>CM040242.1:103138686-103738686 GCA_022545495.1 Chrysanthemum lavandulifolium | reverse complement strand
TACTTAGCCCAATTGTTGCGAACAAAGTATTCGACCACCGGAAAAGCAATACGCTTTCCGATAAAATACCCATAAAGAGTGTGCTCAAATTTAGTACTAATTGTTTCAACAACTTTACGAGGTATGGAGACCTCAAAACACATTATCAACTTTAAGGGCACGAAAATTTGATTTACCTTTAACATTTGCAGAATTCGTACCACTTGTAATACCAACATACGGCTTAGGTAACACATGCACCTCAACAGATTGGACAATAGGCATAGTACCAGTGAGTTTCTCCTTAGGTGAACCTTGGGCATCACTCGTTTGCAAAGGAGAAGCATGCACCCTTCCCGCTTTAGAAGTTACACTAATACCATCTCCACCAGATAGATTTTCCTCCTTAGTGGTGTCCACGACACCATAAACATTAGATGGACCAGAAGAAAACTTAGCATCACTAAGAGATGGATAATCCATAGTATTCAAGGTACTTGTAACACCAGTTGGTCCAGCATCCCAAAACGCAACATCGTTAACAAACACATTATGCATAGGCGTTGGCTGAGTTGTAGACGTAAGTTTACGATCATAATTAATGATATTATCCCGCGTTATACCAGATTCCAAAGCATTAGGATCAGTTGTATCATTAGGTTTAGGTCCACAAACATCAACAGTACCAGATTCAGAAGTTAGACTCGTGTTAGGAACATCCATGTTACCCGATGAGAAACTAGGGTTTCGCAAAACCCTAGTGGCTAACTTTGGCTGAGACGTACCAACACTACCAGGTTCAAGCTCCTTAAATCGTTGCATACGTGATTTCAAAGCCTCCATATCCACGCTAACATCACCCACTTTCTCCATACTAAACAGATAAAGAAGAATAAAAACCCTAAACTAAAAAAATGATTGAAACCAGAAACAAGAAGAGCAACGTCAAGCTTTAAACGAGGGCCTTAACAAGTTAAGACATGCATTAAAAGAACAAAATACACAACTAACCGACTTCCCTCATGGTTTGCCGAATTAACGATTGATATCAATAATTGGCGAAACCCTAAAAAAAAGGATAAGAATAAACCCTAAAATCAAACATGTCACATGAATCTGAAAAAATCAAGCATAACACGAATTTAATGCCTAATTAGAGCAGATTAAATGCAAGAGAGATTGAGATTAAGGCAGATTTAGATTGGATTTTGGGTTTGTTAGGTAGTCAGAATTCGCCTAGAGAGAAATTGTTTTTAGGGTTTTATGAAGGTCAACTTTGTAAGTAAAATAAATCATTGTATGACTTAAATCAAGCCCTAAGACAGTGGCATGCGAAGCTTATTACTCCTTTGGTTGAGCACGACTTTGCACAAAGCAAATTTGATTAATTTTTGTACATTAAGCAAACTAATGATGTTTTCATTGCTTTACTGGTATATGTTGATGACATTGTGATGACAGATAATGATAAAAGGAGATTAATGCTTTTAAATATTTTTAAGTAGCAAGTTTTTGATAAAAGATTTGGGTATGTTATAATATATTCTTGGAATTGAAATTTTAGAAAATAAAAATGGGATATGTATGTTTCAAAGGAAGTATTGTTTGGAGTTGTGACATCAGTTTGGTCTACTTGCAGCCAAGCCTCTGTCTACTCTTTTACCTAAAAATTATGTTTTGAGTTACAAAGAATCTGAGACAGAAACGTTTTTCAAAAATATTACTGAATATCAGAAGTTAGTGAGTAAACTCATTTATTTAACCCACACTAGACCAGATATTTCATATGTTGTGCAATGTCTTAGCCATCATATGCACTCAGTTTTGCAATCTCATTTAAAAACTGCTATAAGGTTTTAAAGCATTTGAAAAATCCTCCTCAAACTAGCATAAATTTTTTAAAAATAGTGATCTGAATCTTAGATTTTTTACAGATTCAGATTGGGCAAAGTGTCCAGGAAATTTGTTTCAGATTTTTGTGTATTTTTTTGGCAAGTCTCTTGTCTTATAGAAGAGTAAGAAACAAGCAACTGTTTCAAGGTATTTTGCTGAGGCAGAATACATATGCATGACATTTGCTATATTTGAGGTTATATGTATTGTAAATTTACTGCAGAGTTTGAAAGTGGAAAATTTATATCCTATAAACCTTTTTAGTGATAGCAGTTCTGCAATTCTAATTGCAGCAAACCACATTTTTCATGAGAGAACAAAATATTTTGAGATTGATGCTCATATTGTTAGAGAAATAGTGACATCTGGTGTTTTAATAACTGAGAAAGTGCATACATATGAACAAACTACAGATGTGTTCACTAAAGCACTTGGATCAATTCAGCATTCTAAGTTACACGGAATGTTGGATCTGGTAGATATGTTCTCTAAATGATTCTATAGTTTTTATCATTTTAAATTTGAGAGAAGGTGTTTAATAATATAGTCAAACTTAAATGTGGTCCTTTCATTATAAAGTGCAGGGACTAAAAGTGCACAAAGGATATCGAGTTTATAAGATTGTTCCTGAATTGTAGAATCTAAAGTGGAAGGGCATGAATGTAATATGATGCTATATAAGCACATATCCGTGCTAGGTTACATTCATCTTCTCAGATCTCTTTTGTTTCTCTCTCAAAGATAATACTATCTTATGTTTTTGATCCGGTTTGATCTATCTTTTCATTAGATCATCTGTTAGTATTTATGTATTGTATTTTCATAGATCAATCTATTTATTGATATGTGATTTTGAGTGTTTGAGTAAATCTTGTAGTGAGGTTGATAATATCCATATTTGGGGACTATCTTTTTCATTCTATGTTGATTGAACCCGATTGGGGACAATCGCATGTTAGGTTTTATAAAATATTAGTAAGGGGTGGTTGGCTGAGTTTATTTTGGTGTTCTTGTGGTGTTTTGATACCATTTTTTACAGATTGAATAGAAGCAAACTCTACACTGGGATTTTAAAACATTTTATGGAACTTTTACGGAAATTTGCAAACCTAACTCAACTTTGTGGCATATTGCTAAAATTAAGACATCGATTCACGTTTCGCCATTTTTACCATTCTGCACCCAACTTTGTGGCATATTGCTAAAACCTGACCCAATTTTGTGGCATATTTCTAAAACTAAAACTAAGACATGGATTCATTTTATTTAATAGCTTACTACTCCCTAATGTCACATAATCGACCATATCTCCTCGCACGCACCTCCATTATTCTCAGAATTACACAATCTTAACCACCATCTCATTCGATCATGATGACACCCGTCTCGTCCAATGTATCGCGACACCGGATTTCGGATCGAAACGAAGTCGGAGATGATGCGATTCAGTTGCATAAGTGATGGTCACGTGCTAGAGAAATGGGACCTGTTTTCGCCTAATGGTTTCTACACTGTGATATCATGCAAATCAATTATGAATGTTTCAATAAAACAGCGTGGCCCCACAACATTTGATAAGGCTGGACTTTACTTTCCCATAAAAACATCTAATGAAAATTTAAATAAGTACTCATTTTTTTTGTTCCTTTAGATATATGTTTATTTCCTCAAAAACCAAAGAATCATCTTCATTTACAAACCAATTTATCTCACTTCAAATTTTCCCATATTACTTCATCATGCTTTTCCGAGGCATTTGTAAACGCCACTCAATAATATCTAGGAACAAAAACCTACAAATTTCAAAGTTAAACTTTAGAGTTCAAAGGGACCACAAAGCTCAATGACAGAGTTCATTTGTGCTCTAGAATTTCTTGATGATTACCCGGGCGGTAATTTTAGGTCACTAAGTTAGTACAACCATCAGAACATTTAGCATGTTTTTTCATTTCATAATGATTGTTATGAATAAAATCATGCTATTCTAGTTTTGAATATGGTTTATATAAATCCTTACTGCCCTCGAATCATTTACAATGACCATGATCTAATTCACTAGAGGCGTTTCTCGTTGTTCGACTTTCAAGAAGATCATGTTTTAACTCTACAATGCATCTTTTTGATTCATCGCCATATCTCATTGAAAACAAATGACCAAATAACAATCATGCGATCAGATACCGTCTTTTTTCTTTCAATCACCATCCACAATCATCCATAAAAAGCATCTTATCTTCTTCTAGCCATGTGGATAGGTTGTGAGGTTTTTAATTTATGAGATGGATTTACTTTGTAGTGCTTAGTAGTGGGATTGTAAATTAAATTTATTAAAAACATGTTGCGAATGTATTACCAATGTGTTGCGAATGTATTACGAAGTTATTTTTATTTTGTTTATTTGTTTTTCATGCTTTTCCTATTTATTTCATTTGAAATGACATGCATGGATATCTGTGTCAGTTGTCATTCTTTCATGCAGATTGTTGATTTCTTGTATAATTACTTCTCAATATTTTCTCGAATCATACATCATCGCTCCAATATCAAACATCATTTTTAACTAAGTTATAATGTCTTCAAAAAGTTTTCTCATGCCACAAAAACAAGAAAATACGTTTGGATGTAGCAAGGAGCTCAGTTCAAGTTCTCATTCTTCTCTTAGATCTTCGCTCCACCTCACCCATAGAATATTAGACCCCTTCACATGAAAGATGAGACAAATCCTTAAGTTAACCGGTTTATAGTACAAGTCAACATGCACAAAAAGAGGTGAAAACACACTTAGTTGATAATAAATTGCATATTACGTCCATTAACGAGATGAAAAGATCTAGACCACAGGTGGGATATTGGTGCAACTCTATGTTAACAGAGTTTAGGATGCACGAGATGAAAAATAATTGGATCAAGATTCAAATTGAATACTTTCAAAAACAAGTGTAAGGGTTGAACTAAAATACAACTATGTATGTTTTGTTACCAGCTTAATTAAATTAAATGTCTTTGTCTCTTTTGTTTGTTTCTACTTTGTTAAATACTTTCATTACATTTCGTAACTGATTCATAAAGTCTATCTTTAGTTACATTTTTTGAAATGTTTCATATTTATGGTAATTTTTAGTGCAACATGCCACATTTATGAATACGTTATTTACGATGTGATTACGAAAACATTGTGAATATTTAGTGTGGTGGGCTTGGTAACTAAAGAGATGTTTCTTGTATTCCGAATAATATCAACCAGTATCACGCGTAATGCACATGATATTTTTCCTATATAAACTATATGTTGGGAATAATCCGTTACCACGGATAGTTGTGGTTTACACTGCTCGGATTAACACTAGCAGTGGAAACGTATTACCACTGCTGGTACATTATTACCACTTCTATTAGATAATGTTTTGATGAACGTGTCTAGATAAGTATAGAATAGATTTCGTGTATATTCTATAATGTTAGCTTTATACTTATCTTGTAAAGGACTCCTTGTTGTATAAAAGGAGGTCCTAGGTCATTGTCTTTTGTACGTGTCTAATTACCTACGGATTACTCACAAAGGCTTCAAGGTGTAACCCTAGTGATATGCTAAGATCACTCGTATTATTTATCAATAATATTGGAGCTCAAGTTTTGTATTTAATCTGTGTTTACTTACAAAATATCATACAATCTATCTTCTAAGTATTACTAAGTAAATTCCGCGTGCTTAATAATATTATACAAAATATCATTGACACAAGGTGTGTGTTTAGATCCATCAAGTGGTATCAGAGCGAAGGTTCTGATATTTTGTTTTAGAAGATCAAAGGAATAAGCTTAACCTACTCACTCAATTCAATGGAGATAGAAAACAACCAGTCCAACTCTTCTACACCAAGGCTACCTAAGCTCAAACTTAATGAGTTTGAGATGTGGAGGATACTGATTGAGCAATACTTTCTCATTCAGGACTATGCTCTATGGGAGATCATTCAAGCGGTGATTCTTTCAAGCCTGTGACTAGTCTTGTGAAGGTTGGTGACACGATGTTGTGAAAGTTTATGTGCTCGAATCTAGTATTGAAAAACCTTGCGGGAAGAATGATCTTAAGGCTAGAAGTTTGTTGTCGATGAATCTTCCTAGAGATCGATCATTGCATTCAAGAAGCACATGATGCTAAAGAACTGCTTGAAGATATTTGCTCGGTGTTTGGTGGTAATGATGCTACAAAGAAGACACAAAGACATTGTTGAAGCAAAGTTATGAAAACTTCTCCGCTTCAAGCAATGACTCACTTGATAGCATCTTTACCAAACTTCGGAAGATTGTTACACAACCGATCGTGTTTGGCATTGAGGTAGAAAAGGAAGACCTCAATTTGAAGTTTCTAAGAAGTTTGCCTTGAGTTTCAAACTAATGTTACCGTCGGGAAAACAAATCGACATAGAAACAATGAAGCTCAATGACCTTTACAACAACTTCAAACTTATTGAGCAAAGGTTGAAGAAGGCAGGAAACTTGGTACAAGCTCTAGTAGCTTGGCATTATTGTCAACCTCTGCTTACGGTGATGATTCGAAGATGCGGTGATGATGATGTTGCCATTGTCGGTTCTAAAGTTTCCACCGGTAATGTTAATGTTACCACCGCAGTTCAAAGAAGAAGGTTGCTAGTATTGGAGATCCTACCTTTTATGCTTTCATATCCACACAAGTTGATGACTCTGTCTTAACTCATGAAGACATAGAGCAAATTGATGAAGATGACTTGGAGGAGATGGATATAAAATGGCGATAGCTCTTCTTAGCATGAGGGCTAGGAAATTCTACAAGAAGGCGGCAAGCCTATTCACATCAATGGTGATGAAACTGCAGGCTTTGATAAGAAGAAAGTGGAGTGCTTTAAGCGCCACAAGTTTGGACATTTTGCTAGAGAATGCGAAGACCAAAGACCAAGGACAACATGTTTACTTAGTACAAGAAAAAGAAGGACCAACTGTGGAAGAACCAAAGGCAATGTTGGCTATTGATGGTGTGAGCTATGATTGGAGTTTCATGGTCGATGAACAAGAAGAAGAACATTTCGATCTTGCTCTTGTTGCTACCGAATTTGCTCTCATGGCTTTTCTCGACTGAGGTACAAAACTTTGAAAGTTGTTCTAAAACATGTAGGGCTGCTAGAGAAGTTGAAAGGCTTAATGATTTATATTCTAATGAAAGACAAGAGTTATATACTGCTAATTATACTGTGTCTAACCTTAGGAGAGCTATAGCAGTATTAGAGAAACAAATAGATCACTATAGAGAAAATGAGACAAAATATAATGATGATATGATTATGCTTAGAAGAGAGGTAGAACATACAACAGCTGTGAATGAAGCATACCAAAAGGAGTTGGAAAAACTTCAAAAGAAAAATGAAAATGTCAATTTAACTTTAGACACCTGTTATTATCAGTCTAAGTCAATTGATAAAATCTGGAATGCTCAAATTCATAGTAAAATTAAGTCTGGTATGGGTTACAATATAGTGCCTCCACCTCTAAGGGGTGTTCATTCACCTCCAGGTATAGATTTAGCTCATACAGGCTTAGAAGAGTTTCAGGACCTTGAACGTGAATATGGTCCTTTAAAGGACACAATGGTGAAAAGTGAGGAAGATATTAAGCAGGATAATGATGTTTTTGAGAGTGCTAGTGACTCATCCGTTGTTGATGAGAATGTTAAAAGAATGTAGAGGCTTCATCCCAAAAGTTGTTAATCTTATTACAGAGGAACCTAGGAAACCGGTTAATAAACCTAGACCAAGCTGTAAGGTATCTTTGAGATGTATAGGAACAAGCCTCTGACTCCTAGGGGTAACCAGAGGAGTTGGAATCATGTTAAATCTCAACAACTAGGTAGTGATTTTGTAATGTACAATAAGGCATGCTTTATACGTGGTAGTTTTGATCATTTACATGCTTATTGCGATTATCATAATGGGAGAAGGGAAGTCCATGGGAATAAAAGGGTGAATTCTAACATGTTTCAAAATAAAGTACACCCTAATTCACATTGCAAAATGGTCCCAAGAGCGAGTTCAACTAAGAAGTGGTCTCAAAACTTTTGCCACCGCAAAAGCGTAACACTCGCCACCCTAAGTCACCGTTAAAAGTGCAAAGTACAAATCAACTTTGCAAAATCTGCACAAACAGGAAAAGAACTTTTCAAGCTAAAAGGTTCATTATAACCAACAATGGGTGCCTAAAAGAAACCAACAGCTTCCACCGCTCATTCAAAAGTACCTTTGCAAGGGTTGTAAACAAGAAAAGGGGGACATGGGCAATCTTGTGAAGGCCTCAAAGACGTTGGGAATGGAAACCTAAAGGAAATACCTCTACAACTAAATCCCAATGGTGTATCAATGACCTTTGATAGATTTATCTATATTGATACACGAGGCGGATCCAAGTCAATTATGGCTTGGGTCCCCAAAAAACTAACTCTTTACTTATGTGCGGGAACATCCAAGGACAAAAGATCAGATCAAGGATATACAGATAGTGGGTATTCAAGGCACATGACTGGCAACAAGTCCTATCTTTCAGATTATTGAACATTATTATGGACAGTATGTCATTTTTGGTAATGAAGTTAATGGAACAACAAGTATGATGCAAGAACTCTAATGGTTAAGGAAAACATGGATCATTATTATTATTTCACATTCCAAAACGTTTTTGTAAACTTTCAAAACACACGTAATGAAAACAAGTATGACAAGAACTCGAGTACAATAGATACATCCATGGAATCACGATTACATGCATCATTACATCAACTGGAAACCAACTACCAACTACCTACCCCAGACACAAGCTTCATAACCTATTCCCAACCTAACCACCATCTACCATCTATGGTTTCTTTGGGAAGCCCCATTTTGGCATCACCTGAGCTCCACGATGTCAATCCACTCATACACTCTAGGGCATGCTAACCCCTCACCACTTCTCCGACCGGTGGAGAGGATGATGAAGGACCCAAGTGGTGGTGGTGCCTCAACTTTAGACGGATCCTGCTCTCAAGGCTCTTGCACGTGGTGCTTGAAGCTCTTCATTAGGGAGTATTGCAGACGAAAAGGGAGGAACACTCAAGGCTCTTGTGGAAGTCTCATCATCATAGACGTGTCCTCATAGGGAGAAATATAAGAACTTATTGAACTATCTCCTCCAAGGCCTTGAAACACCGCCCTCGGATGAGCCTTTGGTCAAAGCATCTAAAGAGCTCACCTCATTGCGTTGCGGATTTGATGGACCAAAGTCGTAAACTCGGGCTCGATGCCATAAATTGTAACGCCCAACCCCACAAGGGTAAAGGAATCACAAGTAATGGTGTCATATCAAAGCAAACATATAAACCAAAAGAAATCTTTAACATAAATATGGAAATAATCCAAATCAAAAGACTTCAATACATAGGTCCCAAATGGAAAATAACTCCAAAAGAAATGTCTAAAACATAAGTCTAAATGGCATCATAATATCAAAGCTAAATCTCTAAGGTAAGTCCACTCAAGACTCATCCCAAAGCAATACCAGCTCCAATGCTTAGAAGCCGGAAGAAAAGAAAGTGCCATGATTGTATATACAAAGCAAAAAGAATTGAAACTAAAATCGAATACTAAACAAAGTAAAAGAAAGATAGTGAAATCATAGTCTTTTCAAAAGATAATTCGTAATATCGTAATAAGTTTTATATAACATATGCCATATCGTAAACATATCATAATCACATAAGGCAACATATTTGTAGGGAGACCTACCAGAGTTATGAAGGACGCATGCACGCAAAGAGATAACAAATAACATATAACGAGATAATATAGTATCTAGGATTGTAACAAATATTCATATCATAATTCAAATTGATTATTATTAACATCACTTATCGCCTAGAGTCATGTCGAAACTCACGACACGGACATGGAACCCCATGACTAGTTATATTTGGCTCGGTGTCAACTATCGAATCAAATAAGAAGAATAGATCATATTTTATCAAACGCTTAATCATATTTTCAAAATCAAAGCCTTCATATCATATAGTTCAAAATCGATGTTTTATGATTCAAAATCAAAGTTCGTGATAAGCAATAGCTCAAATAAACACATTAGGGTTCATAGCAAAGGTTTAGGAAATCCTACTATGAAAACTTCATACGAAACCTTTATCGAAAAGGTCGAATATCCGCACCTTATTCGAAAACAAAAGATCAAAAGTCGAAACAGGAAGCAAAGAATTACTCCTTCTTCACGTAACCTATATACATTAAATATATTATTATGATTCCATTGTCATAATGATCCTCTTATTATTTTAGGTTTCCATATTTAAATAAGACTTAAAGGTTTTAATACTAATATAGTAAATTAGGGTTTATATATCTTTATTAACGTTTAGGGTTTTCATTCTTTAATGTCTCATTAATATTCATTAGCTTACTTGTTACGCTTTTTAATGACTAATTACTTAACCTAACTCATCACATAATACTCTTTCCTTTTTATGCTTCAACGCTCACGCTTATGATTTTACAGTTACTCATTACTCTTCATTTACTCTATTAGGGTTTAACATAACTTATTAAATTAACCTATCAAAACTAATGTTTAACATAACCTTTACTTAATTAATGTATCTTCAAAACTTATACACATGTTTCGGTTCATCTAGGGTTTACACTAGTATTAGCTCATCTAAATACTTTACTTACTCAAGTTATTAAGCTATATTCATTATTTGAAAGTTACACATGGTTCGGTCCTAATAGCATGATTCGGCCCTCATTAAAACAACACAAACATGACTCGATTCAATATCACATCTTATATTACATGTTTCTTATTAATTACAAGTTAAATAAATTAGGGTTTCTCTTGTTTTTGTTTCACCATTCTCGCCAAAAGAAAACAAGGAGGCAACTAAACAATTATAACTTAACATATACACGTTAAAGGAAAACAAATAAACGATATACCTTCACTTGGTTGAGCAAAATCGACACCAAGGGTGTTTGTTTGAGTTTCGCCGAGCAAGGAGAAAGAAAAGAGAGAGACAAATAAACTAGGGTTCCAATTTAATGAATATGTGTTGTATTTATAGTTGTAGTATTTGAGTTAAACTAGGAAAGTAATTGGGTTGGGTTTGGGTTTTGGTCCAACCGAACACACATCACCGCCACCATATGGGCTTCGCCTGCTACCAAAAATACACGAAACATTACTCTTCGTCGTACCAAATCAATTACGCAATATACTTTAGTTAGGTTTTTAAATATTCACAAGTAAATCTTTTATCTCTTTAAGTGTTATAAATATATTTTACGATTTTATAATTTTTAATTCCAAGGGTATTTTAGTCTTTATTCGGATTTTAAATTTTCGTTTTACAAGATACATCCATGGAATATCGATTACATGCATCATTACATCAAATCAACTACCACCCTAGACACAAGCTTCATAACCTATTCCCAACCTAACCACCATCTACCATCTATGGTTTCTTTGGGAAGCCCCATTTTGGCATCACCTTAGGAGCTCCACATGTCAATCCACTCATACACTCTAGGGCATGCTAACCACCACTATTCCGCATCACCTTGAGCTCCACGGTCAATCCACTCATACACTCTAGGGCATGCTAACCCCTGGTGGTGCTTGAAGCTCTTCATTAGGGAGTATTGCGACAAGGGAGGAACACTCAAGGCTCTTGTGGAAGTCTCATCATCTGTGTCCTCATAGGGAGAAATATAAGAACTTATTGAACTATCTCCCTTGGTCAAAGCATCCTAAGGTACTGGTTGCAGATTTGATGGACCAGCAAATGGTGGGGTGATACTCATTGACATATGAGATCTTTTTTCGGATGACACTTCTTCAAACTCCTCTGCTTGGGTTGTTCAACACAAAGTCATCCCATGCACTGTCAGAAAATGAACTATCTGAGAAAAGATTGATTGGATTGGAACTGCTCATGGTGATCTTTTGGAAATCTTTTAAGAGAAAAGTGCTTATGTGGTAGTAATATGTGAAGTATGTGAGTAAGATTCACTTTAATAGAGGTTATGTTGTAACAAGAAGTTAATGTGGGGAAGGTGTAAGTGGTTGAGAAGTAAATGGAGTCTTGTGGCCTTGGAAAGTGTATCAGTGTCTATGAGTTGACTTAATTGAGTATAGCCACTGCTATGTTCATTCCTTTATATACACTAACCATTGCCAAACTTCAACAGTGATTCCAGTGTTTGGTTTATGTTTGTGATTTGCATATTTGAAGTATTCTTTGTTTACAATGTATGGTTACTCTTTGGTGTTTGTCTTTCTAGTTGTTCATTGATTTCTATGCAGTAATTATTTTAACAGTGGGAACTATATTGCAACCAGTGGTAACAAGCTTGCTTTTACAGTGGAAAAAGGAAAACATAGGAACTTCATTTCATTAATAAAACATGATTCATTACAACCAAAGTGAAAGTACTTCTACTCATCAAAACACAAAAGATCGCAACCTAGCACATCCTACACCTAACTTCGCCTACTCCATTGGCTTCTTGCCTTTGCCCACATAGTCATGCTTATTTTTCTGCCTCTTCCTTTTGTTCTCAAAGGTGGATTGCATTCTTGGACATGGAAGACCAAGAACTTGTGGAGGAGGTTTTGGTAGCATTGCAGGCTTCGTTGGGATGGATATCTGCTTCATATTGGAGATAGTTGTTTCCAGTGCTTTTGAAAGAGCTCTTAGAAATTATTTGACCATGGAATAGGTCTCATCATTCATCTCATCATCATCTGATGAGCTGGAGTAAAACTCAAGAGATGGTGCAGGTTTTGCAGCAGGTACACGCTTGGCAGTCTCCTTTGTATACTTCTTGGATGATGTGCTTCCACCCATGTCGGAAGTATCCACCCATCCCGATGCCTCTCGAGGAAGTCTCGACTCGATCACATACTCTTCTTCCGAATCGGAGGAGATGTCAATGGTGTTGGAAGGATTGCTCATGATTATTTTAGGGATATTGTGTGTTTGAATGTGCTTTGATGAAGATTACAATCAATCAAGCCTCCTTATATAGACAAAGTCGGTTGAAAGGGTTAATTAATGAGTATATTTATTTTTTCCTATTTTGGTAGGTTAAGGAGTAAATATAGATATTATTGGGTTGACTTTGGAAGATATTTTACTTGGGTAATGGTTTGGTTAAAGGTAACTTTGGTTAATAACAAGTTGGTTATTCCTATCTCTTACAGATACATAACCAAGCTTTGATGGGAGTTGATTTTTAAAAGGTGTATATCTGAGATACACAACAAATGGTTATTGATTCACCATGTCTTATCCATATAAGAATCAACTAGTCCAGAGCAAACGGCCTTGGTAAAGACTTGACAAATCCGTTTATGGTTGATAGTTTACCAAAACTATATGGTTATCAACTCACCATATTCTTTATGATTAAGAGTTGGCTAGTCCATAGCAAATGGCTCATGGTAAAGACATATCAAATCCGTTGATAGTGGTAGTTTGCTAAAAACTATGATAAGAGCGATCTTGTTTTCATATGATTGTATTTACCTTTGCTTTTGAAATTTTTGTGAAAAATTACCCTTCGCTAGTTCACAGTTTCCATCGCGGTGTTATTTTACCATTGTTGTTCTAGCCGTTACAACCGATTATGTCAATAACTTATTTTTACTAGCCGTTGAAAGTAACCATTTCGATTTCCATATATATATAGGGTTAAAATTTTAAGGAAATTATCTTCTTTCCATATTGTGATAAATACTTTCTAAAGATAATTTTTCTTGCGCAATAATTCTAAACCCTAACCCTATATATCTTTCTCTCTCAATTGGCTAGTTATTCTTTCAATTCTTCTTGACATAATATCGTTTTCATCAAAAGTTTCTATGGCATCTTTAAAATTTGCGAGATGAGCACAACCGGTGGCCTACCTACAAAAGTCTAACGAGAAGAGTGGCCTTTGTTTTCATCGATTGTGGACTTTCTCAATACCTCTCATATAAGGTATGCTTTTCTTTTAAAACCCACAATCTATATCTCTCAAATCAAGCAGTTTTGGACTTACGCTAAGTCCATAACACTTGAGATTGGAGATACACATGAAACAGTGGATGCTCTAAGAGCCACTATGGATGGGGTAACTATTGATGTTCTTGAGGCATCCTTGAGGAGAGTACTCCAATTGGGTGATCTCAATGGTCTCATCACATTACCTATGCCCGAAATTCATGATACTTTATCATCCATGGGGTATGATACCACCGACAAAAGGCTACTTTCAAAAGAGTGGTTTTGTCCCCAATGGAGATTTTTGATTCATACTTTATTACATTGTCTCGGTCAAAGAAAACATCTTATGAGCAATTTAGTTCAACCATGGCTTACCCTTTGGTTTGTCTAGTCACCGATAAGATTTTAATCGGTCAAATTATATTTTTACAAGTATGCAAGGCAATGTACGAGTAAAACAAAATTTTAATGTATCTAAGGTTTGTGCAAGCGATGATAAATGAGTTTCAAGCGCAACCCCATACTAATGTTTATAAAATCGAGTTGCCTAAAGCCTAAAGTTTTTCAAAATTTGAACAAAGATGGCAATATGATTTTTACACTCTCCTTCCTCAAATGCTTGCAAAGATTACAAATCGAACAAAACACACCTATAATCTATGTTCCAAACATTGATTATACTCCACATTTCTCAAACCTATGAGAGGAGGAGCAAACGACCACCTTCTTTCATGACAACACAAGAAGTTTCGAACCTTTTGGTCTAGGAACAAGCAGTGGTGGTTCTAGACTTCAACCTAGTCCAACTAGGGAGGAATCTGAGCCAATGTCCCATGATTCACCTCTCCCAACAGGTAACACAGTTGGAAGTGATGAGGGCAGTGAGCAACAATTGGAATTGATGGTTTTGTGTACAAAGTTAGCCAAGCAGGTTGAATCTCTACAGAAGGATTTGGCACATGTCAAGAAGCAGCATGCCAAGGATGTTAAACACTTACAAGAAGAGATTCAGACCTTGAAGACAGAGTTGCAGGGGTTGAAAAAGCACAAGAAAACTACAAAGTTGGTGATTTCATCTTCATCCTCACCTAATGATGGTGATTCAGCTGGTTTTGATCAAGATTTGGGTAATTCTCCCAAACAGGGGAGGAAAACAAGTGCTGAAACTCAGGGGAGGAAAATTGATTTTGAAGATGAAGGAGATACTAGTAAAGGAGAAAAGGAAGCTAATACTCAAGAAGAGCAACTTGATGATCAAGACATTTTATGTACTGCAACTGATTTTACCACTGATTTCATTTCCACTGCAGAGCCAAATATTGCCACTGCAAGTGAGGAAATTGATAAACAAAAGAAAGACAAAGGTAAAGCAGTTATGGAAAGTCAAGAGCAACACGGAAGAAAGATTTCAATGAAAGAACAAGTTCGATTGCTCATGATAAAGAAGTTCTTTGAAAAAATATATGAAGATGAAGTTCTTTGAAAAGAAAAAGGTTGAAGAATTGGAAGTTGCAAGCTTTTGGAAGCTAAAAGGTTGGATAGAATGGAAGAAGATCCACTTTTCAATGTTCAACCTACAATACTTAGAGAGAAGACTCAGAGTTTAGCTATGTTCCTCTTGAAGAAGATATTGAGTTCTTGATCGCTAATAATCCAATAATCAAGAAAAGGCAATTGACACGGTAGGCGATGCATCCTTAGCGAAGAACAAAGAACCGCTCGGTTGAAGGATTTCATTCAAATGAAGAACAATCAAGCACTTGAAGATGTGATCAATTCAGTCAAAAAGGGTCAAAAGAAACCAAGACAACCAACCAAGGCACAAATTCTTTCATATATGAAGACTTATTGTTGGCATGTTGGTGGTTGGAAGAAGCATCAATTCAAAGGAATGTCTGATGATCAAGTTGAAAAAGCTTACTACAGAGTTCAAAAATAGGATAAAGCTTTTACTCCAATGGGCTCTGAAGAAGAAGCAAGAAAGTTTCCTGGATTGAAAAGAAAGGCCAAAGAAAGTGATTCTCATACTGTTAAGAAGACTAAGGTTGTTGAAGAACAAGAAATTCCTCTTGAGAAATTCATTGAAGAACAATGATTGGAATGGTTGTGATTGAAGAAGAAGATTTTTATCCAGAACCACTGCAAGTTCGACATCCTATCATTGATTGGGAAGTTTACACTGATAGCAATTTTGCTCCAACATGGAAGATCACAAGGCTAGGTGGTGAAACTTCATCATTCATTCAATTTGAAGATCTTATAGAAGCTTTTGACAGAGATGACCTTGATACACTATGGAGGTTAGTTCAAGAAAGGTTTAATGCTCAAGATCTTAAAGACATGAAGGAGATGCGGTTATGGGTTAATCTTAGAAGGCTCTATGAACCAAATGTTAATGATGATTTACGGAAATTCTCATGCACATGTCACAGTGCTAAATGGTTTTACTATGATTCATGTGAAGTTCATCATGTCTCTACTGACAAATGGAGAAGATGCATTCATGCTTACGAGAAAGAATATCCACTCGAGTGGAACTCTCTTTGTGATGTTATGTACAATAATAAGAGTTCATGAAGACAATGAGAAGGTCGAGCATTGTTACATAGGCTTCAAGATCAATGTTCCGAGCCATACGAAGTTAAGGAAGAAGTGAAGTGTTTGGTTGAATTCCCAAATCCTTGAAGATAATGCATATTGAAGAAACTTATTGATTTGCGGAGAAATCATAAGTTTAGGGGAGGATTGTTGGGAATAATCCGTTACCACGGATAGTTGTGGTTTACATTGCTCGGATTAACACTAGCAGTGGAAACGTATTACCACTGCTGGTACATTATTACCACTGCTATTAGATAATGTTTTGATGAACGTGTCTAGATAAGTATATAATATATTTCGTGTATATTCTATAATGTTAGCTTTATACTTATCTTGTAAAGGACTCCTTGTTGTATAAAAGGAGGTCCTAGGTCATTGTCTTATGTACGTGTCTAATTACCTACGTATTACTCACAAAGGCTTCAAGGTGTAACCCTAGTGATAAACTAAGATCACTCGTATTATTTATCAATAATATTGGAGCTCAAGTTTTTTGTTTAATCTGTGTTTACTTACAAAATATCATACAATCTATCTTCTAAGTATTACTAAGTAAATTCCGCATGCTTAATAATATTATACAAAATGTCATTGACACAAGGTGTGTGTTTAGATCCATCACTATACATGCATTACATAGTTTCTATTACAAAACTTGGAACTAACATACTATAGAATCATAGTTTCTAGATGTGTCTATCTTCCAAAATCTAGTTTTTTGTGCGGATGGTTTCAGAAAACTTCATATAGTGGCGATGACTTTATTGTTGTAGCCAATGGGTATACTTCAAAGGTGAATGACAAAATTTAATGAATCCACAAAGGTAAACGACAAAGTTCACGTCTCGTTACTATCAACACATTACGTGGATTCGATTTTTTGGTGCAATGATGACCAAAGTCCTTGTAATGTTTTAATGATGACAAATCTACATTCGTAACACTTAAAATCACAAGCAATAGCCAAAAACCAAAAACCCTTAGAAACTAGGTCTGGCGCGCTGGGCCACACGTCAAGCACATGGCCAACGCGCTAGCCTCGGATCAAATTAGCTTTGATTTTTCAAGTCGGATTTCCTATTACGTGACTAAGGTGCTTCTTTCAATACAGGTTCGTACATGATATTTGAGAAGTTTACTTTAAGATTTGGACTTAGAGAGATGCCTAAAACAAGTCCTCTAGCCAAGGAAAATTATTTTTCCTCAAACCTAGGAGGTTTATACTCTCACTAGAACTTCAAAGGAAAGTATTCAAGCGACCATAATCCTTACATTTTTCTTTACTAATCACGTAACATGTTTATTCCGCGTGTTGATCATTTAAGCCGAGGTCACTTTGCGTAAACGCAATTATCTCATTTATGGGATGTTGTCTTACCTTGATGCATAGCACTCATCTTACTTGCATCAAGATGATTAGTGAATGATTTACTTGTGAGCTAACTAGGGATTATCAAGTTTGAATACTTGAACTTGAATTTTTGAAGTATAAACATCCTTTGTATTATTTCAAATATCCTACATAGATATTCTCTTACACATTATTGTATTTCTTGTCGCCTACACCACAACACAATCTAGTACATTCTCTTATGTCTCCTTCATTCCTTACAATTCCACCACACATTCTTCTTCCTCCTCACAATAAACTAATCATAACCCTTAGCCTCCAAGCTTCATCTTCTACACCACATTCTTCATATGTGTTCTTGGATTGGCCACATCACTTCCTTACACATGTATACCTCTACTACTTCTCACATACACTCAACATTCAAATTTGAATTTGAAATCACCTCTCTCTCTCTCTCTCACACACACACACACACATTGATGATATCAAATAACAACATATTATTAGCATCATTTATCCTATGAATATTTCTTGTTTTATATTACTTTGTATTAGAATTGGTACTTAATCATTTACATTTGTATTTCTTAGTTGAAAACAAGCATTTAGTGAAAGTTAGCTATTTTGGATGTAAAATGGAGCAAAATGGATCAAGTTGGAAAAGTCTATTAAACTGAAAGTAGATACGCCGTATCATTGTAGACAGATACGTCGTACAACAAGGCTTACACAAATATGAAGACCATTGCCTGACTTTGAAGAATACGCCATATGGTTTTTCCCCATAAGCCGTATATGAAACCTTGGTCAACATATAAGATATGACTTATTCTGCTCCAGATACATCACATGACATCCAAAAGATGCGACATATTAGCTTGAAGACTTCACCAAGACATTCCAAGATTACGAAGGGGTGATGCGCCGTATGAACGTTGAAGATCCGCTGTATCTTATGACGGTGTGTGAATATTCCAAAATATAATAATCTTGGACCCCACCTGAAGTTACCTAGATACGGCGTATCGAGTAAACTGATACGCCATATCGATACCGTTTCTAGAAACTATAAATAGAGGTTGAATGCTCTCATTCAACATACACATTATACCATACGAATTCAGAATACCAAGCACCACAAGACACATCCAAAAAAGGAATTCAGAAGCATAAGAAGGCCTCGTAGGAGCGTAATTACATAGGGAGATTCGCTTAATTATAGTAGTACTCTTTAATGTTTTGGTTAGTGTGCTCATTCTTTCATTAGATTCACATTATACATACTACCTGCATTATTGATTATATGATGTTTTATTTGGATTTAGTGTTTGGTGTGTAAGAATGGATACCTCTTGATTATCATGGCTTGTCGACGCGGATCGCACAATTACTTCGTTAACATCTTTCATAGTTAATGTAAGCCCTAAAAGGATAAATAGTTTAACAAAGTATCATTAAGGAAAGATTAATACGGATTTCTAGTTAGTTGTGACAGGACTTTTACAAGAGACCTAGGTAATTTAGTACGCTACATAACAAGCAGCCATAGAGTGAGTACCTATTTAGTACTCATCATATATAACTAAACGATTAGCGAGCATATCTTCCTTACTATCGGCTTGACCTCTTGTTGCTATCTGTTTTCTATCTGTGTACGTACGTGTCTTGTTTTCTTCATCTTTTATTTTATTAGTTTTACTTAATCAACACATCGTGCCAGTCTCTCAGTGAAAACCCCCTTGCTAGACTGCATTGATCGGATATACTGCTCGTTAGTGTTTATTATAGGTTAAGTCAGCTAAATATAAATATTAAAACTTGAATTCACAAATAGACCTATACTAAACGATACATCAAGTTTTTGGCGCCGCTGTCGGGGAGTGAATTGTTTAATATTTGCGTATTTATTTGTATTTTAATTTAGGTTTTTAAAATTAGAATAGATAATTATTAGACTAACTTTGTTATATATTTGTATTGCTTGTATATTTGTGTTTTTCTGTTTTTCTCTTGTTTTTATGTTTGTTTGATTTCTGCATTTTTTGTTTGTTTTCGTTTTTTTTTCTGCAATGTTATTTGTCTGTTGTATTTTGCTGAACTAAACGATATGGCGTATCTAATCTCATAGATACAACGTATTGCGTTTTTATTATTCATGCAACGTATCTTATTTAATTATTCGAGTACGACGCATCTAATTCATAGATATTGTATTATGTTTTTATTAAAACCTTTAAAAGTTATACGACACGTAAGCTTTAGCTTATATGGCGTATTAATTTTCAAAACGGGTATGAATTTTTAAATCTACGATGTATCGATTTATCTTGATACCGCGTATTTATTTTCTAAATAAAAATGTTAGATTTTAAAACGAGAGACGACGTATTAGCTTTTGCATATACGGTGTATTTACTTTCATCTATATAAGCAAATTAGAAAATCCAAAAATACGGCGCATTGATTTTTGTCAATACGGCGTATATTTTCATCTGACTAAAAGGCTGATCTATATTTTTATTTTTAATATACGACGTATCCTCTGCAGATATTAACAACTTTTATTTTTCGTATTCCGTTTTCATTCTTAGTTTTCTGTAACTATACTTCTTCTAACATATCCTACTGATGCTTGTTGTCTTGTTTTCAGGAAGTGTATGACCAAAAGCTCGTTGAACCTTATAAAGAACCTGAACAAGCCTTTCAGTCATTGAGGAAGCTTTTCAAAACCAAAAGCTTTGATTGCTCAGATTTGTTACAATTTGATTATTTTCTGATCAAGAAGCTGAAAAGGAAGAAGAAAGCACATAAACAATGACCGAGCCGACTATGGAGGAATACATGACGGAAACCCAATATGACTACGGTTCGGATGTTGCTAGGCCTAAGTTTGATAAGGAGACTAAGTTCGAGCTAAAAAGGCCAATTTCTCAAGGAATTGCGCGAGAACACCTTCAGCGGATCGGAGCATGAAGATGCTAATGAGCATGTGGAAAGGATCCTTGAGATTGCTGATTTATTCAAAACTAAGGACATGACTATTAGCCAACTAATGCTTCGTGTTTTCCCTATTTCACGTACAGGAGCTGCTAATAGGTGGCTAAAGAATGAACCTGCTTTTTCAATTACTGAGTGGGAAGACCTTAAGAAGAAGTTTTTGAAGAAATATTTCCCGCCTGATCGCACTGCTAATAAGATGGAGGCTATCAATAACTTTAAGCAAGAGCCCAATGAAACTCTTTATTAGGCTTGGGAACGATACAAGGATCTTTTATTGAAATGTCATCAACATTATGTAACTACTATGCAGGAGGTGATTTTGTTTTATCAGAGTTTGGATGTGCCTATTCGATAGATTTTGGATTCTAAAGAGGTTGTACCTCATATGAGTGCAGCCAATGCTATGAAGGCTATCCAAGAAATGGCTGATCATTCTCAAAAATGGCATGATGGAACCTATACTAGAACTCGAAGCAATGATACTTCTGATGGATACGCTGCTATTCAAGCTCAATTGAACAAGCTTAGTAGATATCTCAAGAAAGTTGATGAGAAGGTATATGCTTCCTAGATTGGAAGTGAATTGTGTAAGGGACCTCACTACACTAAATATTGTCCATTTAAGAAGGAAGGAGAGATAGTTGAAGAAGCATACTACACCCAATTTGGCCAACCATTTCAACCATCAGGAAGGTATAGAGCAGCTGCTCCAAGATTTTACCAAAAAGACAACGGAAATCCATAATATCAAGAGAGAAGACAACCTTTGGCAGAATCTATGAAGCAACTCATGGCTGATATTGCAAAAATACATGAAGATAACTATGCCTTGATCAAAGAAATTCGTTCTTCAACCGATGCTTCCATCAGAAATCAAGGAGCTTCGATCAAAGCATTAGAACACCAAATTGGTCAAATAAGCAAGGTACTTCAAGAAAGGGGATCTGGAAGTTTACCTGGCTCTAATGAGATCAATCCGAGAGATCATGTCAAGGCAGTCACCACTACTAAAGAAGTTGGACCAAATAGACATTCACTAGACACTGCTGATGCTGAAAAGCCTAAATTCTTCTTTAACTCTTCCATAAGCCTAAGAAGGTTGCTTAAGGAGAAGTCAAAAATTGAAGAGGAGATCAAAGCTACCATGAAAGATGAATTCTCCTCAATTTCTCTGAATGCTTTTCCTCACAAGGAGAAAGACCTTAGGAGTTTTACTTTACCTTGTAGTATTAACGATATGTCTTTCAATAATGCCTTAGCTGATTTAGGAGCTAGTGTTAGTGTTATGCCTTATAAGACCTTTACCACACTAGCGTTAGGTAAATTTGCTCCTACTAAATTAATCATTGAATTGGATGACAAGACTGTGAAATGACCCGAGGGTATTGCTAAAAATGTTTTAGTTAGGATTAAAAATCTTGTCTTTCCTGTAGAATTCGTTGTTTTAGATATGCCCGAGGACATAAAAATTCCATTGATCCTTGGAAGACCTTTCTTATCTACTGCTCATGCTAAAATTGATGTATTTAAACAAAAAATCTCTTTAAAAGTAGGGAATGACAAATTAGTATTTAAGAGTGATGATCCTATTAAGAGTATTATTAAAAGTGTTTATGTAATAGGATTGAGAGAACGTATGGAACTTGATTTAGAAGATAGGCTAATGGGTAAAACATTGATTTTAAATAGATCACAAGACCCACTCTATGGTGATTACATTGAATTAAGTGACCTTAATGCCCCATTAGAGCTTAATGATCAAGTAATGGAAGATGTAGAACCCGAGGTTGAGGATGGTAATATTGTGGACATACCAGTAGTCAATTATAGTTAAGAAGCTTGAATATAAGGGGACACATGTGGTTAGAGCTTTTATGATTGTGCCTACTTTTGTTGGAAAGTTTTCTATCATAACAGATTTTGCGGTAGTAGAAAAATGGATGCGTATCGTGACAAAGATATGGGTGATATTATCATAGGAAAACCATTTTGCAAAGTTTCTTGTGTTGAATCAAAATGGTTTGCGGGAATCATCACCTTTTACAATGGTCAAAACAGTGTTACTTACCAAATGGCCCGCTTAGGTCCAAGGTTTAAATACCTCTCCAATGAGAATTGTAACAAGATTTGGCCACTATTACAGGTTATCACACTTGACATAGTACATGGAATCGAGCATCCATATCAAAAGCTTAAGGGGTTCTACAAAGGAGTCGTTGATTAGGGACCCGAATACATTCGGGACGAAAAGATGGCAGAAGTGCTCACAAGAGGACACATGAGCATGCATGAGATGGATTAAGAACTGAAGATGAGCCTAACTTGAAGACTCTGGAATAAAGAGAAGTGCTTATCGGAAGACAACCCAAAAATTTTTACTTTTTTTTGTTTTCGAGTCTGTCAGACCTGCACATAGATATGACGCATCACATAAAAAGGGTGCGGCGTATCGATTGTACAGGTCATATCTAGTTTTTGTTTTTCTGCATTTTAATTTTATAACAACACTTGAAACTTTATTTCAGATGGTTTTTGATATGACGCATCTTGGTTTTATGATGCGACGTATCACATCTGACTCATATTTTATTTTTAGTTTTTATTCCAGGCTCGATACGACGCATCCCTTCCTATGAATGCGCCATATCGACTGACCTGATGATTTACAATTTTTATTTTTGTTTTATTTTTACTAACCATCGATTAACGTAGACGTACTAGTTGTGGTTTTCATGCTTAATTACACAGGTAGTTTACATATACCCTGCATTTTCTGTGTTTGTTGTAGCCATGCTGACATCCAAACGACCTTCACACGCAGAAAATAAAAAAGTTGCTCACAAACGCATCATGGAGGATCATACCGAGCAAATCTTAGGGGAGTTTTTCCATTCTAATTCTTTCTATTTCCAGTTTTTAATTTTATTTTACATGATGAGGACGTTGTTTATCTTAAGTGGGGGATGAAGAATTAGAACGTAACTTGTCCTTATTTTTTTTAAAAAAAATGCTAATATGTGCTTAATATATGACAAATTTAAAAAATTTAGCATGTTTTTGTGAAATCAAAGTTGCATGACCCGCACATATAAACCTTATTTTCATATTGTCAGAATTTAGCCTTATCCGTTTCCAATATTTTACCTAAATTCCACAAAAATATGAGTGTGCCAGTGACTTGTAGTAAACTTTAGAACTTGGCTTGTATAATATTCGAGACCACCATAATGAGTATTATTGATATAATTGGAGTAACTTGTATAACTTGGTAAATTTCTAGGACTAACTATTATCACTTGTGATTTTCTGAATATCACCGAATGTCACTTGTGATCATCTGAAATAGAATATCACTTGTGATACTCAGGATATCACTTGTGATATTCTGAATATCACAGAATATCACTTGTGATATTCAGAAACATATGAAAACGGCTGAAAACATTTAAAAACGGATAAAAACGTATGAAAATGGACGAATATGTATGAACTCTAAACCAAAATTTGACCATTTTCTCTTTATACGTGGTAAATATAAACTTACATATTTTCTAAGTTTCAAAATAAGCAAATTAAGCTTGTGAAACATAAACCGAAATCAAATAAGCTCATAAGCAAATAAAATAAGGTTAAACAAATACCTTCAAACTATGTAGCTGCTATTTAAATTATATATTTGTGATATTATGAATATCACTTGTGATTTTCTGAATATCACTTTGTGATATTATGAATATCACTTATGATTTTCTTGATATCACTTTGTGATATTCTGAATATCAATTGTGATTTTTTTATTACAAAACATTAGTTGAAAATCACTTGTGATAGTTAGAATATCACAAGTTATATTCTGAATATAAGAGAATATCACTTGTGAACATCTGAATAAAACATAATATCACTTGTGATATTCAGAAATGTAACATATTGGATTTCACAAACTCGTCAAACCATAAACACAAGAGGCGTATAAATGATGTTTTAGAGAGAGAAAGTTAGAGGTTGGGAACTTTAGTGAGAGAAAATGAAAGTATTATTATGAGCTCCAACTCTCTACCTTGGAAGGTAGAGAGTATTTATAGTCTTTACACAAAACGCCACCTAACGGGCTGTGGATCAGGCATACAGTGGGTAAAGACCCGTCCGTCCTCCACGGTGTTACTAAACTAAATACTACTAAACATTAACTAATCTATGACTACGAGCTTTCTAATGATTACATATACTTGAGGTGACCGACTCTTTAATAACTGGATTTACTAAATCCTAACAATCTCCCCTGCGGAGGTCACCTCAAGATCACCTCAAAATTACATTGAACACAAGCAGATATTACATTAAAATTGTTCTTGCATTATTGATGTAGTTCTTTGCACAGGAGCTTGTAGACATTGATTCTTCATTATTGCATGTTTGGATAATCAATGTGGAGGTCTTTAACTGATCCACGTGATAAGGAGTTTTGAGCCGACTTTTGAGATCATCGGCTATCATAAATCTCGACTCTTCCATTGTGGTGTTGGTATTATGTGATGTTGTGACATTCGGACCGACATTCTCACATTACGGATCATGATATATTCTCATCGAGTAGCGGAAGCTTTCGTTGATTCATGATATTGGCATGGAGTGAAAATATCGAGTCATTGATGCACTTATCATGATTTCTTTATAAATGAATGTATTGTGTGAGCATGGAGTGAAAATATCGAGTCATTGATGCACTTCACCTTTTCTCATTCAATTCTTTTCATTCTTCAACCCCTTGATTGCTTCGAGACTTCATAACTAGAACCTTGTTGGGTTTATTCCGATTACTAGCTCGGTCTTAGTATGCACTCTTCACATATCTCATTTTCTCCTTTTTTCAATATACCTAAGGACTTCTACACTATCTAGTGGATTGTCCACTGGGTAGATCCCTCAGGTTACGGCGGATCATGGGAACAAATACCTAACCTTATCGTCCTTATATCACCATACATAAAGTAAAATAGGTCGGTCTATTTGGTATTGTTCATCGCCATTGGAACCAATTGAAAATCAATCTAGATACTTGTGATATATTATCAAAGCATTTTGTACTGAATTTTTTGATATTTTTAGAACAAGAGCTCCCCTCGACATTTGCATCAAGCATCATTTTGTAATAGAGATAATTTTCATTTTGAGGGGTTGGCTTGCATCTAAGAGTAGTTATATAAATAACGTGGTTTTCAAAATAGTTGCTCCCCCTCAATATGTGCATAGATATTTGAAAATGTTTTGCACATATTAGGAAAACACTACACATTGAAATAAATTGATCACGTTTCAAATCTTTGTGGTTTAAGATAGATGCCCCCCTCAGCGTGTGCATGGAAAATTTGAAATCGTTTGGCACATGTGGGAAGGAGAGCTTGTACATCCTTATAAAACCATTTACGAATTATCGGTTTAAATCCAATTTAAATCACAAATTCTCCCCGATCACAATTATCCAATCATTTGAGATTTGTGATCTCTGTGAATTAAATTGATTTTGAAAACTTTAAGGAGAATTGTGACATGATTGTAAGCGTTTTAAGCGATAAGGATCGATTTTGAGACTTTAAACTCTATTGATTAAACATGCATGCATATCTTTTGAAAAACAATTGTATGACAAATAACCTTTTGATTTAATTGAAATCATTCTCCCCTCAATCAATGACATAAGTTGTTGATTGAGAGATAGATATTTTGACAAATGTTAAGTCTAGATGATTTTCAAAAATAGAGTCCGAGTTATTTTTCAAAGCAATTAGTTTTCATTAGATAGTAAGTAATTGTTTATAGATTGAGCATGAGATTTGGAAAAAAGATAAGGCATGGCTCTGTTCTTTCTTTGAAAAGCAGGTTCTTGCACGAAATGACAAAAACCATTATTTCACTTTCTCCCAAAATATTTTTGATTTTTGATTGATTTTTTAAGAACATTCGAACAACATCTAAAGACCCGTGTCATTCTTTGAATGGCGGGACAAAACCGTAGATATTATCGAATCGAGGAAAACATGACAAAAAAGACAATATTTTTGGAAATTTTCAAGATTTTCAAAAATTTTATGGATTTTTGAAAGTTTTATATTTTATATTTGCTTTTTGAAGGTTTTGAAATTTTGTATTTAGCTTTTGAATAACTATTTACAAGAGGATAAATTAGTTTAAGAGGATGATGAAATGAGTCAGAGATAAGGATATCGTTCGACATGTTGTAGAAGAAAGGAATCATCATCTCTTAAACTTTAGCCACCAAAGCATTCGAGGCTTCTAAGAAAATCGATACGAACATGAGCCTTACGAATTTGAATCTTTGGTAGCTTCTCCCAAACCGACAAACTTGAATAAAGACCATTTTGTCTCATAGAATGAAGCTCGGCACCAGAAGAACACGCGAACACGGTAACAAGTTGAAACATTGATCGTCTCGATGGTTATCAAATCGAATAAGCGATTTAGTCGATCCACATGAAACATTGTGCATCCCGATGTACGCATTACTCTTCGAGATTGACCGATTGTCTATTCGGAGACAATACATCAACATCTTCATTTTACCAAGTGCATTCGGTTATCTCCCATATAACCAATCAGCCATAATGTACACACGTACCCAACGGAGTAGAGACAACGACATCACGATGGCTGGTTGAATCGCGATCTCCTCTGCGGATGTCGACTCGGAATAGCGGTTAAGCTCGATCATGTGAATATGTTATGCGACCTTGATGTACACATATCTCTCCCACGATGGTTGCGATCTCATTGGAGTCATCATTACATTGTGTACATGAAGCACTAACCATAAGCACTTTAATATAAATCATATAAAAGATGTCGATAAGCATTATCATCTCGTACCACATATTCTTCTCACATTTCTTCAATGAGCGAGTAACACATACCAAAAGTCTCGAGACCATTTCCCCAAATAGTTGGAATAATACATCCTTCCCCAAATAGTTGGAATAATATATCCTTCCCCGAATAGTTGGAATAATACACCAAAGGCTCTGAGATAAACACGAGTTTCTCTACGGTTATGACCATTGTCTTTCGGGATAACTTCAATCGGTAGAAGTGTTAAGTTCATCATGTGTACTCGTTGTGATTTTAGATATATGTCTCTTTCCCCTTCTTGGTTTGATACCTCAGAATCAACCAAAACATAATATACCCATAAACTTGAGATCTTGTGAGAAGAACTCAAATAGCCCAAATGAATCTGCGAGAATCAAGCGCTCTGAAACTCTCTCGACTATCTTTATCGACCCATATGTAGACAATTTGAAGTGACCACGGTTGAAGAAAACCCGATATACCAAACTTGGCGAAGTCGAATTCCCGCATTTGTAGCTTAAGCTTGCACTTAATGATAGAAGAATGGTGTCGAGAATCTATGCTTCAAGCAAATATCTAAGTACTCAGCTACTCGAACAAAGTATGAGACATTAACACCTCTTGAGATTATCCATCGTCATCGCATGTGACCTTTGAGTAAAACAACGTAACTCCTAATAGTGATAGTTAACGGTCTTCAACCAACCACCCATTGCTGGTAACTAGATAAACCAAGTCTTCAACTCAAAATCTTAAGCAGAGCAAGTTATCAAATAAGAACACGCCTTTGTTGAAAGTCGACTTCAATCTCAAATATGTGATAAATGATTAACTCTAACGTAATCAACTTTTGTCAAATGCCCAACACATGAATAAACATACAATCGGATGTATATTGACCCACTGAATGAACCGGAGCAAATGATTCCTCAACATCAATGCATTCTTCCTAAAGGTATACATGTAGAAACTGATCTGGAAGATTCACCAATAATGTTTTTAAGCAGATGAGGAAGTCATTTTCCTTAACGTTCATTTGGTTGATTAACAGAGCAAACTTAGGGAAGAATATGATCCGTGAAGACTTGGCAAAGGAATACCAAAAGCGGATCATTATTCATGAGTGAAGCGCAAGGATAGTCATTCGCTGACCCCGAGGAATAAGCGGAGATTAGGCTTCTTGAGTAGTCCGAATTGTACTTCTTAGATGGTGCATCTTGATCAATGGAAATTGAAGGAGGTGAACCGGTTGAGTCGTGATGTAGGAGTAAGAGCTTGACTGGATGATCAACATTTGTTCTTGGTTGGAAATACTCATCAAACATATCTTGAAACAATGAATCCCGAATAATAAATCCCACTATCCTTAGAAGTGAAACATTAGGCGTATGACCATTATACAAACATCCATCAACACAGTAGATCCACTTCCCCCTCAAAATTGCATATGATGTTACCAATGCCATTTTGATTTGAACAAGTGAATAAGAGTAAACTCAATGAATGAAGATCCACTTGATGACTAAGCGAACATGGAGAAAGGCATGAAGCTCTTAGATGGAGAATGTAGATGAGAATGGCCATTCTTGAGAGAATTTCTTTTAAGCGAAGATAAAGCATGCTTGAATTATGCGCCTTTCTTTTCTTTGAGGCAGGGCTGAAGTGTTATCAACAATCGCCATAGTGTTGAAGTCGAGGCTGAGGCGGTGTGAGCAGGGCGTCATTGTTTAGAGCCAGTTATATGTTTAGAGCCGAATCAAATACCAAGGGACGATTTATGCGACACTGCTTTGGACAAGACGAAGAAGGAGAATTGGAAACATTGGATCCCCATGTGCTCATGGGGTCCTTTTAGTTAGCGAACAATCTTTGAATCGTGAAACCACAGGTGCGATGCCATTGTCACTAGGAGGTGAACTAGTAGAAACATCGAGACTTAGTCGAGGGACATTTTGTGCTTTGATTGGTCCCTGACGGTCAAACCAAATTAACCGGTAAATGGTCAACAAGAGCGATCACTTGAGAGCGCAATGCAATTATCCGAGAGTCTGAGTATCCGGGTCGTTAAGTCCCAAGCGAGGTGTGTAAGCGTAATACAGCAATACTGTGATCGGGTGAATATTGAACAGGAAAGGGTGATGATTGATTTACACTAAGGAAATTAAATCTAATAAAGACTTTGAAGTCATTTTAATTCTATATTCCTAGGGTATTGAAATGAAAAAAAACGCGAAAAACCAGGAACTCAACGAGCCCCGAAAGTGAAAAAAATGCAATTAAAGTCCTACGAATGTAAAACTAATTTTCCTACATTCTAAATGACAAAAAATAATTTTAGAAAAAAGCCGGGTATTTTTTTGAGTTTTATTTTATTTATTACGAATTAAAAACTATTTTAAACTAATTAATTAATAAAAAATATTAAACTAATTTATAAAAATCTGGGAAATTTTCAGAAAATACTTTGACTTACGCTGGTTCTAGGAAAAATATAAATCTGGTCACAGCCTATAGCAATAAGCTGTTAAAAAGCTACTAATCCTAATAAGCTTAAAACTGAAAATGACTCTAAGTATTTAATAAAGCAAATCCTAACACAAGAGAGCTGCTAGTGCAGATGGAAGAGTGTTGTGTGCTGGGGCGTGGGTGGACAGAAGGTCACATGTTCGAATCCAACTTCTGTCACTTTTGGCAGTTTATTTTTTTTTTCTTCTTTTGCACACTAAAATAAGAACAATTAAGGCTTTTTGACGAAATCTTAAACTTAATAAAGCTTAAAAAGGTTGTATCTGAGTTAATATGACTATTGCAAAAGGAATTATAAACGGGCGTTTGGTTCTTGGTTGTGAGGATAGTCAAGGCATTAAAAAAAACTAAAATAAGGCTACAAAAAGTTGAACTAATCACTTCCTAATCTACTTAACTTAAAAGCACTAAGGGGGAAACTAAGATAAGCAATAAATAAGAAGAGAATAAGCTAAAAACAAGCTTTAAAAGCCAAAAAGCTGCTGATCTGCTGTTGGTGTCCAAACAACCCAAATGGGTATCTTTTTAGCTTATAAATAAGCTTCAAATAAGGTAATGGTGCATTAAACCTATACTAAGTAACTAATGGGCATAAAAGAGAACTAAAAAGCGAAAATAAGATTTGATAAGCACTTAAAAGGACCAACTAAGCTTCTTTGAATTGGGCGAGCGGTGAGATAATGGACATATTTAATCTTAGCAACTAGACTAATCTAACTAATACCAACTAAATCTAATTGAAACTAAGAAACTTGCTTCTCTACACTAGACTAAGATCAACGAACACCAAAATGGGTAAAAAATGAAATTGACCCAAAACATACACCAATCCAAACACACTTTGTTGAGGTCAAAACATGAAAGCATTTTGAAAATATAGATTTTGTGAACTCTTTGTTGCAAACACTTTTTCTAACTTAAAAGCAGTTCAGCGCGAATTGAACAACTTTTAACCATTGAGACAACACTTTAAAAGCACATAGAACATCAATCACTAAAAGAAATACAAATCTTTGAGAATTTAAATGGTTAAGCTATATGATAAAGGTGACTGTGTAGATGATTTGCGGTTTGCAAACGACCTTATGAGGCTTCTTTGGAGCTTATTTTAAACCTGACAAAGCCCTCCCGAACAAGACAAGCTAAAACTTATCAAACCAATCTTCAACATCTTGAGCTAATCTAAACTTGTTAAAAGATGTTTGTTGGGTGAGTCAAATGGGTAAAACTTGGTTTTTTTTGGTTGATTTGAACCTTGACCGAGACACCATAGCGGTACCAAACACTTGAACTGTTTCAAGAAAAACTTAGAACTTGAAAACATAAAAAGCTGACTTTAAAACTAAATTAAGGGTGCCTCATATTGAAATCACTCAAACTCAAATCGGTTTAAACAAAGTAACAAGCAACTTTGAAGCATAAACAATGGAATTTAAGAACATAAAATTGAAAAGCGCATAAACTCGAAGTGTTGGAATAAAAAAAGTAACTTGCATTAATTTAAAATTACGAAATATAAATAACGGGAAAATTAAAATGGGGACTAGAGCGAATTTCTAGACTAAAGCTAGAAAAACTAAATTAAAACTAAAAAAACTAACTAACTACTAACTCTGGTACAATGGCATTATGAGCTATTTATGCTCAGGGAAGGTCTTAGTCTCTTTCTTTCTCCCATTTACATCTTCTCGTGTGAGATAGACAAAATGGCTCTGCGTGCCTCTGCTGATCTCTACATCTTCATCCTCGGTCGCATGGGATGGGTTGGACAATATTCTGTATTATCGGTGAGGTGATGGGTGGATACGGGCGTGGGGTGCGGGATGGGATTATAGGATTTTCGGGGAAAGGATGGGTAAGTTGAGTGTTTTAGTAAATGAAGAAAAGGAGTTGGGTATTGTTTTTTTTTTTTTTTTTTTTTTTTGTCAAAAGCGGGTTTGGTTTTGGTTGTAGGATTTAATACAAGGACCAAATTTGTCATTTCCCAATTCTTGAGGTTGATCTTGCCAACTTCAAAATTTATCACATGGACCAATCTTGCCAATCTTGATAGTACAAGGACAAAAATAATTATTTTCAATTTTTTTCATTTCAAGGATTATTTTGTAAAATACCAAAATCCAAGGACTAAGCGCAATTTTCCAAAAGTATTACAAGGACCAATTTTGACAAGTTAGAATTACCAAAGGACTAAAATGTTAATTTTCCAATTTAAAATGTCGGGGGTAAATTCTGTCAATCTTTGAAATTCGAGGACTAAAGTTGCCATTTTGCAAAAGCCGAGCTTTATAAGGCTAATTTTGACAACTTAAAAATTCACGAGGGCCTTTTATGAAAAATTACATGTTTTGAATACCGGGGACTAGATTTTGACAATTATTGAATAAAATCGGTCTAAATATTTTTTCATCTTTTTGAGACTTTTCAAAGTGTTTTTCTTTGTTTTGCGGTGTAGAAGGAACAAAAATGATGAGTATTTACACACTCATCAATCCCCACTAAACTATTGCTAGTCCCTAGCAATCTTTTGAGAAAACTTAATGGATTTGAATCTCTTTACCAAAAGCCATTACTTACGGAATAGCCAAATGTTTCGGTTCAAGTAAGAACCTTGGTACAATGATAACCATATGATTTTGAGCAAATCACCGACTTACGGATTTGATTTGTCTTTACCGAAGTCGTTTGCTACGGACTAGCCAACTCTTAGATAATATATCTTTGGTGAGTCGATTACCAATTATGGTTTCAATGCCTTTACCACAAGCCATAAACTTGCGGGCTAGCCAACTCTTCACTAATTAAAGATATGGTGGTGAACACCATACAATTTTGGGCAAATTGCAAGCCGTCAACGGTTTGAGATATCTTTACCAAGAGCCGTTTGCTCTGGATTAGCCAATCCTTTTGTTTATTAGACATGGCGGATGATAACAGTAAAAAAGTGAGTAAGTGCAAAACACTTACTCCAAAAAAAAAATTGGCCAAAAATGGGGGAATTGGGTGGTATAATTACATGATAAAATTAGTGAGAATTCCCCACACTAGAAATGAATATTGCCCTCAATATTCAAAGTGCAGCGGTTATGCGAAACAAAAACGAAAAGGGAAATATTACGGCCATTATTTTTGTGATATATATATATATATATATATATATATATATATATATATATATATATATATATATATATATATATATATATATATATATATATATATATATATATATATATATATATATATTTTAAAGTTATATACAACAATGGGAAACTCCCCCACTAGGGTGGTACACACGGGTGAAAACCCATGTTTAGCTAATTTTTTTGATTACCGAGTCGCTAGCTTGACTCGACCCCGAATTAATTTGTTCATGGGAAGCAAAGTGGAAGAAACAATCTCCATCGAATTTCATTCAAAATGTTTGTATAAACATTTGAAGCCGCGAAAGTTCCACAATCGATGAGATATCAGAGAGACAAGCTCACAAATGGTACATGGAAATGCCGGGGTCAAGATGGTATCTTCACTCCGAATGAGTGAAGAAGAGAAGAATCACGGGATAGGTGAAGAAAAGAAAGAAAGTCATGATGAAAATCATGACTAACTCATCTTCATCCATAGGAGAATCCATAATTTGAATTATGAATCTCATCATTTAAGCTACGTGATCAAGACAAATCCGGGTGTGTCATGATCAAAGTGGAAGTTATCATACTCAGGCGGAGATATGATATGAGTGAGTTCATGGCGAACTCCTCGTGAAGAGAATCAATCACAAGATGTAAATCGTGAATTCTTGTTCCTTTCAGACTCATCACTATCCTCGATCGAGTATCAAAGAGTGGATTCTCGAAATTAAAGTGAATTCAGTCGAATTCAAATAGAGGATTAGTGAGAGTTGTTTTGAATGCTTCAGAACAAAGTGATCAACATTCTCTATTGGAATTTGTTGGGATAAGAAGTGAGTGAGCGATCATTATAAGGGAGACTTTCAATCTCTCCCAGATCGGCTTTGAAATCAAAGAGATCATCATCACTTTCCGATGAAAGTGGAATGATGTGAGAAAGTTCATCGGTGAACTCCTCGGGAAGAGGATCGGGGCGTGGGAGTGATGACTCAACATACTCGATGTTTCCATAGGAAGCACAATCGTCGCTAAGATCGAGAAAGTTTCAAAATGATCTTTTGAACACTCAAGAGGGAAAGAGAATCACACATATGATCGAAGTTCCTGTGACTCTCTCGGGATTGGGACAAGGTTCTCGACACTAGACTTTATGAATTCGTCCGATTCCTTTTCGAGGAACAGTGTCAAGATGCTCATCCCCATGTTTAGAGTGAGTGGGAATATCGGGTGTGATAGCGGTTGTTTGAGAATGAATCTCAGCTCTTTGGGATATCAACCGATGAACTTGATGAATCTTTATAGAATTGAAGGATATCAAGTGTAACTTCATCATCAACGTCATCGGGAATAAAGCGAAATTGAGAGCTAGATCCGGCTGCTTTTTTTTGCAATTGATTCCTAATAGATTTTTCAAATGCAATTTGGGAATTTATTTTAGCGACTGCTCTTGACTAGCAATTCTTTCATGGATTTCTCATGTGAATTTTGAATGGCGGGACATTGTGGGAGTGGAGATTTGTCAAAGCAGGAAGGTTGACATTGATAATCATCATGAGGATCCCACAATATACACAAGAAAAGCGGGAGCATTTGAAATCTTTGTTTTAATCAACTCCTCGATTCTTTTCACTAACTCGGAAGCTCTAGATAAGTGTCTTGTTGGGTTTCTTTGAGGAGTTTGAGTCATTTAACCTTGTGGAGGTTGGTCGTGATATGGATAGTCGTAATTGTTACAAGGAAATGGATTCCACATTTGACAATCCGAGCCAAGCGTGTGGACCTCACAAGACTCACAACAAAATGATTGTTGTGGTGGACATGTGAGTAATATGGAATTTGGTAATTTCAAAGTCTGAGTGTTACCGACATTCTCAGACAAACGCGTTTCGGATTGACACTCAAATCCTTGGTGAGGATCTCCACAAAACTCACACAGATATGTCAATATCTCATGATGTGGTGGTGGTAGAATGAATCGGATGTGTCATGGTAAGGATAGGGAGCTTGGTTATAGACGGACCCATCTCTGATTCTACCATGCTACTGTAGGGACAATTCCCACCATTATGAGGACCACCACACCATTGGCAACCCAAATGGTGTGGATACGACATAGGAAAAATCAAAGGTTCTGAGAGGGGTTGGGATGAAGAATCAAAGATGTGAGAGGGTAAAGATGGATATTTTGGATTTTGGATAAACATTTTTAAAAATAAGAAAGAAAATCTTTTGGGTTTTGTGTTTGTTGAAAACTGATTTTAAAATGTTTTCGGAACCGTTTGTTTTATATGATAATAATAAGAAAATATGAACAAGGATGGTAAATATACAATGGATGTATATTCAACAACACCGATGCTTCAAATTGTAGTCTGAGACACCTCCCGTGGCGCCAAAATTTGATTGGTCCCAAACGGTCAACCCAAATTAACCAGGTAAATGGTCAACAAGAGCCAATCACTTGAGAACGCAATGCAATTATCCAGGAGAGTACAGAGTATCCCCGGGTCGTTAAGTCCCAACGAGGTGTGTAAACTGTAATATAACGAATCTGTGATCGGGTGAATATTGAACAGGAAAGGGTGATGATTGATTTACACTAAGGAAATTAAATCTAATAAAGACTTTGAAGTCATTTTAATTCTATATTCCTAGGGTATTGAAATGAAAAAAAACGCGAAAAACCGGGAACTCAACGAGCCCCGAAAGTGAAAAAAAATGCAATTAAAGTCCTACGAATGTAAAACTAATTTTCCTACATTCTAAATGACAAAAAATAATTTTAGAAAAAAGCCGGGTATTTTTTTGAGTTTTATTTTATTTATTACAATTAAAAACTATTTTAAACTAATTAATTAATAAAAATATTAAACTAATTTTTAAAACTGGGAAATTTTCGAAAATACTTTGACTTCTGTTGGTTCTAGGAAAAATATAAATACGGTCACTGACCTATAGCAATAAGTCGTTAAAAGCTACTAATCTAATAAGCTTAAAGCGAAAATGACTCTAAGTATTTAATAAAGCAAATCCTAACACAAGAGAGCGCTAGTGCGAGATGGAAGAGTGTTGTGTCTTTGAGGCGTGGGTGAATAAGGTCACATGTTCGAATCCAACCACATCACTTTTGGCAGTTTATTTATTTATTTATTTTTTCTTCTTTTGCACACTAAAATAAGAACAATTAAGGCTTTTTGACGAAATCTTAAACTTAATAAAGCTTAAAAAGGTCATTTGATCTGAGTTAATAACAATGACTATTGCAAAGGAATTATGAAAGGGGCCGTTTGGTTCTTGGTTGTGAGGACAGTCAAGGCATAAAAACAACTAAAATAAGGCTACAAAAAGTTGAACTAATCACTTCCTAATCTACTTAACTTAAAAGCACTAAGGGGGAAACTAAGATAAGCAATAAATAAGAAGAGAATAAGCTAAAAACAAGCTTTAAAAGCCAAAAAGTCTCGATCCTTTCATTGGTGTCCAAAGCGACCAAATGGGTATCTTTTAGCTTATAAATAAGCTTCAAATAAGGTAATGGTGCATTAAACCTATACTAAGTAACTAATGGGCATAAAAGAGAACTAAAAAAAACTGAAAATAAGATTTGATAAGCACTTAAAAAGGACCAACTAACTGCTGAATTGGGGCAGAACAGTGAGATAATGGACATATTTAATCTTAGCAACTAGACTAATCTAACTAATACCAACTAAATCTAATTGAAACTAAGAAACTTGCTTATCCTACACTAGACTAAGATCAAACGAACACCAAAAATGGGTAAAAAAATGAAATTGACCCAAAACATACACCAATCCAAACACTACTGTTGAGGGTCAAAACATGAAACTGTTTTGAAAATATAGATTTTGTGAACTCTTTGTTGCAAACACTTTTTTTTTTCTAACTTAAAACAGATTCACGCACGAATTGAACAACTTTTAACCATTGAGACAACACTTTAAAAAGCACATAGAACATCAATCACTAAAAAGAAATACAAATGCTGAGAATTTAAATGGTTAAGCTATATGATAAGGCTGACCTGTGTAGATGATTTGCAGGCTGCAAACAGCCTTATGAGGCTTCTTTGGAGCTTATTTTAAACCACAACAAAGCCCTCCCGAACAAGACAAGCTAAAACTTATCTAACCAATCTTCAACATCTTGAGCTAATCTAAACTTGTTAAAAGATGTTTGACTGGGTGAGTCAAATGGGTAAAACTTGGTTTTTTTTTTTGGTTGATTTAGACAACCACCCGCATACCTTAATCGGTACCAAACACTTGAACTGTTTCAAGAAAACTTAGAACTTGAAAACATAAAAGCGACTTTAAAACTAAATTAATGGTGCTCATAATGAAATCACTCAAACTCAAATCGGTTTAAACAAAAGTAACAAGCAACTTTGAAGCATAAACAATGGAATTTAAGAACATAAAATTGAAAGCGCATAAACTCAAGTGAACTGGAAAAAAAAAGTAACTTGCATTCAAATTTAAAATTACGGTAAATATAAATAATGGGAAAATTAAAATGGGGACTAGAGCGAATTTCTAGACTAAAGCTAGAAAAACTAAATTAAAACTAAAAAAACTAACTAACTACTAACTCACAGTACAATGGCATTATGAGCTATTTATGCTCGAGGAAAGGTCTTCAAGTCTCTTTCTTCTCTCCTTCTACATCTTCTGTGTGAGATAGACAAGGCAAAACACGTGCTCTCTGCGGCCTCTGTCTTCATCCTCGGTCACATGGGATGGGTTGGACAATATTCTCTGTATTATCGGTGAGGCGATGGGTGGATAACAGGCGTGGGGTGCGAGGATGGGATTATAGGATTTGTCGGGAAAGGATGGGTAAGTTGAGTGTTTTAGTAAATGAAGAAAAAGGAGTTGGGTAGTTTTTTTTTTTTTTTTTTGTCAAAAGCGGGTTTGGTTTTGGTTGTAGGATTTAATACAAGGACCAAATTTGTCATTTCCCAATTCTTGAGGGTTGATCTTGCCAACTTCAAAATTTATCACATGGACCAATCTTGCCAATCTTGATAGTACAAGGACAAAAATAATTATTTTCAATTTTTTTCATTTCAAGGATTATTTTGTAAAATACCAAAATCCAAGGACCTAAACCGCAATTTTCCAAAAGTATTACAAGGACCAATTTTGACAAGTTAGAATTACCAAAGGACTAAAAATGTTAATTTTCCAATTTAAAATGTCCAGGGTAAATCATCAATCTTTGAAATTTCGGGACTAAAGTTGCCATTTTGCAAAACCGAGCTTTATAAGGCTAATTTGACAACTTAAAATTCACGAGGGCCTTTTATGAAAAATTACATGTTTTGAATACCTGTGGACTAGATTTTGACAATTATTGAATAAAATACGGTTTAAATATTTTTTCTTTTGAGACTTTTCAAAGTGTTTTTATTGTTTTTGCGGTGTAGAAGGAACAAAAATGATGAGTATTTACACACTCATCATGCTTAATGAGATTATTCTACCAGTTGGCTTCAAACCTTAATGTGCACTACTACTAGGCATAGTGGATCTAGTTAAGGGGCAAGGTTTGCCATTCGTGAATATTCGACTGTTGGCTTCCACCGAAATCCTACATTGGTAAAAACCTTCCCGTAGGTTTCGAGGATTGCTTAATATGTTTCGCTTTCCAAACTTTCTTAAGCGGGGTATGGTTCTAGGATCTCGTAAATAACACAACACATTTATCATTATTACCGGAAGATAGACATTCTTCTGAGGTTTTGCAGGGTGACATAAGACTTGAATTAATTTCGAGAAGCTTAGAGCAAATACTAGAACCAACACGCTTCTTTTTGTTCAAGTCAAACTTATTTTCCTATGGTGTTCTTTCACTTTCTTCTCATGATCACTTTTAGTCGGTGAAATTTTGTCCTTATTTGTTTTGCTACTAGGTTTTGACCCACTAACTTTAGTGTCAATATTAACATGAATAGAAGTGATGACGGAGCCTTAGTTTATTTTATCGCCATTTGATTTTATAGTCTAGAAGTCTTTGGGTTACGAGGCTTTCGAGGCACATTAAGAGTCACATTCTTATCCTTAGGCATAGAACTAGGTGCAACTATTCTATCTCGCCTATTACTTGCTTTCGGACTTGTGACAATTACGTACTCTAAGAGTTCCTGAGATCTTTTGGCATCCTTGCAGGCATAGGCTATGGTACTATCAAATGGTTTTTCTATTCTTTCATCTTCAACCATCTCACTGGAGACCCTTCAAACTATCCTTAAGGTATGAGAGATATGCTTTATGTGCAAGTTCATTATTCCTAATAAGTGGGAATATATAACATATCGATAGCATACTTATCACATGTAGAAACCTTAGGAATGAATATTTGCAATTAGGGATTGGCAATTTTCCTTTCACCTCACGCTTCAGATTCTCAATATCGTTAAGTAAAGAAGTTATCTTTTCAATGTGTTTATCATGATTAACTTTGAATGAATCACATAACTCTTTGTTTTGATCATTAACCTTTGAAATTTCAGCTTTAAAACAATCATTTTCCTTTTGCAAGTTATCAATAATGTTTTGAAGTTGGAAATTCTGAGAATCTACAGGTGGAAGCATACGGGAGCCAGTCACTTCATTCTTTTCACACTTTAAATGTGAGATTTGGGCTTTCAACCTTTTGATCGTGTTACAATGAGCTCGAATCTGTTCATCACGTTTGTTGATTTCAAAAATTGCATCAAACTCAGGAGCATCCGAAGATGTCTTGGTATTTGAGGTTTTAACATTTTCTTTCAGATGTTGATATTTTAATTACAAAGCAAGATGTTCAACTTTCAATTTAGAATAATGTTTGACCAAGTTATCATGATCGTCATTTTTGATTTTATCATGCAATTTTGAATTATTTGTCTCAAGCTCAATGACACGAACACGGGATACTTTCAATGCAACGAGACATTTCATGAAATGAGAACATCTTGTAGCAAAACAACTCAAAATCAAGTTCTCATTTAAGATATGCAAGTTATTCCTTTCAATTTCATTATATTTGAGTTCCGCTCATAATCATTGACTTCAACAATCATTGCATCAAATTCCTTTTCCATTTCTTTAATATCCGAGTTTATCCCTTTTAAGACTTTCAAATTGACCTTTTAATTGTTTAAAGAAAGGCATGACCTCGCTTAAATAGCATTCTTTAGTTTGCTCAAAACCCTTGCCCTTGATTATCCCTCAGAGGTGTGATTCTTCTTACATGTTTTCTCAAAATCAACGAATAGTTGATAAACAACATATAGGCTGATTAAGGTCTTGCTATTAGTGGCAATGGTTCTAGGAACTAAATGCATTGGTGTATTTGGAGGAAGGCAATTTCCTAAAGGGAGGATTATTTTTAACAAGTTCATCTGCCTTTTTCTTTTCCATATCTAATTTCCAGAACACTTGTTTAGGGGTTAACTGAGTTTGAGGTCTAAACTTGTTTAAGGCAATCCAATTATCCTTAGTGTAATTTGGAGTTTTGAACGTTATATTATGATCTATACACCAAGGATCTTTTAGTTTCTTTTCCATTTCTCTCTAGAGGCATCTTCTAACTCTCTATCTTTTTGGTGCATTCTAAACAAGTAGGCATTTGTCCGAGCTTAAGGATTTCATTACCATCATAGATCACTTTTGAGCGACTTTTGCTTTCTTACCATACTCAGATTGGGTTCTTCTACAAGGCCAAGATTATGCTTATCGCTTAATACTCTATGCTTAGTGATCATGTGAGCGATCTTAATGGTGTTGCCTTGTACATACAACTTGTTTTCAAGTTTGTTCTTTAAAGTTTTAAGGTTGGAAAAATCATTTAAAAGTTTTGATTCCTTTTGTTTGAACTCCCGCTAAGCACTTTTACATTTTCTTGAAGTTCTTGTTTTTGCTTAGCGCTTTATTAAGTTTCTCTTGTAAGGAATTTAACTCTTGTTTTAATGTTTCCTCCTTAAGTTACTTTTTCTAATTAATGTATGCATTTGGCAATCCATTTCTCGCTCACGTGTGGTCACCAAATTTAGCACGATGTTCATAGATGGCAACTTGATCCTTATATATGTTAAGCTTAGTGGTAAGTGGAGTCATCGGGATAAATGCAGAGTACTCATGCACTCATAATCATCATTTTGAGAAGAAGATGCACAACTAGGTATAGCAGAAACTTCCATGCAACTTACCTGCATTAACGCCAACACGGTTGTGGCTGGTGCATCTCTATCTTGGGTACATCCGAAGCTTCCATGGAGCGTTCCTTTGCATTAAGTTGCACAAGTTGTGGCTGGTGCACCTCTCTCTCTTGTGAATTTGAGCACGAAGATTCCATTTTATCATTATCCAACTCAACATTATAATCTTTTGTTTCTGCCCGACATTCATTCCCCTTTATGATTACACCATCTACTTCTTGTGTTTTAGGAGTAATCAAAGTCGGTTACATCATTAATTGTTGTCTCGACATTACGCATTCAAAGAACACCGACCTTTCAATGGATACATTACCCGACTCATCACAACTATCTCAATTGCACCCCGACACTCATTCACGTTTTCATCCTTTTGTGCGACTTCCTCAATGTACCTTTCCATATTATCCATGAGTTGGATAAATGTCTCAATGAATTCGAATTTCCATTCCAATATGTTTTTGAAGGTAATTCGGTCAAGTGATGATCGAATCACGATATTCCCATTGAAGAATGGCTGAAATTGGTTGTAGATTACCTGAAGTGCAACACTGGAACAATCCTTTTGAACCTTTTCTTTATCAACTTGTTGTTCCAATTATTCTAGGTTCAAAAAAATTATTCTAGGTTCAATAGTAATGTTCCCGTTAATGTGGATAAATCTTGACGGAAAAGGGCATTGCATGTTCGTTCCATTCCCATCGGTGTGAGTAACATGAGGTGAGAGTGAAGTTGATGATAAGGTTCAATGCTACATTCCTTTTGCATGGATTATGTAATCTAAACAGGTGCAATCTCTCTCTTCAGACTCTGAACATGAAGATCTCACATCCTCATTGATTAATTCAAGCATCTTTAATCGCTCAGTGTAGCATACATTATCATTCTTGTCCACAACATCATACAATTTAAGTACTTCTGAAATTACTGGGTCAGTAGTGTAAGACATGATGTTGTAGAATACACGGGATTTTACAAGTCTATGATTTAAACCGAGAAATAGAATCTTTCGTGGGATTTTACTAAAATCAAGACGAAACCGTGATACAATGACCAATAGAACATGTTAAGATAACTGATGGATCGACACAATGATAGACAATTGTGTGTTAGGTCTTATGATTGTTTGTGGGATTAGCAGAGATGTTGTTTGGTTGTGATTTGGGTTGGTTGTTGCACGATTTTAAGGAGAAATTTAGGCCCAAAAACTTAAAACCTCAATAACTTCTGTTCGGAGCGGATTTAGGCCTCCAAGGTTGGCCTTAAGTTCATTCGGCGTGCCATTCTCCTCGTTCTCACGGTCATTTTGATGGGTAGAACGCTGAAAACGGAGTTACGGTTCAAAAGTTATGGCCGTTTGAAGTTTTGTTGGGAAAAGTCAACAAGTCGCTAGTGTGCCAAGTCGCTAAGCACCAAGTCGCTAAGAACTATGAAATCAAGTCGCTAAGCACCAAGTCGCTAGACACAAGTCGCTATAATGCCAAGTCGCTAAGACACAGTCAAGTTGCTAAAGAACAACTCGCTAAGATCGAAGTCGCTAACACCAAGTCGCTAACAATTTGCACAACAACTCGCTAACAATTTCTGAAGCAAGTCGATAACCTCACTAAGTCGCTCGCCGTAGTGGGGAATCCACTAACTTGTACTATTTGTTGGCTTGTCTCAATAGACAAGTCGCTAACAACTAACACCTGAATCGCTAACTTTTACTGAAGCAAGTCGCTATGATGAAAAAGCACTACGAGACCCAAGTCGCTACCAAGAAAAACTTCAAAAACAAACTTTTCAATCCAAACCAAGCCCAACCACAGTGATTCAGGCTTTCCAAATCCAAACCCAAGCACTTACAATGATTCTAAACACAAAAGTACATACAAAATTCAAACTTTAACACAAGAAATGATCCAAATGATGCAAAAACCACTAAACTTTTTCAAACTCAAAAACCATCTAAAACCACTAGAAATCCAAGAATATGTAAGAGAGATGATCAAACCATGGCTCTGATACCATTTGTAACATATTGGATTTCACAAACACGTCAAACCATAAACACAAGAGGCGTATAAATGATGTTTTAGAGAGAGAAAGTTAGAGGTTGGGAACTTTAGTGAGAGAAAATGAAAGTATTATTATGAGTTCCAACTCTCTACCTTGGAAGGTAGAGAGTATTTATAGTCTTTACACAAAACGCCACCTAACGGGTGGATCGCATACAAATGGGTAAAGACCGTCCTGTCCTCCACGGTGTTACTAAACTAAATACTACTAAACATTAACTAATCTATGACTACGAGCTTTCTAATGATTACATATACTTGAGGTGACCGACTCTTTAATAACTGGATTTACTAAATCCTAACAAGAAACGTATGAAAACGTCTGAAAACGGCCGAAAACATTGAAAAACGGACGAAAACGTAAGAAAATGGACGAATATGTATGAAAACGGACGAAAATGGACGAAAATGTATGAATAATGAACGAGTACATAAGAAAATAGGCGAAAACATATGAACATGGACGAAAACGTAAGAAAATGGACGAATATGTATGAAAACGTATGAAAGCGTAAAAACAAGTATGAAAACGGACAAAAATGGACGAAAATGTATGAATAATGAATGAAAACGTAAGAAAACGTATGAAAACAGACGAAAACGTAAGAAAATGGACGAATATGTATGAAAACGAACGAAAACGTATGAAAGCGTAAAAACAAGTATGAAAACGGACGACAACGTATGAAAACGGACGAAAATGGACGAACACGTATGAATAATGAACGAAAACGTAAGAAAACGGTCAAAAACGGACGAAAACTTATAAAAGCGAAGAAAAATATGCGAATTAAAAAACATGAATAACGTGAATTGAAAAAAGAAAGAAAGAAAGATAGAAAGAAAACTGAATTGAAAAAAAAAATGAGTTTAAAAAAAATGTAAATTAAAAGAAAAAGACAAAAAATATATGAATAAAAAAGAAAGACAAAAAGACAAGAAAAAAATATGGACTTAGGTTTATCTAATAAATCTTAGGTTAATCTCCACTATTAGATTAAACTAGATAGATGGTGAGGATTTGTCCCTTAGTAAACACCAAAACAAAAGTAAGCAAATGAAAATTCCTCATGTTATATATTAAAATACAAATTTATATCCCATGTTTTATAAGAAATTTTACACCCAAATGATTGTGGGGTTCATCATGATTGAGACATGTGGGATAGATTTGTAATGTAAATAACGAGGTTTCGAGCCCGCGTGTTGCTGCGGGCGTTTTCGTTAAATATGGAGCGACCAGTTTGTCGAAGATAGCAACGGTAAAAGACATAAGATTGCAAGGATGGTTGCTGCAAGAATGTGCAGCATAAAAAACTGTCCAAACCTTTTAAATCGTACATTAGATTCATATGTACTGACTCCTATAAGTGTAGCATTTTTGTATGCTATTGCATAGCACAAAATAGGAGTATCTTGGTATGCAAACATGCCATAGGTTTTGTCTGAGTTTGACACAAAAGAACACAATGTTTTGGCGCACATTTCTACAGCTAGAAAGTCATAAGATTGCAAGGATACTTGTTGCAAGAATGATAGCATAAAATACTGGCCAAACCTTCTAAAAAGGGCTGATCGAGACCACAATAAGCAAATTATAACCACGATAACTATTGTACGAAACACATGTGTAAATGCAACTTTGCAGCACACTAACACTAAACCAAACAACATTTGGATACAGTCCATCTGGGATGATACCCATAACAACACATTGAATTTTCAGTGACAATATGATACCCCAGCTTCCCACAGTTTTATTCAAAGGCATTTAAGCCGCTGAGAAACTACCAATACATATCATATTTGAGTAACGGCTAATTTTTTTCCCTTTCCCTTTTGACCCATCTTTGGCAAACGGTTTCATACCTATCTCTTGACAAAAATGAGCATTGGGAAGGCCAAGGACCTTGACCCTGGATTTAAAAGCCTCTTTCGCAATCTGTTTTGCAGTTTTCGCCATGGCATCATCATTTCTTTGGGCAAATTGTTTTGGAGGTTTAACCTTCCTAACATCTTCTTTTTAGATCCTGAACCGGAATAACTAGGCGGAAAGTAGGTGTCCCATTCCAGAGGAAGGTCATCGGCTTCTGAGCTTGATTCAATGCTTGAGATGTACATGGTCCCTGCACATTACAAAAATGAAAAAGTTAGTCTATGTGGTAATGATGTGTCTTTTTTATATCAAGATTCAGATGAAAAAGGTAAACCTTTTTTTCTTGCCAAAATCCATGTTGTGGTTTCTTTTAGATTATTGTTTAGTGAAACAATGTATGGTGGAGCTGTTTTTATAGGTGGAATTTCAAATGAACATGTACTTTATGAATGGAATATGTGCAGGCAATGTGCAAGTTTCAAAAAATGAATAGCTGATTAAAGCAGTCAATGCATACACTGTTGATGTCATTAAAGTAGAGAACAAAGAGGTTTCATTTGAGCTTTTTGTATCAGTAGACTTTAATATTGGAATATGCACAGATGTGCAGTCCATGCTTGAAGGAAAAAATAGTGAACCAAAGATTCATATTTAATTTAAAAAAAACAGTTACCACATATGAATGGTGGTGGCACAAAACATTTTGCAGCTTCATCCCTACAACTATTATGATTACCTGAATTGCAGCCTCAGCGACGTTGGCCTTTCCTAGATGATCTCCGGTTGTTGTATGAAATTGGCACGAAATCAAACCAAAATTTGCACACAAATTTAGAACCGTAAATTAGATTTTCCAACCATAATGGTGTTACTTATAGGCCAAATATATAAGTGGAATACCAATATTAAGATGGCTACACAAACTTGTAATTACCGGGTGTATTTGCTACTGTTGCAGACTGCAGCAGTGGCTACTTTCACATATCTCTGGCCTCCTTTCTTTTGTCCATTCCAACTTTTACATTCATGCTAATGAGTCGTCAAGCGATGCTGACAAACTGGGATAGAGTTATGTCCATGCTGTCACATAAAGACCGCTATTCTCAGACACTGATTTTACCTAAATGGTCTATAAAAATGAACTATCAAGTAGTATGCAACAAAGAACGGACCTTATTCTTGTTGCAGTGGAACATATGTTGTTCGTCATGCCATACAAATATTATAAGTATACTTACCAAAACATTTATCGAAATCCATAAGTGAGTATGACAAAATCTGCTGAATTTTGGTCATGCACATATACCAAAAGGAAGTCTAAAAATGTATTCATAGATTATCGCTAGCGGTGTGAACACATTATAGATAAAGGTCACTCACCTTAGCAACCAACTGGAAGTGCAAGAAGCTTCAGCATCTTAGCGTCTTCTTTTTTAGAGCCTGACCTGGAGTAACTAACTGGAAAGTAGCTTTTCCATGGCATAGGAAGGCCAGGGGTTTCTGAGCTTGATTGGCTGCTTGAAATGTAGATGGTTTATGCACATAAAATGAAAAAAAAAAATAGGATGTGCTCTTTGGATATAAAGATGGAAATAAAAGGAACAAACCTTTTCCCTTGCTGGAATTCATGCTGCAATTTTCTTTAGATTATTGTTTCGTCAGCCAATGTTTAGTGGAAAAGCTCTCTATTAATGAAATTTTAGATTAGTGGTTTGTTCATGAAGGGAATCTGTGGACAAAAAATGATTAAAGTAGACAGCATACAGGTTGCACTTTAGTGTGCAGTGCTACAATCTTAGATTAGTGGTTGGTTCATGAACTATTTAAACATGCTTTTAGGTTAGGCTAGGTTCTGTGTTGGCTTGTTTGGGAATCTGTCATTGGAATGATAAGTAATGATATATTGTATCAATTAGGTTACACTAACTTAGTGCTAAAGGTTTTTTTTTGCCTATATAAGGTGGTTTTTTTTAGCTTCACATACTTGCCTTTGTACCTTGTGAGTTTTTGTGAAAATCTGTTAAGAAAATGGTGTCTACCCCAAACTTTGATCAGCTCAAAGCAGCATGTGGTTCTGATGAACTCCATCATGCCTTTAAGTTCCTATTTCTACAGGAGCAAGGTGAGAATGAGGGGTTCATCATGCTGCTTGGACATAAATGCGACGATGTTCGTCGCCGTCTGCAGAGGAGGATTGAATTGCTGGAAGAGGGACGCAGGTTGAATCCTTTTGATGATGTTGCAAATGACGGTCTTGAATGCTTGGAGGAGGCACAGGATAGGGACCATCAGATTCTTGCTGCACTGATTCAGGTCCTTGATTTGGCTAGGGAAGCGCGTATTGAGAAAAGCCTCCATGTGTTTACAATGGAGTTGCATGATTAAGGTAGTATCTTGTGCGTCTGTATGATGGCTTGTCCTATGGTGTTTATGTTTAATGCTATGGTGTTATGTGTTAGATTAACAGGGTGTTGTTAATCTATGTTGGTATGCATGTAACTTATGTCGCCTATGAATAAAAGTTATGTTTGTTTGTGGTTCAATAAATTTGTTGATATCTGTCTTGTTATGTAATGGAGAAAAGCAATGATATGGTTGACTCAGCTGTGTTTTATTTGGATAATGTGTGGAGGCAGTTGCTGAGTTTCTTTTATGGGATATTGAATATTTCGCAAGTACAAATTATTTATGTTTTTTGATGATTGCAACACTTATATGTGTTGTAAATGATATATGTAGAAGGTTAGTGACAATAAGGTGAGGATAAAAATTTATTAGTAAAGATGGTTTTACTGATTGGATTTAATATCAATATGTAATATCAATTAACAAAAGAATTTTAAAGCTATGCATGTGTATCATAGTTTAGCACTAAAAGTATTGAGCATTTTTTAAAATTCACAAACTACTCGATCATTTAAATAAAGGTTGGGTGGAAAAACAAAGCATGCCAAAAATTGATGGCTGTTGGTCATAAGTAGACACCAAAAGAAGCATCAGAATGCACTTATCGACCATGGTCAGTAGTATGAACAGATTTTCAAGATAGATTACTAACCGGAGCAGTGAAACATCTTGCTATATGATAAGGCATCCTATGTGCAGGAGGCATCCCCATGTGAGCATCTTCAGGCACCTCAAAAATCTGAGTAGTCTCAGCTTCAGAACCAATGTGAGTGGCCTTGATTGATGAGCATTCATAGTATGACGAATAGTGTCTTTCTGAATCTAAAAAAAAGGAGCACACAATCACTAAAAAAATACCCAAAGAAGCTTAACATGTGCTGACAAAACAATTGCACACTGATAAACAGCTAACCACTGTTACTTTTGTAAATTATAGGATAATTGTATGTATGATAATTTACTTACTATGTTAAATTGTTAATCCAATACATATTTATGCAAATGCCACTTTTCTTTTTGTTTTCACCGTCCTCCTGCAATGAAAAAGTGAGTATAAACTGTTATCCATATGACACAGTCTATATTCATACGTGAAAGCTGTGATGTAATGACATATATCAAGCAGCCAACTATAGAGTGTTTGTCCACATGCAATGTAGGTTTGTTGATTGAATGGCATGCCAGATCTAGGATGATCTATAATTTTCACAAATGATCCTAGGTTTGACGTGTCATTTAATCAACAAAGCTGGATTGCAAGCAAATAAATGATCTGAACTTGTTTGAGTGTCATGCATTTAAGCTATATCAATTTTTATTCTCTACCTACAATGGTTTAATTTTGTAACCTTCATGTGTTTAGTTTCTAGCCTTCTGTCTCCCACTTTTTATTCCCCCCCCCCATAATTTTATATCTATAAATATATTTTTTTAAATCTGGTTTTTTGATCTTTTTTTTTCATAACATCAGTTTCATTTTTGTGGTAGTTCATTTGTGAAAAAATGGTAAGTATGCCAAAAGTTGCGTAATTGATGCATGTTTATGGAGAAGCAAAAATCATAATTACTTTCCATTGCATTTGGAGGCTCTATAGTGGCAGCCAAATCAAAAGTCTAATAAGTCATGTACTATGACATCATAGCAATAATAACCCACCCCTAATTTGTCCTTTAAAAAACATACATACCAACCAAAAAACACACAACAAAGAAAATCTGGCCTAAACCTCCAATAAAAAAACAGGAAAAAAAATATATGAAGACACCAATGCCTTTTTGCGAAGAGCTTGCTGCAGCCGCTGGGTCTAGCTTTTGAGGGACATGATGGTTGTTTAATTCGGAAGAGAGGTGACCATGACTATGGTGGATGAAGCAGAACTGATGAAAAAGGCTCGAGACATTAGGGCTCGTGTAGCTGAGCGGGACTATGTGATCGGAGAGTTAGAACTCTTGTATCCATTTGATTCTTCTGTGAAAAGTATCTCAGAGCTGAATAAGTTGCAAACTGAAGATTTAAGCAAAGCTGCAGCGATCCTGGTCAATGCGATGAAGAAGAAAAAGCGAGCACATGAGCTTTTGTCATATATCGAGAAGTTGAAGGGGATGGTGTACTGACATCCTTTATCTTGGTGTTTTTGAAGTGTTTTTTGGGTTTAAGTGGTGGTGTGAATGGGTAGGATCACTAGTATGTGTTTACCAAGAGTCGCTGATGTTCATGCTTTTTTGTCTTTGAACAATTTTTCTGTTTTTTTTATGTTTCAGAAGTCAATGCACTAAACTTTTATGTTGCTATATTAATCTTGCATGAACATACATGTGTTTGCCATATCCCGTAGCTGGCTGCATTGCTATGATGGCGGCGTAGACATGTACTTTTAAACTGATCTTGTGACACTTGGCCTTGTTCCATAAGTGGCTGGCTCGAGTGGGCTTGCTCCATAAGTCGTTCGCTCCACTTGCAGTGCAATTCGCAGCCTATTATAATAAGTTTATTGTTAGTGTATGAGTAGCAAAGCTAAATATTAAAGGTTTGAAAGTTATGGCAATTGAACCTGCAGTTTAAATGTAAAGGGGTAGAGGAATACAAATCAAAATAGCAAACATAATATATACTATAGTCATACCTCATCGGCGTCACATTACTAGGATAAACTCACCAGCTAGCCATACCCGCTCTTTTCCGACTTTGCTATGACCATCTGCTATCATGTATAGTTGAGCATGGCCTAGTTTAAAAAATAGCATGAGAATCTCATTGATCGACACTAAAGTACTGCAAAAACAAACCACATCAACGAACCTTCTGTCGGTGGACACTGGGTGCTGCAGACCGACGATGGACACTCCACAAGAATTGTGGAAGAGGTGTCCTTTCTCCCGCAGCTTATCAAATGTTGAAGATGGTGTTTCACATTTGGCTTACCATGTTCATAAGCAAGGATGCCTACATTGAAGGGAAAAAACAAAGCATCAGAAAAACGTGTACTCAAGTTTGCATCCAAACACTTGGAAAAAAAAACTGAAAAAAAAAACATATGCACTTGTTTTAAAAATCATTGCAAATTCAGGTCGAAAGAATTACCTATCGCCACACAGAGTCCACTGATATGAACACCTTTGTTTGAATCTATGTGGCTTCCTGTAATCTGCACGTGTCGCTTGTCAACAACACCCACAAAAAAACGTCCAACATTAGCATTTGGATGTTTGTACGGTAAACATCACAATAAGTATAAGCACATCAAGAATGAGCAAAAAAAAGAGAACCAACCTTTGGAAATAACTAGATATGCGGCACAGGCTAACTGAGTTCTTGGCCATCTGTTTTTGTGGCCTGCCTCTTTTTCTAGGATGGCATGAAGATGTGGTATCATATATAGGCTCTCCTGTTCCAATAAAAAAATACCATGAGAATGTGCTTCAGCAATCCGAAAGTGTTACAAAAAAAAACAAACAGACCAATCAAATTTTACAAACTGAATTTGAAAAGAGAAGAGCAAAAGTGACTTTCCATTGCATTAGCACTTATCAGTCGACCAATGATGCCTTTTCCTCCGGATGTATGGAACAAAGTTTGAAAAAACTGCAACGACACACGTATGGGTGCTTGAGTAGGTGCAACAGTAATAAGAAACCCAAAAATTAACATGTACAATAATACATTGAAAGACAGTGTAATGGTTGTAGTGAAGTGCAAGGACATACCTCAATTGGAAAAAAATGAATGTTTAGTTTTGAATGCTAAGATGAAATATTGTATAAGCAAAGTGCATACATTCATAGGACCACATGCTAGCAAAGCCGACTTCATCTGTGGAGAAGTGGCTTTTAAAGAAGAAAACACTAATTGATTTATCGTGTCTTTTAAAACTGTCTCATCGACATGCCATGACACGAAACAACAACGCTTATTATGCCCTTTAATATCTATATAGCCTCGACACGCGAATACGGGAGCGGTGCCGAGACTCAAGATGGCCGCAACAACAATTTGGATTAGGGTACCTTGCCAAAACATAGGAGTCGATGAAGCACGCTACCAAATACATAAATGAAGGAAACTATCATCATCGGCGCTCTCACCTTACAATACACGATAAGCGCCACAACATGAAGAACATTGAATCGTGATCTCGACTTTAGCATTAAACCCCAAAACAAAGTATGAAGCTCATTTATTGGCCCCAACATCTAACCATAAGTAACATTTCAACAACCATAAGCAACATCTAATTATTCTAACACCTAAAATATGGATGCACCAATTTGTTTAAGGCAGCAATCGCGACAGTCATAAGATTACAAAGATAGCTGATGCAAGAGTGTGAAGCATAAAAAAATGGCCAAACCTTCTAAAACATGCATTAGCTTCATATGTGGTAACTACTGGAACAATGTGTAAAATATGTTGCATCCACCGCTTCATTAGTTTTACACTATATACCGAAAGTTTCGATATAAGAATAGCGCTTTGTATGCTATTGCATACTTTTGTAGCCAGTCAGCAGCGAGCATAAAATAGGAGTATCTTGGTATGCAAACATGGTACACCTTCGCCTAAGTTTGAAACAAAAGAATACCAATGTTTTAGGTCAAACTTTTAATCTATTCTTAAAAATAGCAAATTTGCAGCTGTTTTTTTTATGATCAATGATTGAAATACGTAACCATAATATGAGATTGACCAAACCCACAAACCGATATAAGCACAACAAAAGGGCGTTTTTTTTAATCAAAGCATGCCAGGTCTTTCCCCCGGAGATATACCCAAGTGTATCTTTAAAAAAAAGAGGCGATGTAAGTAGGGATGAATAGAAGGGGACGGTTAACCTAATGGGCCTTTACCCAAACAGGCTTGGGAAAAAAATTCCCCGAGAAAACACTATTCATAAGGTATAGAGACGCCAGATCGCGAACATCGCAGCGCACCGTAAGCTTATCGTGGTCGCAACCGCATGCGGATGTGGGTGCCATGCCAATAGACAAGAGGTGCAAAGCACGCTAACGAAGTAGATCAATGGAGAGACCCATCATCATTCGCTCATTAACCTTATGACATGGTATATGTTACTTGTATATTATATACTTTACATTTGTTGGGTTCGCTTTTCACCAGTGTGAGAATTTTGTTGACATACGGCCGGATGGGCGAATATTCAAGCAAAGAGGATACACCCGCCATGGTCAAACAAACGCCTGTTACCCCCGCCAAGATACGCCATCTCACGCTTACCGAATAAACCCCAATTCATCACACCAAAAAGGAATACAAAGGTCAACCATTTAGCATTGCACGAACGGCAAAAGTGGAATCACGAAACCAACATTAATGGGAGCCTTGCCTCTATCTCAGAATCGCAATAATGAAATGAAAGTTTCGCATAATCACATTTAACCAACTCCAACGCAAAAGGCAAACCGATGTAAACAAAAACATGGAACATAATTTCTATTATGCTCATACCTCATCGGCGCAACATCATTGTCATAAAAGCACCAGCATGCCGAATTTGTTTTGGGTGCCTGAGGCATGGCTCACACGGGTCATTTACCTTTTAGATCCAACCATGTATATATCCAGAAAATTATTCGACAATATAATGATCCAAACATAGGTGCAGTGACAGCCGAAAACCTCATGGCCGCCAAATTGATCCAAGATCTGAACAACAAAGATGGTCGCAACCATATGGTTACCCCGCCAAGACATGTATCGTGACTTTCAAAGAAAGCAAAGGCATGCAAACAAAAGTCATGGAAGACTTAATGTGAAGAAAATTGATGCCACCGAAGCATAGTGGCACTAAGACAACAACATGGTCGCAACCATCCGGTTACCCCGCCAAGACATGTTTCCGCCAACTTAAGTTATCAATACAAAGCTAAGATATTTTTTACCCTACTGCTTTGGAAGGCCATTAGGTTAACCGACCCATTCTATTCATCCCTACTCACGCTACTCATTTTTGTTTATCCAAATGGTGGTCGACTAAAACAACAAGATGGTCTGCAACCATATGGTTACCGTACAAGACATGTTTTAGGCCAAGATAAGTTACCACCGAAAACATCTTTTTCCGCCAAGTTAAGTATGGCAAAATGTGTGATTTCTTAGGAACAATGTTTAAAATCGATGCAACCTCAAAGAAACCTAGTCCACGACAAAGAAGACCGAAAGCATTGAAACCCACAAAATCTTTTAGAAGTTATACTATTTAAGCAAAATCTAATCCGCATAAAGTGTTTAAGCATAAGATATGACATCCCGCTCGACCAACATGAAGAGACAGCTTTTAATCGACTAAATCAACATGAATTATTAAAGGAGGACGAATTCTATCATGACTAAACCGATATACAAACTTTAAGTTAGAAAACCAAGGTGATAGTTTAACAAAATAAAAAGAAGTAAATGAAACATAAACCCTCATTAGTATAAACTGCTCAAAAAAACCTAAACCTCACCACAACAAACCTAGGCACAAAGTGAAGGTAAAACATCACACCCAGTATCCAATCTTCAAAAAACAATGAAACGTAAACACATCGTATTTTTGATGATTGATAATCGACATACGTAACCCTAATCTAAGGCATGGCAAGCAGAAACATCTAACTACTCTAACACCTAAATATAAGAAAAACACAGTAAATAAACCTAAAATAACCCACAACCGAACATAAACACAAAGATAGCATAACCACCATAAAGATCAAGGAAAATAAGCCCTAAACGAAGTAAAAAATCAAACCTTTAATCGTTTCAAAATAGCAACTGCTGTTAGGTTTTTGATAATCAATAATTGAAATTGGTAACCTTAACGTGATATTTACCAAACAAACAAAATACATGGACCAAAAAAGAGTTGCCACTGTAGTCGGAACCATGTGGCTAACGCAAATCCACCAAAACGCAAAAAACATTGTTCTCATAGTACAAATCACTGTACCCCTCTCACAAACCGATGTACCAACACCAAAAAGTGTTTCTCTGCATCAAAGCATGCTGGGTTTTTTACCCAGAGACCGATAAGCATCACGGTAGCTACCACAAATGATGCACTAACAACAAACCGTGCATCACGGATTTTTCACGGAGATCTAGATCTAAAGAATAAAGGATGCGAGTGACAATGAATAAAACGGGTCGTTTGACCTAAAATAAGAGTTGCTCGGGTCGGTTACCCAAAAGGCTTGGATAAAAGAATCCACGATTTAAACACTGCTCCTAAGAAATCCCAACAAATGTAAAGTATACTAATATGAGATAGTTAAATTGTCGCCTAAAAAATTAAAATAAAAATTAAAAGATATATAAATTAATGAGTAAATTACACCGTCGTCTTGTGGTTTCATATGACCGCAGGGTTTCGCCCTTCGACCAAAAAATTGCACCAGACGTCCTTAAGTGTGAAACGTTATGCAACGTTCGTCTTTGACCAAACGACGTTACGCTTGACCATTAAAACACATAATGTGACTTGCACATGAGGGTAAAAATGTCATTTCATCTAGCCTACCCTATATGTCCCCTTCCTCTTCTTCCGTCGACACAAACAGGAACACAAACACAAGAATGAACCCTTTCTTCTTCAAGCAAAAAGTCACCCCTATCACCATCTATACTTGACCTCTTCTCATCAGTAACAAGCCACACGGCTGTGGATGATAATGACAACAACAAGAAAAAGGAGTACATCAATTCAAGAACCAAGAAAGAAGATTTCAAGCTTTCTCCTTGTTCATGTATAGATAGGATCAATTATTTACAGGTTTTCTTCACCTTTTTCACACACAATCACTAAAATTAGGGTTCATATAAATTAGGGTCTTCTCAAATTGATAGAGGGGTTTTGTAAATTGAAGTGTTAGAAGTGTAATACAAGTTTCAATTTCATCAATTTCAAGTGATTCGAGTCCAATTTAGAATTTTTCCTGGTTCGGTTCATCCCACCCCATTCGGCATCATATTCTTGTAAGGACTCTTGAATTAATTTTTGATATGTTAACAGCTTGTTAAAGTCATCAATATATATATATATATATATATATATATTTACCGGTCGTAAGGAATATGGAATTAAGTTATTGTTGTTGTTGTTGTTACATAAGTGGTAAAAAGGACCGTGATATAAACTGTAAAATTGGTTTGTAACCAATAAGTAATCACCGAAATATTAGCTTATTAAGATTTCGCATATTCGCTTAAATTTAAACGACACCCGCTTAGCGGATGCTATTGCTATCTCATGTTGTATTCGAGTTTCTTAGCTCGCCTAAGATTTGAAACCTCACCAAGGTATTAGTTTTGTTTGGTTGTTGCCTCGGCCAGGTTATTCCCCTCATGAGTGTAAGTGGTTGTCGGCCTTGTTCGACTCATGCAACCCTAGACCCCGTGGGTGCAATTGGTGTCGAGTCGCACTGTATGGCATGGGATGAGACTCGAGTTAAACCAACAAATTAGAGTAAACTACGCCGTTCGTCTCTTGCACCGCTCGTCCTTATGGTGTTGAAATGACGACTTACCCTCGTGCAAGTCACATGATGGGTTTTAACGGTCAAACTTAACGCCGTTTGGTCAAAGGACGAACGGTGCATAACGTTTCACACTTAAGGACGACGGTGCAATTTTTTGGTCAAAGGACTAAACCCTTCGGTCAACGCAAACCACAAGGACGAACGGTGTAATTTACTCTAAATTAATATTGAAATGATTAAAGGAAGAAAAAAAAAAGAAAACACGAGGTCCTATTTTTGTTATAAAACCCTTTAAACCCCATCTTTAGCACCCTTAAATATTTGGGATAAACCCTTTAAACCCCATCTTTAGCACCCTTAAATATTTGGGATAAATCCTCAAACCCAAATTCCAAAAGTACAAGCAAGGTCATTAAGATCGCGTAAACTCGTAGGATCATACGAGTTTACGTGTTTACTAGCTAAAACCATGTAGGATCGTGGTAGATCGCGATATGGTAGGATCGTAAGTAAGATCGTAGGATCTCACGAAGATCGTAGGATCGACACGCCGATCCGAGTTAACTTTTTTTTTTTTTTTTTTTAAGTCCATCTCACTGTTAGCTTAAAAACAAACGTGTTTTACTAATTCCTAATAAGTAAACCACTGATGTTTCATTTTCTAACTAGATTATAATTTATACATAGTTTTCTACTTTTCTAAATAGATTATAGTCTAAAAGTGTTCAATAATCCATTTTACTTTACTTCATTGTGATTAAACTAATCAAATGGTATGTTTTGGAATGCCACTAATGAAATATTTGTTTCCTTGAAATCATGTAGATGACTCAGATGTTTTGAGACATTTATGACTCATTTTATGTAATATTATCCCGCTAATCATTAATTTGACGATTAAAACTTGAAATTTTGAGTTTTATTATTATTTTGATGTTTGAAATTTGAAATTTATCATTTTCATAGGATATTATATGAATTTATCTTTAACGTTGAGAAAGCAGAAACAGTTTGACTCGCTTAACATTTGTTTACAAACTATGACAATTGATAGGATCGCAGGATCGCGATCGATCCTACGATCTCGATCTTGGAAAGACAAAACGATCCCACGCGAGATCACATCTTCGACAATTTGCAAACAAGGGCAGAATTTAATTTCTTAACCCAGAACCTTTGGTAACCTCCGAACTAAACGGGCCCTAAGTGTCACGAATACAAATTTCCCAACTTTTATTTGTTTCATCCGAATATACTTTCATCAATGAATGATACATATATTATTTTTAATTGGCCAGTCAGATAATTACAGAAAATGTAAAACGGGGCCACCTCAACAAAAATGAAATTAAAACGAGACATTACAGACCGGATGACATTGCATACTCGAATTTTGATGGACATTATTGGCATATAATTGAGAGTTTGACAAATGCATATATTAATAATGACGATACGAATTGTGAAATAAGTTCTAATACTACAGGGCTTTATCTAAAAGTCAAGAATGACCATAATGGTGTAAAGTGTTTACTTTTATTCTAACAAAAGGCGTGTCAAATGTTTACTTAATGCATCAATGCTAAGTTAATACCAAACTAATCCCAAGGTCATTGTTCTTTAAAGATGCACTGAATTATCTTTGAGGGGACCAAAGCATAAGCTCATGACTTTCGAAACCAACATCATGGTTTATAAATATGCTTTCTTCCTTTCTCTGTCTCTCGATAAATCATATAAATGGTTGTAGACAATTTGCATGGCCGTCTAGTAAGATTTTAATGGCGCAATGCCATAACGAGAAAATAAGCTTGATTACACATAGAAAACTTTTATATATTATACGATTTAATATCATTTGCGGACAAAAGATTATTTACATATTAGGGGATCAATCTCAACCATCTATTTTTATTCGATCTAATGGATGAGAATCTCAACAATTTACAAAACCCACTTTCATACTCTTTTTTCAAATATTATTAACTTTCAAACCGTTAATCGTTAGCGAAAAAAAAAAATCATGACGAGAATTTAATTAATTTTCTATAAATAAGACTTTGATATACTCACAAAAAAAAAAAAAAAAAAAAAAAAAAAACGTAAAAAAAAATTTTTTTTTTTTTTTTTTTTTCGCTTTTTACGTGCATCGAAATTTGCATTAAAAAATCATATATGATTAAACACTAATTTGAATATCACATGTGATATTAGTGTTATATCATATATGATATTAGTGTTATATCATATATGATATGTAATATCACATGTGATATTAGTGTAAAATCACATATGATATACATATCATATCACATGTGATATCACATATCATATATGATTTAACACTAATATCATATTTGATATTCAAATTAGTGTTTAATCATATATGATTTTTCTCAAGCAAATTTCAAGTAAAGTAAAAAAAGACGAAAAAACGTGAAAAAAACAAAAAAAATTTCTTTTTTCAAAGATATCAAACGCCTCAGATAGAAAGATAATTAAATGCTCTTCGCGACGGCATACATATTTTCACTTAACGATTAACGGTTTATGAGATATTTAAATTATAAAAAATATGTGAAATAATAAAATGCTTTTAATCTCAGTCATTGATTTTTTTATATGGATTGTGGAAATGAATCCCTTGTTATATAGAAAAAGTTTGTTATGTAAAATAACTCTCCTCATATATACATGTAAACGAAAATCGCTAATGATAATAGTAGATTGTTAAAAGAGATCACAAAGATTATTGCCTCACTTGTCCAAGATAAACCTTTATAAAAGAGACCACAAAGGTTATCTTTAAAAAAAAATAAAAAAAATAGATCGTTAGTTATACGTAGCTAAAACTTTATAGACCGTAGAAAACCGATTCCCATAGATAAATATTTAATTAAGTTGAGAAGAGTTATTTTACATATCAAATTTTTCTCACATACGGGATTCATCCCCAGCCTCCATATTAAAAAAAATTCAATGGTTAGATTACAAATATTTTATTATTTCACATATTTTTTTATAATTTAAATATCTCTTAAACCGTTAATCTTTAAACGAAAATAATTACATCGTCAGAACGAAGTTTAATTATCTTTCTATGACCGACACTTTGACATACTTTCGAAAAAGAAAAATTGCTTTTTCACGTTGCCTTTTTTCGCTTTTTTAATCTGAGATTTGTATTAAAAAATCATAAGTGATTAAACACTAATTTGAATATCACATGTGATATTAGTATTAAATAACATGACACGTTGAATATCACATGTGATATTAGTGATAAATCACATATGATATGTAATATCACATGTGACATTCAAATTAGTGTTTAATCACATATGATTTTTTCATGCAAATTTCAGTAACGAAAAAAATGAAAAAATGTGAAAAACACGAAAAAAAGTTATATCAAAAATATATCAAAGCGTCTATCTATAGAAAGATAATTAAATGCTTATTATAATGGTATTTTTTTTTCTTAACGATTAACGTTTTAAAAGATATTAATATTTGAAGAAAAAAATGATGAAAATGGGTTTTTTAAATTGTTGGAATTAATTTCATCTATTAAATCAAATAAAAATAAATAGAGAATAGAAAGTAAAAAATAATCCTTATGTTCAAAAGATCTTAAATCCACAATTAATTAACTACATACAACCTTTGAACTTAAAAGATAATACCTATGAAATGAGAACTCCAATCAAAAGTCAAATGCGACATATAAGAATGAATAGGGTGCTTCTAAATATATACATATAACGAACAGAACATCGCGATGATGCAATGGATTCTTTTGTAGACGTGAATTTGAACCGATGAATGACCGAAAATTTGTTTGTCTATTTCGTGGCTACAAAGGACTTACTTTGTAACGACACTTAAACCTTAAGGACGACTTTTGCCAAATTGCTATAGATAGTTATTAATTCTCACAGACTTACTTTGCAACGACACTTAAACCTTAGGACTATTTTTGCCAAATTGCTATAGATAGCAATTAATGCAAAAGGACTTACTTTATGACGACAATTAAACCCTATATTATTTTTGCCAACTTAAGAAAGTTAGCAATTAATGTTTTGACACATGGCATGTGAAGAACCTTGTCTTGCCTAATAGATATATCTGATGTGAAACCCGCGACGCAATGGATTCTTTGTAGACGTGAATTTGGATAGGACTATTTTTGCCAAATTGCAATAAAGGACTTACTTGCAATGACACTTAAACCTTAGGGACTATTTTTGGCAACTTGACTTACTTGCAAACGACACTGAACCTCGTGATTATTTTGCCAACTTACTTAAAAGTTGGCAATTAATGCGACACGTGTCATGTAAAGAACTCACTGCTCGCCTAATAGATATATAGTAATGATAATTTAGTAACAATACATATAGGTCTATATAGGCAATTAGTTATTAATCAGCTAAATATACTTCAATTTTTCACTAACAAAACACTAATAATTACATAATCATTCTCAATAATCATTTTGCCCATATATAATTGTTAAGATCGTGATTCTGATATTAAGATATTACGATTTTACGATTCTACAAAGCAGAACGATCAAGATCTTACGTAGGATCTTAGAAAGGTTAATATCTTATAGGATCCCGATCTTGACCATATAATCTTATGATATAATCCGATTCGATTTTACTTTTCTAATTCAAACTTAAAAGGTACAAAGCTATAGATTATGTTTTTATATAATTTAAAAAAACAACATGTGATTCTTCTTAAACATTTTATATTAATAATTTAAGGCAACATTTTCATAAAATATACATATAAGTTTGTGTTTATGATATATAATAATTTGTATATTTTATTAATATTACAAAGAATATTACAAAAATGACATTATAGTAGGATCTTAGGATCCTGATTTGATCTTAAGATCATAATTTTACAAAGACGAAAACAATTCTAGGTAGGATCTCGATCTTAAAAATCTTTCTAGCTACTTCAACCACCAGTTCACCACCGTTGACTCCTAAGTTTTTGTGTGTTTAAACCACCGCCCATCTAGATCTAAGTTTTTGTGTGTTATGGTTTTTAGATTTATGTTTTTCTTGTATGTGTGTGTTAATGCTTAAGATTTTAGGATTTTAGGGAAAAGATCGTTTTGTGGTTTTAATCTGATTTAAGTTGTGTTTGTGGTGGAGAAGCGGTGGTCCATCCCAAAGTACGATGGCTTAAAAAATGGGTTTTTAAAAGTAACAGATTTGAGAGAAAGATATTTGTGTCACACATAAAAGCATGTGTCTGAGAATTATTATATATATATATATATATATATAGAAAGTTAAAATAAAAGATAAATATCCGTAAAAGAATAAAAATTTTAATTTTTTAAAAATTTCCGAAAATTCCAAAAAATTCCACAAGATCGGGTATGTTGTGGAATAAAACTTTGTGAAAACTTTTTATAATTTTCAGCTGACATCGCTTTTTAATGCACAAAACAAATTTTGATGCAAAAAATTTTGATGTACAAAATTTTCAACTTGTTTTAGTTAGATGCGAATGTTATTTTCACGAAAAAGTCAAAAAATTGCCAGTAAAACCAATTTTAATGCACAAAAACGATTTAACGCCAGAAACGATTTTTTCATAATTTTTTTCTAAAAATATCCACTTTTAGAAAAACATTTTCACAACTTTTTTCACGCACCATCATACCCGATCTGCTAATTTTTGAGAATTTTGAGAACTTTTTTAAAAAAAATCTTTTATCTTTACGATATTCGCTTTTTATTCGATCTTTATCATATATATATATATATATATATATATATATATACGACTACATACGCTACACGATAACGCCAGCACATTTAATATTGACATGGCACATTTTATGATGAGTTGGAAATGCCACCATGGCACATTTATCCGGTTACTTAATAAAAAAAATTATCGTTCATGTCACTTAGCAAGATTCGAACTCGGGTTTATAAATCCACATGTATGTGTCTTAACCAGTGGAGCAATCCACAATTTGTGACAAAAGATGCATCCCCAAATTGATATAACTCCCTCTTCAAAGCAATCTTCACCCAAAACAAAGCATCTCCTGAAGAATCGCTCCTAAATAATTCCCTCTTGAATGCCAGTCAAACAAAATCTCATCCCTCCCCCATTTCACATGCGTTTCCAAATTCAAATCCCTCCCCATTTCACTAAAGCCAAGGAATTCAAAAAAACCATAAGCACACTCACCAGATCCACAATATCAGTCTATGCTTATAATCATTATTGGAGAATTAATCACTATTCTTGATTTCAACTTTTAAATCATTGTCGTATATCATGTATAGATATGATTTCTATTAACAATTTTTAATCATATGATTATCATTACACTTTCGGTTTTTGTAGATCGGATTATTATAAAGGTATGTTCGATTTTATAAGGAGCACACCCAATCATGTTTCAATAATGTGTTCTTATGATATGGTTTATTTATGTGATTGATTAAATTGATTGAGTGTGATATTTGTATTTTGAATTTTGTAATCATTTAAATCATTTATGGAGGTTTTCTCTTATGTGATTTACCAGGTATCGATCTTACATTGTTCATCCATTGTGAAGAAATCATTTATTGTTATTATTAATTTGAGCAGGTATGTGTTGTTCTTTTGCCCTAACTTTTATATTTGTTCTTACACTTAATTGAATTAAAAGTGATTGATTATATTAATTTATGCACACCATATGTTTGATGAAATGATTATGAAGCGAAGATGGTATTTGTTGATTTTGTGATCTAATATGCATGTGTTATATTGCTTCTATGAATGATGATTGTTATATGTGGCCGTTTTGTTTGACTGTGTAAAACCATAGTTTGTAACATGCTCACACTTTAGCCTTTCTATAATCTCTAACGCAACTCATACTAACATACCATTAGGATCTCATTTGGGTAGTTGCTCTTCTTAGTTCTATAATTTTATACATGCATCTCATTTTAACTGGTATGGTTACAAGAATAGATAGAACACTAGGAATGCAAAAGAATATTCCTTTTTTGTTGGGCTGGTGCAGTTTTGGCCTGTTTTTTAAGGCCCATTAGTGGCCCCTTTGCGTGTGCAAGTTTGACCCGGCCCGTCTTTGTTTGTTATCATTCTGTTTTATTCACTAATTGAATTCAGTGTGGGAAGTTCATTGACAGTTTCAAGAAATGTCAGGAGGTGAGAACAGTTCCTGGAAGAGTATTTGTTTGAGCTTCAACACTCCAAGAGAGATTATTCAAGGTATATTGTATTTTTGATTTGTGAAATTAATTGTTTTATTATTGTATAATTTATGAACATGTTTTTGTTTTAAAAAAAATGGTTCGGTTTTTAGGTGTTGTCGTTTTATCCTGGGGAGAGTGAACATCCGTCGTTTTTTATATGGGGAAATTGAAGTTGATTTTGAAAGGTCTTGAAGTCAACCAAGCAGATTACAGTGTAAGAAAAAAAACCCTTCTATTAGTTATCTTTTTTATTTATATTGTTAATAAAGTGAATTAAGTGTGGAAAAGTTGTATACACACCTTGAAACTGCTTTCGGCAATTGAAACTGCTTTTTTTTTTTGGTTTTTGAAAATGTTGAGCAGGGTGTTGAGTTAGTCTTTTCGTGATAGGAAGATGGCTTATTCAATAATTCTTAGTTTGGTTATTGCTTCATATACTAATCGCACAAGATCAGATGTAGGATTATTGTAAGTCGAAAAGTAACACCTTTAGGTTTCAAGTAAGTTTTTTTAGATTGCTCAGCTGTCGTTTTGTTTTTGTTTCAAATGTTTTTGTTTCTGTATTTCGGTTAAGCCTTGAGTAACATTGACAATTTTTCTTTTGTTTGGTTATGATTATAGTTTGAGAATTGTTCTTAAAAGGAGTGCCCACGGATGGGTCAACTGACTTTGGTTGAGGGATGTGACAGATGTTATGGTGACTCTGCCGCTGTATATGTAGCAGAAGTTGAGTTGCCATGCGTCAGAGTTTGCGATGCTTTGTGACCAGGTTAACGAAGTAATTATATATTCTAGAAAATTTTCGCATGAAAACCGGGAAAAACTTTATTTTTTCTATGTTATGCAATAACATATAAGGTTACTATGTATTACATGCTAGAAGGAATGCTAGGCGTAGAAATATAATGAATTTTATAGCTAGAGCTACCAATGAAGCCATACGATTTAAATTAATAATTTTCTTACTTTGTTGGTGGACTTAAATCTCTGTTTGACATTTTCACATGTTATAACCCGTGCAGGTTTAAGAGAGTCGAAAAGGTGTTAGCTATTTTGAGTGCGATGATCAAAGTTAAGACAAAACCCACCCATTATCTGTTGAGGTCATATATGGGGGTAGTCAATTCCCTTCACATACAGGTATATATCGAACTTTTTTACGCTTATCCTGACCTTTGCAAAACAGTGATGTAATTGACGAGTGTGAAAGCTAAAGTACTGGATTATATTGATTATCTGGGATTGTAAATCTGAGCTTCATTCTTCACTGTTGCATACAATAGAATTCTATATATCATTTGTGCTGGACGGTTACATGAGAAATGGAGGAAGTACTCTTAAGATGTATATGGAATGTCATAGATTTCTAAGTATTTAGATCACAAAACAACTACAGCGCTATAATTAAGGATCTTTAAAGTGTTTATGGGATGTAAACTCTTATTTATTCAGAGGTGTGGCTTACCCGCAAGGAAATCAAACAGTGGCAAAAAGTTTGAAATAAATATGTATGTCTGCACTCATAAAATGGACTGACCACTCTAATTAATATGTTGGTTTTGCTGTACACATTTAAGGTTTGCGAGGCCCCTGTTACATGTTCTATTAGTGATTCCATACCGCCACATACTCATCCTCTATGTGGCCCACTCTGTTATGTGCATTGCAACGTATATGTTTTCACCATACGTTTTCTGAAAGTGTACTTAAAACTCATGAACATGATCTGTTTACCTCATATGAAGGACACCTTACAGCATTTCACTTACTTTTATACTTGGCCCTAAATGGATAAAATATCAGCTTTTAGGAGAATCTAAAATTTTAAAAGTCAATGTTATACAAATAGATCAACAATGACGGTGACAAGTGTAATTTCCGTTTATTGAAAACAGTTATGTGCGGGCTTTGAGAATGTCGATCTGCAAATACTTTCAAGTAAAACTAATCTTACCCTGCTGATACAAGCAGCTGCTATTCGTAGCCGTTTCCAGGATGTGAAAGTACAGAGGAAAAGTTTTCAGAATCGGAAACTAACGAGCCAACATTAAGGCGGGAGATGTGTTTGAACCTCTTAGATCGAAGTGCCAAGGAAATAGGTATCATTATATTTTTATTGCCAAGAATGTAATTTATTCTTTCGTGACAACTATAGACTTCACTATACATTTTTTCTTTGATATCTGCTGTGATACTAAATCAATAAACATTTTACAGGTATCCGCGATCGAGGCCTGTACAAATTTTGATTATGATGACTATTTTCACTCCTTGATCAAGGTTAGCACATGTTATCGTGTAACAAAATACATATGCAAGGATTCTAAGAAATATAAGAGACGTGACAAGAATGAGATATTCACATGTTTTTTTAATTTATGATTTTATCATTCCGTTTTTAGGCTCGTGAATTAATAGTCGTGGTTATACATGACGCATGACTGATGCTATATTATATTCGAAAGATCACAATGTAACTCATGTGAGATAAACCGGTTTGAATCATTAGTTTACCCCAAGGCTATCAATGTATCGTTTATGTTTTCTGAGAATCAGTTACATGTTTGTAACGTGAGTTTTTCTCTTTGATTTCTATCGTTGTTGGAATGATGTCTAACATCTGGGAGTTTTGTAGGAGCTGGTCAGAATGGTGAGAGATGCCCACAGAGAATGCGTCTGAAACAGCTGAGGAATTGAAAACAATTCCACCGGTCTTGGCAGCTATGAGGAATTGAAAGGCATATGTATGTATTTTTATATATGGCCACTCTTAAATGTGTGTGTTAAAGTCAACTTGATTTTGGTCATTTTTTGCTGCTTACAAATTTGGACCAATGTATATTATCATTCACCTACATTTGCAGACAAATAAATGGCTTTTACTTCGGAATGAATATTTATATTGGAGTAAATATTTATCATCATTTTTTTTGTGAGGTGGAAACAACGAGTTTCAACTCATTCACAAGCTATATGCTTATATGTACTATCAACATCTCAAAGGACTGAGCTTATATGTGCTACTATGGCCACATTACAACATTACATGCTTTCCTTTCATGGATCCTTTGGGCTAAATATTTGAGTCTACACTGCAAAGTCACAAGACTTTTTGTGTGTGTACTATTTTGATTTTGGATCTTTAAGGACAAGTGGCAAACCTTAATAAATTTTTGATTGCTTATATAAACGTACATGATAGCAGCTGCTCTTTTGATTTTGGATCTTTGTAGTTGTAGTTTATAAGTGGTTGGGGCTGTTAATGGAAGATCCATATCTATATTATGCACACTACACGTGCTAACATAAAATGGAATTTAGGGTTCATGTACCCATACAAATCTCGAATCATTGTCCAAAAACTATAATCAAACCCATTAAGCTATATGTGAATGATTTTAGCATGTGTTGTAGAATAATATCAATGACTTAGTTACTAATTGTGTTTATTGTATATAATATAATAGAGTTGTTTATCATGTCATTAAACGAAAATATTACTTCCTCTTTATGTCTCTTTTTACAGATTAAACTCATCATTTTGTCATATACAACTTGTATAAATTTTAGCCAAATAATCAACACGGCATCCAATTCTTATACGTAAATTGTTTCATAATTGCTTGCATGGTTTATAATCTTAACAAAAAACCTCATAATGAACCAGCTACCCATTCAGGCATTAGTTAATATATATATATATATATATATATATGGTTTAGATCGAGAATAATGAGAAGAATCATGACATTTCATCTCATCAAACATGCACAAGGGCAAGATCGATATTTTACAAGACTCTTTAATATCTTTCATTCATATTTATTGACGTAATTATAGGAGTTACCATTTTTCTTCTACCCCACTATTGATTCCGTGACATATTATTTGTTCATGTTTTGACGTGATCATTGTCTCCCTAAACAAATTACGCATCTTTATTAACATTATGATCCAATTTTGTCTTATTTAGAAAAAAGGGTTAATGGTCTAGAAAATATACAAATTTTCCACTTTTTATTATTGTGACAATAAACTTTTTTTTTTTCCTATTAAAACAAAAAAACTTCTTAATGACTATTATTGTAACCAAAAATGCCACTTGGCAAAATTAATTATCACTTAACCCAAAAAAATCATTTATACTCATTTTATTTTTCTGGGAGACCATTTTTGCCAACTTTCCAAACCTAAATACTAATATTTAACAAAAAAACCCCTCCTCCTCTCTTCCCCATCTCATCCAGCCGCCAACCATAACTGGTCTCTAGCTTTTTCTCCTGCCACCCGCCCTCAACAACACAGCCATCATCACACCACCATCTCACCGTCGTTCTAGATTAAAGCACGTTTGGTTGTTCACGAGGCAAGGCGAGGTCATGACTAGGGTTGTTCGAGCGGGCAGAGTACTCACCGCCACCATAAATAGCTACCACCATCTCCTCGTTATGGATATCCGTGTTTGGATCGGGATTAAAGGAAAGCCGCGACTTGGGTTGTTTTGAGTCATGGCCACTACCGCCAACTACCACCGCCGCCATGGTCACGTTTAGGAGTTGTCTTGGTCCGAGCGCCACCACAACCTTCATCATCCTTGCTTCGGCTCTCTCTTTCTCTCTCGAACTCGTGGGTAAGCCACCTCATCCACCAAAACCCACCGGAAAAACCCATTTCTACCTATTTCTTCAACTTTTATGAAATGGGTCAAGAACTTAGTGAAAAAAGGTTTGATTTGCTTCTTGTGTATTGAAATTGTGTAATAAAGATAACCCAGATGGGATTTTTGTTCTTGATATGAAATTAAAGGTTTTGATTGAAATGATTGGGATGGTTTTAGAAGTTATATATGATGATAGGTTTGCTACTTTTAGTTATGGTGGTAGGGTTGGTATGATTGAATTAGAGATCAACTTCCGTGTGGTGATTTTTATCTTTAAAAGAATTAGAGATCAACTCTGTTTATAGACGGGTTGTGTAAAATGAAAAGATTGGAAGAGGCAAAGAGTGTTTTGGAAGATATGTCTAAGGTAGGTGTACACCGATCATGTTGCGTATAGTGCGTTGATTGACGGTTCATGAAACAAGGTGTGTAGACGAGGATGGAAAAGGTTTGGGGTTTCAATTGGGTTGGTGATTTGGGGAAAAGGTTTGGGGTTTTATTTACATATTTTGGTAAGTTGGCAAAAAGGTCCCCCATAATTTTTAAACGCATGTATATGAGTTTTCGGGTAAAGGATAGGTTAATGGTGCCACGTGTCAGTTTTGGTTACAATAAGAGTCATTAAGAAAGTTTTTTGGTTACAATAATAGTCATTAAGGGGGGAGGGAGTGGTAGTTTACTACCCTAATACCCTAAGGGTGCCACGTCACCTCTATCCAATAAAAACCTTCCAACTCAAAACTACCCTAATACTACCCTAACACTACCCTAACAAGTGGGAGTGGAACCCTAGACCAATTCCATTTTTTTTTTTTTTTTAAATACATAAAATCACATACAATTTTTAAAATAAAACATACCATTTCATTAAAAAAAACATTACATAATACTTAAAAACTACAACTTAAAAATTGAAACTACAACTTAAAAAAAAATATTACATAAGTTGAAATTAAATTACTTGAAACTACAATTTAAAATTGCAAGCCCATCCGTGTTTGGCCGCAAGTTCACGTTTCTGGGTAAGAATTAATTCCAACATAGCGGGATCGCGAATGTGATCATGCGGCTCCAAAAAAAACTTCAACTCCCGTTGTGCATTCTTGAACTTCGCCCCCTCGAGTTGTGTAGCCAACAATTGTTTCGCCATCTCGCGTTTTTCTTCCAAATATTGTGTCTTTTTTTGTGTGTACGCGTTGATTTCATCCGCAACGCTTGAGATAGACGAGGAGGATGCAGTTTGCTTCTTCTTCATTTTTCTTGATTCAATTGGAGGGGTGGGGTCTTCATTCATGTCGGGAAGGGTGTTGCTTGCCGCTTCATACTCCCCCGACCTCCTTTTTGAAGAATTGCTTGCAGCACCGGCAATATCTTGAAAACATTCTTGCTCCAACCATTTCTCATGTCCTCTGACAACCTCCCACGCCCTGGTATGAATAAATTGTTTTTTTCTTGCTGTGTAGAAATCCATTTCTGCTTGTCTCACCACGTCCAAGTCGTTGCACCCACTAGCCTTAGCACGTTTCTACATTATATACAAAATAATTTAATTGTAAATAAAAAAGTATAGCTAAAACAAAATAATGTAATTGTAAATAAAAAAGTATAGCTAAAACAAAATAATGTAATTGTAAATAATAAAGTATAGATTATGTACCGCTTGGAGGTAGTAGCCGTTGAAAATACCCATGGCCGTGTTCATTGTTCTCCACTTGGTATTCAACGATGAAATGTTCGTGAACTCGAACCCACGCTGCCTCGTAATGCTCGAGAACTGCTTCCAAAACCGTCGGACTTTTGTTCATTACGACAACACCACAAGTGGAGATTTGAACCCATGCCGCCAACGCCTCCTCTTGTGCCGGCGTCCAAACTTCACGGGCCTCCTCCTACGAAAGCTTTTTTCTTCCTCTAGGATCGACTTCTTGAACTTCCTCATCTTCGTCTTCTTCATTTGGTAGTGGTTGTGTTTGGCACATACTCTACGCCATCACTAAGGTTTTCGAACGGGAAAACTCGCTTGTAGCAAGAATGTTGTAGTGTTGTGGATTCATTGAGAGGACCCATATTATATGGGAAAAATTGTGGAGATTGGGGTTGTGGAACATAAAATTGATTCGGGATGGTTGAGAATAAATTGGCTAAATCCTAACGGAGTTTGTTTTGGTTGATTCTGGAATGGTTGAGGACCAAGCCTGGGCGTGAGGTGAAAGTTTTTTACCTCTTTGGATCCATAGCTTAGTATTTTTGAAAGATTATTGTGTGTTGTGGGTTTTATTTTGAAAATAGAGTGAAAGTTAGTTTAAATAGGAGTGAAATTTTTTTTTTTTTTTACGCTGGTTTTAGCCGCTTACCAACCGCTCTTTGATACAAACGGTCAAAAGTTTCAACGCTCACAAGCGGCTTCGAGCTCGCAAAAGTACCCGCAGTCGAACCCGAGGGAGGCGGAGCGGTGTTGCGCCGGGTTCATGAACCCCGCCTAACCCGATGCCCTCCGTTATACCTAAGAAGTTTTTTTGTTTTAATAGGAAAAAAGTTTATTGTCACAATAAGAAAAGTGAAAGCCAGTATATTTTCTAGACCATTAACCCTAGAAAAAAAGAGTTTTTTTCTTTGTGAAACAAAATCAGATTTTCGCTTTGAATATTTATTCTTTGCGTCTTATGAAACGCCATATGTGGAATTTTATATTCTTAAATATGAACCATTACGAAAATGTATCTACTGGTTCATGTTTAGAAATGTGATTCACTAAACCACAAAATGATTCACAAATCTGATTACGGGTTCGTGTTATTGGTTCATGCATGTTTTGAAATGTGATTCACTAAACCACCAATGATTAACCATCTGATTATGATTCATTGAACATGATTCTTTGACATATTATTGGTTCAATTTTGAAATGTGTATCACTAAACCGCAAATGATTCACAAAAAAATATTGTCATTGTTTTTAATGATTCCATTATCTATACTATATAAAATTAAAAATGGTCAAAGTTAAAAAGTGAAAAATGTTGAAAGTTGAATGTTGAAAACACAATCGATGGAGAGAGAAATAAATAATATAATTAATACCTTATTAAAACACCCCATTACTTAAAAGACAATAATTTATTCACATTGTACACCCAATTAAAATACATCTACCAAATTAAAACAATCAATTGAAACCGATACGGTTGACCCGTTGAAACCGATCTGGGTTGACCCGGACGCTCAAACCCCGGGTCAATTTAATTTGACATTTTTTGACCCAACCCATCGGTTTGACTCGGTTTAAATCGACTGCTTTTTATCGAACGGCTCAACAGGTTGAACCAACGGTGAAATCGGGTTTCAAATTTGACAAAATTATATGAGAAATGATGAAGTAGTTGTAGAACCCGTGACAATTTTTAAAGGATAGACCAAGAATGTAGTTTTTGGTTTATTTTGCTTGACACATGAATTTTTTTAAAAATGTTGCTCTTGCACCATTTAAGGGACTAAGATATACGAATCGTCGTTTAAAAGTTAATATATATTGATAGCCCTTTGTCAGGTGTATCAATAATGTTATGTAAGTTTATTAAAATCACAAAAATAAATAGTATTGTTATCTTTAGCGATAATTATTTGACCTCAAACAAATAAACTTTCGAACAACGATAAATATCTATACAAATTGATAGTACAAAATAATCTTATATGGTGATATCCAATTTGCAAAGTTACAATTTTAAAGCCACACACCAAACGATAAACGCTACACATGTAAAAAAATAGTTATCAACGCCTAAATTATCGACAAAACAAGAAAAAGCGGTCACACGTGTTGGCTTATACCTCTAAACTACAATATAATATCATTAACCACATAATATCGTTCTTTTGTAATGCTTGAATCTATTATTACTAAAAATCTTAATAACTTAAAACAATCCTATTAGAAAATATACTCACACACTTAGATCGACTCCACATAATTTTTTAAAACTATATATTTATGCCGCTATGCAATCACAAGATCGAATCAGAAGTTATTCGAAAACCATTTTCTAATGCTACAAATACGGTTTGTTGAAAGAAACTTATGGGTCGTCGGAACTTATGCGTAAAACTAGACATCGGCGCCGCATTGTTGTGCGGCACTGCTCTAGTATACAAAAACGTATCTAATGATTCAAATTCAAAAGACGCGATGTTAATCATGACTAAAATATTGACAATATGTTTAATGATTTACTAATATGGTTATGATTTACCAATGCAAATCTACGATTTTCGATGATATGAATTTTATTCATAGAACGAAGATAAAAGATTATCTTATCAATTTCGATTAAAGGTCTTATTCTTTTCTTTTAAGGACCGACTTTTTTTCGGCCGATTTAGGTTTTTAACTCCGTTAACTATTTCGTTAGTAAATTACATGTTTGGTCCTTCATCGTTTTTGCACATTTTCAAAAAATAAATTAAATAAATTTTTTCAAAAAAATTTAAATATTTTTTTCCAAATTTTTTCAAAACAATTTTTGAAATATTTTTTTCCAAATTTTTTCAAAAACTTTTTCGAAATATTTTTTTCAAAAAAATTTTCAAATATTTTTTTTCCAAATTTTTTTCAAAAAACGGATAAATTATTTTGAATTTTTTTGAAATATTTGAAAAAGTTTTTGAAAAAATTTGAAAAAATATTTCGAAAAATTGTTTTTGAAAAAATTTGGAAAAAATATTTGAAATTTTTTTTGAATAAAATTTTATTTTGAAAAAATTTTTGAAATGTGCAAAAGCGGATCAAGGACCAAACATGTAATGCCTATACAAACTCAAGGACCAAACATGTAATTTACTAACGAAATAGTTAACGAAAGTTAAAAACCCAAATCTACAAAAAAAAAAGTTCTACCTTAAATTGGAAAAAAAGAATAAGACTTTAATTGAAATCGATATGCATTTAAAGACTTTACGCGATTTCATTTATTCATAAAGAAGAAAAAACAACCGCTTTTTGTTCGATTCACTAATCCGAAAATGATTCACAAAAGATACTACAAACTTTTTTTAGCGACTCACTGTATGAGAGTAATATATAAAAGCTGATTCAAAACTCACATGACATGCCTTAGTCATGGTTTAAAAAAATTTAGATATTGAAAAAATATGAATCATATAATATTGAAAAACTACGTAGAACATTGAAAAACTACGCATGGCATGCGTTATTCATGGACCAAACTAAAGGCATTAATCTTTGGTCTTTAATTTGATATTAAATGATGCAATTACTTATTTGCCCTTTTCAACTTAATAAGTAATTGGTAAAATCCTTCATAAATAAAAGATATCAATGGTAACGATTACTTACTCAATCTTCTTAATCTAAAATCCTTCTCAATTGAACTAAAACCTATATATATATATATATATATATATATATATATATATATATATATATATATATATATATATATATATAGAAATGGAGATGATATGCGGATTTTTTAATCTGCATGGATGTGCGGATTGATTCAGACCCCATTTACGATCCGATTCGACTTTTGTAAAAAGTCAAGATCTCTACATTCACTCGCGCATTCAATCGACAAATATAAACGATTTTTTTGATTTTTTTCCTTTTGAGCGATCCTTACTATTCTATCTTCTTTCATTTTTTATTTTTTGATTTTTATGAGCACTTTTTGTTTTTTGATTATGAGTCATACCGTGATATTAACGATATTATGAGTTCTATCATGTATTTAGAAAACATGTAAAATATATATATATATATATATATATATATATATATATATATATATATATATATATATATATATATATATATATATACGATATGTGTCAAAATTCGTCCGATGGTGCGCACCATCCCTACTTAAAATCTAATACGGTATGATTGGACGGGTATGATTTGTGGTTTTTATTTTTAGGTTTTAGTAGAACAAATATATACTAAAAAGTAACTAAAAGTTAAATTAAATAATTTACAACTATAATGGATGTTACCAAGTACATATCAGATAACAATCACATACATTTAATTTTAAGACTAAATCAAGGAACTGAGCATCGGAAAATTACTGTTGTATAATTCCTCTAGCAATACCGGTCGTACCAAGGACCTTTGGCTCTGATAAGTTTTGATGTTTTGCTTTTTCACATCTTCGATGACATATGAGCACACCCATTACAAACATCACGACACAAGAAGCAATTCTTCTCACGGGTTCTATAGGTGGTGTGGAAGTAGGTCTATCAAGTGTAAGCCTAGTAAAGAGCGTACATGTTCGTGCGGAGGTAGAAGCAACGTTATCTTGGCTGCGGCAAGTGCATCAACTCCATTATGGACATTTCAAATGTTAGCAAAGCCCATAAAAGATATATTGCCTAACAATAAAAAACAAAAAATAAAAATAAAAATAAATAAATAAATAAATAGTACTTTTTTCAACGGAAAATAATTTACGTAATATAACTTGTAAGGATGCCTAGTCTTTTGCCCTTCAAGAAAAACATTGCCATCCTTAATGATCTTTCCGTTGTAAAAAATGAGTCAAAACAATCAAGAAATAACCCAGATTTCTCTTTTTCCGGGAAAATTTAAACGGTTATCTCTCGCCTTTGGGATCTTCAAATTTCAGGTAATTTTTTCATTTTCTTAAAGACGTTCCTGATCATTCTATTGCCATATATGTTACACTACATTTCGTAATTTATATGCAACATCTTCTGTTAAAAAGAAACCAATGCATGATATATTTGAACAATGTTCTAATTATGATGCATATGTGAATAATTAATTACATGTTATTGTGCATGGAAATTCATGCATATAACTAAGGAAATCAATTTCCTTAGTAATGTAATCGATAATTGTATCTCACTTATGAGCTAATCATGTATTTATGTTCTTATTAGTTTGATTTCAATGTTGCAACTTTGGGGATGGCGACTCCATGCAATAGGGTATTTGTAGATTCTATAAACAAATGTTAGGTGATTAATTCTCAAAATAGGCAATGTAATTTATTGTTACCTCTATCTGCGAAGCTTGCCTCACAATGGACGGTGTATCGGTCTACGGTATCTAATATCGAATGCGCCGATTCGAAATTAAGAACTATGGGTGTTCTTAATCTTGCTGCAATAACCAACATAACAATCGTTAAGCGTGCATAACAGAAAGTGACCGGGAAGACAGTACTAACTGTCGAACAAAAGCATTACCTCCAACGACCGTATGAAGCTGCAATTAACGCTCTGACCAAATGGTTCTATAGTATCATTATACTCAATGTTAACCCGCCTCTTGTGTCGTCTGCGAGCACACTCCCCAATTTGGGTACATGGTCCTCTGGTCAATACCCCGGTAGCATGATCTGGCTAACCAGTGCCAGAACCTACTATGTAAGATATTGTACGCGAGTTGAAGTCAAGGTTCAGAGGTACACACTCAGTTGCTGCAATAATCAGGAAATGTGTTAGTCACAATAATCCTCAAATTTGGTAGTCACCCATTAGAAAGCAACACTGAAAATAAAAGTATGCAAGTTTAGAAACGAAGATTACCTCATCACTTGCCAAACCGTTGCACAAAAGGCGTCTTCTAGCACCCTGTTTCTCCTACGCAAACCACCCATTACAGCCCCCAAGTCGATCCCAAAGGCACCCATTTCGGCATCCAAATGCACCCACCTCAGGCCCGATTCCAGCACCCGAGGCCATCATTTTCAGCCCCCGCTGTAGCACTCACACACGCCGATTTCAGCCCTCAAACCCACCCATTTTATCCTACAAACCCACACCCAGTTGAGCCCCCAAGGTCACCCATTTCAGACTCCAAACCTACCCATTTCATCCCCTAAACCCAAATGTCCCAATTAGAATACACAGAGCATCTATTTAGGAGAAAAAAAGTATTATAAGTAAGACACTTTTTCCCCTTATCCATTGGAACGAATGAATTTATTTTTTATATATCTATTTTTTTAACATTGACATGATAAAGATCAAATATCAACTCAAATCAAATTAAACAATCTCAAACCTTAAACTCAAAAAAAAAAAAAAAAAAAAAAAAGGCACTTAGAGTTGCAAGTGTAGCTAAAGCTACAAATCTTGCTCTCATGACCTCTGTAGAATCTAAAGAATGGCAAAACATGAATATGTAGAGATTGACACATAGGTCTAAGTTCTTCGTAATTCACTTGAGCGTAAATTGCGTCTAAGTTTGATTCACCATTTGACGGATCTATTACTTGTGAAACAAAACACATTACTAAAAAAGAAACTTTATAAATCTTATCGCAATGGATGTGCTATTAAATATGTTCATACCTTTGGATGTAATGCTTTACAGCCACCACAACCAGGGGAATAAAACTCGACAATGACCAATTTACTCCCTGCATTTGCTAGTGTATTTATCAATTGTTGAGCTAAATTTATCTCGATCATGTTGGGTTTAAGTGTCTTTTTCCACCATCTCATGGATTTACTCACACATAGTGATGCATGTGCCTATAACAACATCAAAACAAACATAAAAATGTCAAAAAAAAAAAAAAAATCCAAACTCCATTAGTAAAAAAAACGTTAAACAAAATTTAAAAATATAACATACACGAGCAGGGTTTTAGCACTCCAAGAACTTGAATTCAAACTCTTGTGATCCAACAAAGAGTAGATCTTTTTGTCAATCGATGAAATAGTTGAATTTGAAAAATACCCATTTGAGTTTATTTGTGTTTCTTTAGAATTAGCAAAATAAGCGTGCAAACTAATGGTGTTTAGTGAAGAAGCCATTGGAGATATGTTCTTGAGCTTTGGAGATCTTGTCTTTATGATACTAAATAGTGGGTTTTATAAAGTGCGATAATAAGAATCCAAAGAACATAAGTTGAGAAGATTGATGTGTAAAGAAAAGATCAAGAAAAGCAGAAAAAGATGTGAAGGGAGAAAATAGATATGAGGTTTTGGATGAAAGCGAAAGTGATGAGTTTGGTGGGGTGTTTTATGTGCTTCGGTTGTGTGCTTCGGTTTGAAATTGTAAGCGATTACAACATAACGTGTTTGATCCCAATGAATTAAGAAAATCTTCATGTACCGAGATTGCTACCATCTTCATTGGGTTATTAGACACTACTACTTGATAATAAACTGTTGCCATAATGACCGAAGTTACTTCATTGCCCATTTGTGAAAATAATCCATCAATACCAATGAGTAGTGAAATCTCGCTCATGATAGGACCGTCGAGAACGGTGACATTTAAAGCGGTGTGACCAAAAGAAACTTGTCGGAAGTGATTGTATAACCGAATCTAGTTGTATCACGTCTTTTTAACCTTCTTGGCGATAGTATCTTCAATTGCATAAACTATATCTTCAATTGCCATATTTCAAAATTTGGCAACAAATTCAATAAGAGACACTTGATACACCATTTTAGATAAAAACTAAATAAACCGATGAATTTACCTATAAATGGGCTAATTCAAGTAAAATATAAAAGAAACTTTGGTATCATATTTGGATAGGCAAACTTCTTATTGAAATATGTATAATTATTAGTCAAAGTGTTACATAGCTATAATTATTAAGAAATATGTATCATATTGTACACACACACTTGACATGTTTCATCTCAAACCAATGATCTCAATATTGCCTTCGCTACGGTTTCCAAACGTGAATTCGACCCACAAAAGAAAAACAAACTAAGCGACTCTTCAAAGTCAAAACTTATCGCACGCTATTTGACCCGTTTAACTTTAGTCCCAAAGAATATGTGGTACTAAAAACATAGATACATGAATTTGTATGGCATACATCAAGGCAATGGGCGCCTCGGTTTAGTCGTAATCTTATCTTTATCAATAACTTTCTTTGACAAGATCACTCAAAACGTATTTTCAATGAATACGACCACTTAAATCATCTTTATTCGAAAAATAATAATATAAGTGAACTACTTGTTGTTTCGTGATCATAACTAATGCATAGATATAATTAAAAATCGAGTAGACATAGCACGGAGAAAGTACCATTTTACATGTTGTATCGAGCACCATAACCAAGACCGGACTTACGACTTTGCCAAAACTATCGCAAGATTCGAATATTAATAAATTCATGCTATCCAAGTGAAACATCTGTTATATAAATATCCAATCGTATGCATGAACTTCAAAGAACTTATAGCTAATTATATATACGCACTATTTGTAAAATTTAGCAATGTGAGTTCATTGTATTTAAACAACATTGTTAGTTGTATTGTTATTGAGTTTATTATGTCCCGCCCGACCCATCGACCCTCATTTTCCCGCCTCTTAATAAAATTTCATTACCATAAAAAATATATTAGTATTACTACCTTAAAAAGTGAAGCTACATTTGAGAGCTTTCTTATATTTATCCCTTTGCTGATCTCTAGCTATTTCAACCATCTGAATAAGAATAAAAACGATTAGAAGAAATACAAGATTAGGCTTCCATCAAAGACTAAAAAGACTATTTCAACCATCTCTAGCTATTTCAATCAAAGACTAAAAAAAGAAAAATGGTTGCGTACCAGAACTATATCATAAGTTAATAACCGAATTAGGCTTCCATCAGCACGTCCGAGGCCATTAAGAAAATCCCAATACTGATCAACATAACGTGTATATTGAGTCAGTGGAAGAACCGGACCTCTTATTGGGTACAAATTATTGCAAAATGGTCTCATTGTTTCTGAGGGCAGCCCCATCCCACTCCTTCTTTGGAGTCTTGAGTGTAGCATCTACTCTCTTGGCCTCCTGGTGGAACTGGAAATGTATGATGTTGAAATGACTAACTGTTGTATGTCCATAGTCTCCACGAGCGCTTCCTGAAGTCCCGACACCAAGATTCACCCGTTTACTGAACGTGTAGACGCCAAGTAAGTCTGTTGGTCTAAGACTGTATCCTCACGGCATACCATGCAAGCCACCCCCTCTTCCTCTTCTTCCATCTCTTCCAAACCTTCAAGGATTGACTGAGTAACAACGATGCGTTTACCACCATCAGAAGCCAACTCGTGACGCATCCCAAGTCCCTGATGATATTCAATTTCAGAAAATTAGACAATGCATCAATATACCGATTAGATCACATAACTAATTTCTTTAACGAAAAGAAAATTACCTGAAGCAACTATTTTCTCTTCATTAAGGTGAGGTGTCTCATTTCATCGCGTGTTGCATTCCGCAATCCGTGAACCTTTTAGCCATTTATAAAATCATTTGTGTTTCCATTGCTAGCATCAGGTAAAATCGGTGCCCCAACATTTAGATGAGGACTAATAATATTTGAATGCTTCTCACCCTCCTGTTTACAAAAATAAAATATTATCATTAACTTAATGCAACACAATAGACACAAATATATATTAAAAAAAATCGATTGGATTAATATCTTTCCCAAAGACCACCTTAATGTTTGCTTTTATTTGCTTGCTTGATTCATGGGCAAGAGTATAGTTCTGTGGACGTTCCATAAGTTTAAGGTCGCCCATTGTTGCCAATTCTAAACACAGATTCTGAAGCATTTCTTTGGTTCGGTTGATAGCAGTCACATCAAGAACAATATCATAGTGATTAACTGTAACATAGGCTTCAACATACACTGGGTCACTAAATCTAGTTAGTTGAAGAATACGATTCAGTCTATTTGCAGCATCTCCTTCTTTGACAAACTCCCCTGTGGCCTGTTTAAGATCATCTTGAACCTCATCCTCTAATTTCAGCTAGCTAATACCCTAGAGAGTTGACGAAATCAACCATGAACAAATAAGGATTAACAACATATTCATAAGAGAAGTATTATCGCTGATTCGCAACATATCTAAAGAAGTAAACTTTCAAATTTCATATAGGCGGTTATTGCAAAATACTAAAAAATGATTCTTTCATTGAATAACTATACATCAAGACACACAAATAAATAAAACAGTAGAACACTAAACTGCAATAACAGAATAAGACTCGAGCATAAGTTCGTCAACAAACTTGAAAACCTGTTAGTTACTCACTAAAGCCATTTAGCTATAGGGGTGTGCATAATTCACCGTAACCCAAAAACCCAACTAATTACCTACAACTTAGGTTTCAACTAATTACCCATCGCCTGTTATGATTTCACATATATAAAAGAGGTTACAGAAAGACTAAACAACGTTAAACAACCATCAAAACGAACTTTTCATTTTTCCTATGTTTCAAGACATCTATGTGATTATGTATGAATCTATGTGACTACAGAATAACACAATAATCAATCACAATCACTACTTTTCAAAAGCAGCAAGATTTTATTAGATGAAGATAACTAAAAGAAACATAATTACTTTCAACACGAAAACCGCCTTTTTATAGAGGAGCTACCTTCTCAAATGTTACCTATGGCTCCAACCATGCTCGCTTTTTGGTGAATGTGAAGACATGAAATATGTAAAACGAAAAGAAATATGTAAATCCAAACAGCAAGACACTTCTAAAACGAAAAGAAAATAACCTCAAGAGGGCCCGCAAAAGAATTGTTGAAGACATGAAATATGTAAAGAACCAATGTCTCAAGGGCGTAAGTGGAAATAAGTCCACGATGAGCACTGAGTATGCTACTCTTGTAGTAACACCATGTTTTGATCGAATAATGCTACGCTTAAATAAATGATTACGGTTTATCAAATTGTCAACCCGCACAAGTATACCGAGAAATATTTCACCACCGTAAAATCAAGAAATGCAATTTACAACTATGTGTAAAACAAACACTAACCTCCTCTAAAAAACAAATGGTGCAAAGTCCTCCAGTCGATTAAAGGATATAGCCACCACAATGTTTTCCACAAGACACTTTATGATCTTCACCTATTAAATCATTACATAAATACTAATCAACATTTACGACTATATCACTAATAATTAACACTCATACTAAGCAATAATTGGTGTAAATCCTTACATTTGGTGGTTTTATAATGATAATGGAAATTGAAAGGGTAAATTAATCATAAAATAAATAATAATTAATTAAATACCCAATCAAACAATCAATCAAACTCAATAAAGTAAATCAATGAAAATTTTCACCGCCATGGGAAGCTAGATTTTCTTTAACTTGATCTAGAAGTCCAGTTGCACGACGACATATCTCAAGGGCAAGACTTGCATTCCGCCATACTATTACAACCTAGATAAGCATACATTTTAGTATTATATAGTGTATGCAAGAATGCCGACACATATACGATACGTGAGTTGTTCTTAGCCTTGATTAACAACATGACTTCTCTAATTGTGATGATCACCTCATGTATAACTACATAAAAAGCGAACAATAATAAACCCAATCGAAAAACAATCAATTTTTTATAAATTATGAACTCGAAACACGGTTCTCGATCGATCTATTTTTGAGAAATTTGGCTCATATATGTACGATCATAAAACACAGTAAACCTACAAAACAAATAAAAACACATCACAATAAAACACAATAAAACTTATAATGATAGGGACCTATTTAAATTCTGATCAAAACAAACCTAATAAGATATGATGATTCAGGATTATGTGTTTATGAATCAAATGTTGGATCGCCATAGGGTTTTTTTTTAATGATCTAGAGCACCATGTAGGGTTCTGTGAATGATTTATTAGGTTGGTTTTGAGATAAATTTGTGTGTCTAAAACCAATCGTGATTATCGGTATGGAATTGAAAATCAAATATAATGAAGATAAATATGGGAGAGATTTGAAGGGTAGTCTGTTTAGAATAATGTGAAATCTTTGTCCATGACATATTTGTTTTTCAATGTTATTCACAAAAACATAGCTGGTCCGGTGGTTGGCTTGGTGTTTGTGGATGTAAAGATCGGGTTCGAGTCTACACTTGGTCAAGTTTTTTAGTTAAATTCGGAAATTTCATAAAATTGTCATGGAATGTTGATGCCAAGTGGCATTGAGGTGACTTTAATATGATTATGTGGCATGAATGATGGTCTCCTCTATATATAATGTATATATATATATATATATATATATATATATATATATATATATATATATATATATATATATATATATATATATATATATATATGGAAATATAGAGGATGGGTGGGAAGCAAGAGACATTATGGGATACAAAAACTTAGTCATTTATTATTATTATTATTATTATTATTATTATTATTATTATTATTATTATTAAGTATTATTATTATCATTATTATTACATCACTTTATTAAAACTCAAAGCGCCTCCTCTTATATATAATGTATATATATATATATATATATATTAATAATAATAATAATAATAATAATAATAATAATAATAATAATAATAATAATACACGCGCCCACCATCCCAAGAGTAAAGTAATATATCGGTGGTCGTGAGGATCATCCCTATCTCCATAAAGCCAATATCCACTTCCTTAGGGTGAAATTCGGACCGAGAACATATATCAACAAGAACATCTCGCGACAATGTTATGCGATATTTAATGCCAACAATACGGCGGCACGAAACAGCGTGATCCCCATAAATATCTCCGGTAAAAACCCTAGAAGCAGGTGAACACGGTACGAGCGGTGAAAAGAGGAACACCCAACCGATAGCACAACACACAGCGATAAGTCCGGCATTCATAGTTTGTCGGTCCTAAATATCGGAGCCACCCTAAGCCCGGTCGAAGTATGATCCTCCTTTAGTGAGCTCCATAACGCCATCTGTCGAGGAGATAGATGGAATGTAGATTCAACAATTTGGGTAACCCGATCGAGTATATATCGCCAATTTCTTCATAAGTTTGGGGGCGTGACCTCGCTAGGGTTACTCAAAGGTCAATATCCATATTCACATTAAAAGTACATAGAGCATCATCAAAGAGGGACCAGCGGTTACAATACGGAACTATGGAGAAGCTTAGTCTGTAGGCTAGCAGATTGAAGTCTAGAAGCAAGGAAGGCATAGTTCAAGACGTCACCTGCAGAATATACACCAAGCCCCCCAAAAGCAAAGGGTAGGGTGGCGAGTCTCCACTGCCAATCACCAAAACCGGGCCCAGAAGCAGTGACAATACACTCCAAAGAAGAACGAAGTGCCGCATCAAAAGAAACCTGAGCACTCTCAAAGACCCGGGGGGAACATGTGCGCATAGAAAAATACAACATGGAAATACCAGCACATGTACGGAGTAACAACAACTCGCATTGAGGGTCATTAAGTTTGGCAACAACATCCATAAGTTCAATAGTTTTAGCAACCCTTTTCAGAACAAGCTTACTACCAAACTCCAAATCCACACTAACGGGCCCACCCAATAATTTAACACCATGTAAGGGACGAGAAATATTGGGGGAAAAACACCGGCATATCTGCTTCTGGGGTCTTCCTGTGGCCAAAAAACTTCAGTTTTGACAACATTGAGGTGTAAGCCACGACAAGGTCCATCCATCATAATCAACTCTAAAACCTTACCCATAACCAAAGTATCACCAATAATAGTGCCATCATCCAGATACCATGCTTGAAAAGAAAGGTCAAAGAATCTCTAATCTTACATGCCGGGATGTAACACTAAAGCAAAAGAAGAGGCCCAGTGGATCACCTTGTTGCACACCTTGATGAGACCAAAGTATGCTCACCATAATATAATCTGGCGGGATCGAGTAACATAATTCCACCCACCGTGAAATAGCCGGAAATGAAGTCGAACCTCACGCAACATAACAAACCGATCCACCATGTTGAAAGCGTTTTAAAATCAACCAACAACATAGCGGACCAACATCACCCCCACGGTCCTCAACCAACCGATTCACAAAGATGAAGAATAGCCTCCCTCCCGATACCCCAACACCAAATTGTAAATCATCTAAATAACCATCGAAGAGTGGCCAATCATGGATGCACAAACCTTGAAACTAATCGCCTCAAACAGTCCCAACTGACAATAGGACGGATACCCCTCTGGTTTGACTAAGGGTGTGAGAGGAGCACTAGCAATGTACTCACCCAATGACCTCGGGCATTTACCAAAGAAGAAAAAGGTTCACCACTTGGGTGATAATTAATTATTATTATTATTATTATTATTATTATTATTATTATTATTATTATTATTATTATTATTATTATTATTATTATTATTATTATTATTATTACTATTATTATTATTATTATTATTATTAATATTTTGTTAATAATTTATTATTATAAAAAATTACATAAAGTTGGATAATGATCTAGATACAAGTGTGCTCCCACTTTCTTAAATTATTACTATCTCCGTTTCATAATTATTGTCTAGTGTTAACTTTTCAAGTATTTATTTTGCAACTTTGACCTTAGATAATTTTATTTGTGTTATATAATATTTGATGAAAATTATATCAATGAAAATATATTTAATACCAAATCCATTCATACATTTTGTATCAAGTATTATATAACATAAATAAAAATATTTAAGGTCAAACTGAAAGATAAAATTTTTAAAAGTTAACAGTGGATAATTATGAGACAGAGAGAGTATCATCATTATTATTATTATTATTATCAGAAAAACATTGGATTTACAAAAAATTAGTAGGGAGCCGAGATATTAATTGGGCCTCACTCCTCTAGCTATAAAGATTTTAAAGTTATTATTATTATTATTATTATTATTATTATTATTATTATTATTATTATTATTATTATTTATTTATTTTTTTTTTTTATTTTTTTTTAAAAAAACATCACTTCATTAGAAAACCAAAAGAATTACAAGAAATTGGTGGGAAGCGAGACACTAATTGGGCTCCCACTCCTTTCTCGAATACAAAAGCTTAGTCTATGAAAAATAAAGCCCACTTTTGACACTATTCGAGTGGCTAATAGCAACGATCTTTATCGTGAAATCTTGTCCAAAGCTTAGTGTCAAGCTCCCCAAATGTAGAAAGCAAAAGGGATGAACTTGTAGCCATTTTCTTCACATTTGGACACATATTCTTTTCTTCTTCTCCACATCGTTATGTAGGGCCACCCGGGCCCACGAGACGCATCAATACCGCAAAGGAGAGATTCCGGTCACATCCAAACACGCGTCCTTACCTTGGATCCAGTTGAATAATAGCGAGTGCCGGCGCAGCTCTTTCCGTCCCTCGAAAGAAACCCCAATGAGGCCTCCTTTTCACCATAATCCCAACCTTGGAACATATGTCGACAAGAATATCACGCGCAAATTATGTACGAATTTCACCCCTTCTTCGGAGCGATTGAAGCGCATGATCCCCATTGGTCCATACGATGCTTCTGACTCGGGCGGGAGCTTCCTTCGAGAACATAGGTATGGTGAGTCTATAGCACAATACCGAGCGGAATTGGCGATGGTTCATCCTCCGCCCAACCCATCAATAGGTATGGTGAAAAGGAAATCTTGTGCATGTGGAGCCGGGTACAAGCATGACGACTACGCCTCGGGCTTAACGAATACTTAGAAACAAGATCTTTCGATGACACCAAAGTAACACTTTGCCAAGGTTTCATCATATGGGGGGCAGGAGCGTCAGAGGCGACCGAGAACGTGTCCGTGTTACAAGCACTGTTAAACATATCGAGGGCATGTTGAAATGAAGGGCTATAAGAGTTGATGCCTGTTTTAACCAAAATCTGGTCCTGCATATCACTGGTTTGCAAACGAGAGGCAAGGAAAGCATATTGGATGATGTCACTTGCCGCATGAATGCCAAGCCCGCCCATCTTGATTGGGAGGGTGGCGAGCCGCCACTGCCAGTCACCAAAACCTGGCCCGGAGGCTGTAATAATCTTCTCCAAGGAAGCACGCAACATCCGGTCAAACCGGACTTGGGCTTCTCGCACGTACAAAGGGGAACAAGTCCGCAAAGTATAAGATAATTTTGCCACCCCAGCACAATTGCGAAGAAGAAGGAGCTCACATTGGGGGTCATTAAGTTTGAGGATAGCTTCCATTAGCAAAATAGTTTTAGTGACCCTTTTCAAAGCCAGATCCTGACAAAAACTTTCATCCAAACTAACTGAACCACCTAGCAGTTTGACACCTTCGACTGGGCGGGAGATATTTATGGGAAAAACACCCTCCACCCTGCTTCTAGGGTCCTCCTTAGGCCAGAAAAGTTCAGTCTTATCGACATTCAAAAACAACCCCCGAGCTGGTCCATCTGTCATAATAATGTCAAGCGCCTTGGCAACCATAAGGGTGTCTCCAACAATAGTACCATCGTCCAGATACCAGGCCTGGAGTGTGAGCTCGCAGGACCTATTAATAGCATGGATAAGGGGGTGTAAGGCAAGGGCAAACAGCAAGGGGCCTAGCGGGTCACCTTGTTGCACCCCTTGACAAGACCAAAGGATAGAATCATCGTAATAAAGTCTAGCTGGCATGGCATAGCAAAATTCAACCCACGGAGCAATAGAAGGGCATCGATCTGGTCTCACGGAGAAGGACACTCCTGTCAACTAGATTAAAAGCATTACGAAAGTCCACCAAAGAACATGGAAATCCCAACGGTGTGACCACTTAGCCTCAGCGAGCCGATTCACGAATGAAGGACGACCTCACAACCACCGGGGACGCCGACTCCAAATTGAAAGTCTTGCAAATAGGTATTCATGGGTTGCTAATAGAAGACAAGCAACCTTCGAGACAAGCCCTCATGGACCGTGCAAGCGGCAATAGGCGTATGCCTCCACCCGGCTTAACCAACGGAGTCAAGGGGGCACTAGCAATATATTCTCCCAATATAGTAGGGCACATTCCACTGAGAAAAAGGTTGACAACCCCCGTGATGGAACCTAACAGGACATCAGCAATGGCGGATGCAGCCCCTCCTAATATATCCATTAAATGTTGTGCTCTAAGCCCATCTCGGCCACAAGAGGTTCCTTTTGGGAAACTGCGGATCCTGTTCAACACCAAGTCTTTATCCACAAGAAGTGCATCTTCATCTAGAGGAGACGATGACAAAATAGGAGGTGGGACGCGGGGATGTTTGGCCTCTAACTCGTGCAGGGTGCCAGATGTAGACGGAGCGACACCAGAAGACGTAAGCACCTTAATGGCCGCGGTAAAGTGTCCGTCCCCCAGTTTGCGCTTGCATTGAACTAGGTTAGCTGCATCAAGATCTTTAGGTTTCGTCATTCCACCGAAGGAAGAAGTGGTCCCAGATAAATGTTCCATCACCAGTGCAAACCTGTCTGCAGGATCCTTCCAGCGGAGGATAGCCCGAGAGATACATTGGTGGCCCTTTTCCTCGCCTCCGCACCGTTGAGCTCTATTAGCTGGTGCGAAAGAGGTCAAAACACAACACGGCAAGATAAGGAGTTGCACCCATACCGCGGATCCCCGGGCATGCAAGAACCCTATCTAAGGCATTATGAAAAATCTTGGCGAAACCCAAGCGTAGCCTAGGAGGGATGCATTTAACAGTACGTAACTTCATCGAGAACACCCGGCTTAGTAAGTTGATATCAAAAACAGTCCCACCGTCCAGAGAAGTAGTCAAAGGAACAACCTCTCCACCAATACCACCATCGATGTAATGGTGAAACAGCGAGAGCACCATTCATAGTATCTAAAAGCGCGAGTGGTGCATTGATGCCATAGATCGCAACTTCATGAAAGCTAGGTGCTAGAACCACCTCCCATCGGCATGTTTACAATTTTTCTCGAGCGTGTGAGTGCAAAAACACACCCCACAAAGCCACACTCCGCGGCATGAAGAGCACGATCAAGCGCGGAGAATAAAGCGAATCCTTGAAACCCGATCCTTGTATGAGACTTTTAGAGCATCCGTTTTAAAATGGCGCGTATTGAATGGTCGATAAAATATTTTTAGTGAGCCCTTTTCCATTTCCCCACTACATCCTTCACAACCTTGCAATGGACAAGAAATCCGAAATGCCTCGCGATTAGCCATATAAAACAAATGAGCAGTAAATTAATAAAAGTTTTTTTTTTTTTTTTTTCAACCACTAGAAAACAAACCAAGACTAACTAAAGACAACTAAAAAAAAAAAAAAAATAAAATAAAATAAAACAAAACATGTACTTTCATGGCTCACCGTAGGGGACAAAGCACAACAAGAACAAAAGGGATAAGAATCATTAACGTGGGCCCCACCAGAACACAAAAGACACAAATAGGTTACATAAAACGGTTGGACCAAAATCACTACCCAGTGTATAAACACCAAGTCGCTAACAAAAGGGAGCTAGCCAACAAACCACTTTTCATGTCAACTGTGTCACTACACAAAGAAACCCAAGTCGCTACCGGAAGTAAAAGAACCAAGTCGCTACCAGAAACTTGAAACCAAGTCGCTAGTAGAAGGCGAAGTAACCCAGCTTCAAGGAGGAAACTGAAAAACCAGCAGCACAATGAGGGGGACCCGGTGAAGAAACAGCAGCCTCCAACAGCAGCAACCAGCGCCTCACGTCCCAAGGAGGAACTGACGAGGACGATGGTGCGGCGATGGCAGTGGACAAGAAACCCAACCGCTCAAAAGGGAGACACCAAGGCGATGGTACGGCGGTCAAGGGACACCTGTGGGATCGAGATGATCAAACGGAGAAGATGATCGAGGAGATCAACCGGGGAAGGACACCCCTCGCCCAAAATCGCCCACAGTTGATATTATTATTATTATTATTATTATTGTTATTATTATTATTATTATTATTATTATTATTATTATTATTATTATTATTTTATAAACATCACTTTCATTAAAAACAAAACCATATGATTACAAAAATTAGTAAGAAGTCGCGAAACTATCTGCCCCCACACCTGGCTCTATAAAGAAGCATAACTAATTTCCATTATTATTATTATTATTATTATTATTATTATTATTATTATTATTATTATTATTATTATTATTATTATTATTATTATTATTATTATTATTATTATTATTATTATTATTATTATTATTATTGCCATTTCAAAATATGCTAAAAATTATAAATTCCACTATATAGGTCATTTTAGCAAATATTCAAAATATATTCTGTGCGACTCAAATTTTTTTGTGCGACTCTACTACACTCGTGGTAAGTGTCCCTTATTCGTATTTTTTTTGTAAAAAATGTTTTTTGCGTGGCTGATTTGATGTTTTGTTTTTTTATGAACAATTCATAAAAAACTATATTTATCCATCGAAAGATCACATCAGTCATGCAAAAACTCCATGATTGCATAAAAAAAATAGAGTAAATTACACCGTTCGTCCTTGTGATTTGCGTTGACCGCAGGGTTTCGTCCTTTGACCAAAAAAGTTGCACCGTTCGTCCTTAAGTGTGAAACGTTATGCACCGTTCGTCCCTCCATCCAACTGGGCCCACTAACGGTCGTTAAGTCTTGTTAACCTGAGGGTATAATCGTCATTTCAACACCATAAGGACGAACGGTGCAAGGACGAATGGTGTAGTTATCGAAATTGGGTTTCTTGATGCGAAGTCTAACAATATTTCGGTTCAATCCTCCCGATTGGGGAATCTTTTCGATCTAAATTCTCTATATATGGTCAATAACTCGTTAGCCGGATCTATCCCAAAACTTTTGTCAATCTCAAAAGCTATGATCTTGTCTCTATGGAAGAATCGGTTGAGCGGATCAATACCGAAAGAAATAGGTCATTTGAGCGTCACTCACATGCATCGATCTACAATATAATGATCTAAATGGTCGATACCTTCATCCCTAGGTAATCTCAAATCCTTAATTATCTTCGTCTTTACTCAAACAAACTTTCGGTCCCATTCCACAAGAGTTAGGAAGCTTGATGTCTCTTTTACTCTAGAATTAAACAACAATCGACTCAATGGTTCCATTCGAGTTCATTCGGTAACCTACAATACTTGAAATTTTTGTATCTAAGCGACAATGAGTTTATAGGTCCTATTCCACATGAATTAGGAAAAGCGAAGTTGGTAAATTTTTGTATCAATCATAATATCACAAGCTAAGTTGTTATGTCCTTAAAGAAAAGACTCGGCGCTCATAACTTTTTTTCTTTCGAGTCGTTTACACAATGAAAGTAACCGAAAAGTGTGATGTCTATAGCCGGGGTTCTAGTGTTAGAAGTCATCAAGGTGAGCATCCGGTGATATAGTAACTTCTAACATCCTCATCAACCAACAAGGTTGACCTTAAAGATTTAGTTGATCATCGTCTACCGGTTCCACTCACGGAAATCAAAGAAGTTGTGACATGAATCTTGGTTCTAGCGATAAGATGTGTGAATTCGGACCGAGATAAGGCCTACAATGTATGATGTTTGAGCGAAAGTTTAGATTCGTAGCGTATGGGGATTTATTGCGTGTGGCATGAAAATAGAACCACGAGGTCTTGATCTATCGATTAGTATAGGCGGTGTAGGTTGTAGCGTCGTGGGAAGTTGGCGGATTCCGTGATGGAGCCGAACCCTAGGGTTTGGTGGCCGGAAATTATAGAGAGAGAGAGAGGGTGAGGTGTGTGTTTTATAGAGAGAAAGTATGTAGCAAAAATGAGGAGGTGTGTGTGTGTTGGGGTATATATACACCGTTCGTCCTTGCACCGTTAAATCCTTATGGTGTTGAAATAGCGGATATGCCCTCATGGGTTAAGTGAGTTAACCGACGTTAGTGGGAATTGGTGGGCCCGAGTTGGATGGAGGGACGAGCGGTGCATAACGTTTCACACTTAAGACTAACAGTGCAACTTTTTGGTCAAAGGCGAAACCCTGCGGTCAACGCAAACCACAAGGACAAACGGTGTAATTTACTCAAAAAAATATAAGTCGCACAAAAAACATCTTCGTACACAAACTTATCCATCAAAATATCACATCAGACGCGCAGAAAACTCCATGGTCGTGCAAAAAACATATAAGTCGCACAAAAAACATCCTCGCACACATAACAATTGGCAAATTTTTAATGGATTCGGAGAGTTGCGCAGTCGCACGAAAATAAAAATGAAAAACAAAAGTCGAGTGCTTATAGAGTGGAATTCGAGTTTCTTGCGGCCTATTTACTATTTAGGTAATTAGATATTATTATTATTATTATTATTATTATTATTATTATTATAAATAAACATCACTTTCATTATTATTATTATTATTATTATTATTATTATTATTATTATTATTATTATTATTATTATTATTATTATTATTATTATTATTATTATTATTATTTTTTTATTTATTTATTTTTTTTTATAAACATCACTTTCATTAGAAACAAAACCAGGTGGATTACAGAAATTAGTGGGGAGCCTCAAACAATCTGGCTCCCACACCTTAGCAATAGCGAAACTAATCATCTTGAAGATATGAAGCGACCAGGCCCAAAGTCTTGAGGAAAAAAAATAGTAGGGAGTCGAGATATTATCTGGGTCCTCGCTCCTTTAGCTATAGGAAAACTAATCCTATTAAAGATATGAACAAAAATATGTGCCCCAATTTCTTGAGCAATAAAGAACTTTCAGATCCGCTTCAACAAGGTAACCGCGTCCTCCTCTAATTCCCCAAGGAAGAGAATGGATAGTGTGATCTCATTTAATAAACCTATGTTTAATGTTGCTAAACATGCTAAATATGATGTGAGTAAGACCTTTTTGTGGCATTGTCGCCCCTTCGTCACATAAACAAACAATGGATCAAGAAACTTTAAAGTGATGGAATTCTTGAGTCAACTTGATCTGACTCATTTTACATATGCGAACAGTATTTGTGTAGAAAGATGACAAAGGCTTCATTATCTGGTATAGGAGAAATGGCTGAAGATCTGTTAGGACTTGTACATTCTGATGTATGTGGCCCACTCAGATCAAAGATACGGAATGGTGAATTATATTTTGTCACCTTCATGCCTGTGCTTTACGGATCTAGTAGAGTCTCTCAGCAGCCTGAGAGACATGGTTATCTGATAGCTTCAGAAGAACATGATATGGGGAATCATAATGAACATGATCTGCCGACTAAACAAAGTCAAATCTTTTGTCCAACATAAATCTATACAAAATATTAATCGATATAAAAAACCATAAACAAAAACAAATTTAAACGATGAATTTATATAATTATTGATAAAGATGATCTTATATAAATTATATATAGGTATTTTTAAATAAAAATACAAAAAAGTTCATTAATATTTTTTTTTTAATAAATAAGAAGATAAATTTTAATTTATAAATAGAGTTTTAGAAAGTAAACTTTATCATAAAAGATTTTATCAATACTTATAAACTAATGGCTTTTTTTACGAAATAGCAAGTCAAATATTATACTATGAGTCCATAGCAATAAATTGCTTTGGATTAATTTCATATATCATCTTAATTTCATATATACTTAAAATACAAGTATTAAATGTATAATGTATAATATTTTTAATGCATGTTTAAATATATATGATATTTTCACAAATGAGAGGAGATATGAAATTGCTCTAATTATTTTAATAAAAAGATTGGATTTGTAAGTATATATTTGTTTGTCTAGCAACCCTCTTAATGTTCTCATACATAGGATGACTTTCATAAAAAGTAGATGCCATAATTACACATTTAGTTATTAATATTAGTACCCAATGAATGAAGTCGTGCCTTTTGAATTACGTGTATGCATTCTCTTTTTTATGATTGAGATTTTTTTATGTTCATTTTAAACATAAGAAGTAAAGTTGTGATTATTGTAAGTATACATTTGAATTAAAATAAAATAAATATTTTTACAATAATGGTCTATTTTTCTTTTTAATCTCACATAATGCTCAACATGACTCATTATTTTTAAAATGAACATGGGATGATCCTTATCTCTTTTTTAAGCGTACTTCTAAAGATCAGAATATTAAGTATGTATCAAACTAATGAATACATTAAGAAAGTCCAAATTCACAATTTCCATGTTTTAACATATTTCACATCATCATTCATCAATGCTTCTGACGTGTCAAGCTCTGGATACGCTTTCACATCCATGTTATCTAACAGTGACGGTATAAATTAAGATCAACTTATAAATATGATATTTCCATTTCATGCAAGTATAAGGTACTTTGATGTTTTGGATTCAATAGCAAACTATTAATGAACAATGACTTTCTATCAATCTAACCAAACTGCAGTTTACTTTTATCAAATATTTCAATTTATATCACACAATAAAAGTTTTTAAGGTAAGTTACATTGTTGGTCTCCAAGGTTAGGGCGGATTGCGCATTTAGTCCTCAAATTTAGGGTTACGCGCCCCGAATCCCCAAGTCTCTAATGTGGCGTTTTTCACTCTCTCATAGTCCAAAACCCTAATTGGCGTTAGGTTTTCTTCTTAAGTCTCATCGTGATTTACACATTATGTCTGAATTCGTCTTTTCGCCCAGCCTTTCATTTAAGTTAACTGCTTTATAAACACACAACTACTTACCATACATAATTCCCTCTTTCAAAACCCTAAGTTTGTTCTTTCCAAAATGGGCTAATCACTTATAAATGTATTCAACTTGTCAAAATTTTCATTTAATCATTGAACAAAAACGTTTTCAATTGTTATCCTATACTTTTGAATTTCGTCGTGTACGATTTTACCTCCTAAGGTGGTAATGCCAACATGTAACAGGTCACCGTCTACCTAGATTGACACATCACTTTAATATAACACCTCATTAAGCCTCTTGCTAAATACCCCCATTTATCTTTTACAACAACATAATTACATTAATCACCACCCACCTACAGATCTATCTTCTTGTTTTCACTTCACAACCTCAGCCAAATCACGCAACTCATATCTATATTCTTTTAATCCATTTGTTTTACCAAAACAACCTACACATTCATTTCTTTTTCTTTTTAATCCATTCATTAACACAACATCAGTTCACCAAATGAACTATAAATCACAAATATTGATAACGCCTTAATTATACATATTTTTGGTTGCGTTATTATATATATTATTATCATTTCTCGTGAACTATTGATACTTAATAACATAAAATATATGCAGGTTCGCTTAAAGATAATCCTAGCAGGAGACGTAACATAATACAAGTATTTATATCAAATGTAGCTTGTGTCAAATAAAGTCTATAAAACAATCTTAGTCTTCAATGAAATAAGAGAAGTGTTGTAACACCATCAATTTTGTGAATGCAACGGAATTCAAGCTGTGTGTTACTATCATGGTATAACAGTTATACTAACAAAAAATGATCTCTAACTGAGTCGTTTAAAAGGCTTATCATTCGATTTATTTTAAAGGGTTAATTCCATATATACCCAATTTAAACATTAAAATGACATATTTCCCCAACCAAAACACTAAAAGTCATATATACCCAATTTAAACAACAAATTTGTCATATTTACCCATTTTATTATTAAATCAATTAAGATTCAATATACATTATTGAATACCCATTATACCCTTCTTAGAAACACATCTCCAAGTGACAACAATAATCAAACAACAAACTAATACATAAAAAACACTATACATTAGATTATACCCTTCTTAGAAACACATCTCCAAGTGACAACAATAATCAAACAACAAACTAATACATAAAAACACTATACTGTTAGAGCCAACGAAGCGCCCACACTAAGTTTTTTGGGTAAAGGGAGTAATCCGCACTCGGTAAATATATTAACCAAAAACGTTTAAGTACAATGGATATGAGTGAAATCTTATATCTCAGCCCGTTACATAGGCATAAAGCTTACATAACAAGATACTACATATTTTCTAAACAAGAAAACCAACCACTACTCAAATAATAACATAGGACATAACGAAAAAATTACTTCCTAGGTCCTTGAAGCTTGGTGCCATACATGGCATTAAAGACATCCAAATTCTCCGGAAGATCAGAAACCTGCTTCGCATAGTCATCGTAGTCATAGTCATCATACTCATCTTCAAACTCTTGGCCACACCAAGTTTCTCTAGTAAAGGATGTTAATGTATTACTCCGTATAATCTAGTGAATGAACTCGCAATAGTTTGGCAATTAACTGTAACAGTATTCATTTTATCCTTCTACAAACCATTCGTATAATTTATGAATTTGGTTACTTTATTTATCTCAAAGAAATTGCAGTTTGCGAACCAATGATCACAATGTTCTTTATTTCATACGGGGCTTTTCCTTGGATATTTGACGCCAATTGAGAAGCCAAGGGTGAAATAGTCTATATATATTTAAATTCGAATTATTAAGATTTTTAAAATGAATAAATTTGTAAAATGGGTAGATATGACAATTGTTGTGTTTAAATTGGGTATATATGTCATTATGGTTTTTGGTTGGGTAAATGTGACATTTAAAGGTTTAAATTGGGTATATATGGAATTCATCCTATTTTAAATATATCAAAGTTTACAAAATATAGGTCCCAGTAGTTTCACGGTTTACATAATACAAAAGTTTTCGAATGATAATAAGCTTTATAGCGTTCTAAATATCCATGCCTCCTCCTTGCCATCCTTTCCAGCCTCGTGTCTTATGGACCTGTGATAAAACATGCTTAAAACAGTCAACAAGGTTGAGTGAAATACATAGGTTTACAGTTGAACACAATATTTTCAATTTGGGTTAATATTCACCCATAGTTAGAAAACAAAAAAGTTATTATTTCACTAAACTCATTACAACCAAAACGTTAACAGTGAATCAATAGAGATTGATATAATAGTAAAAGTGGCCCTAATAATAGGTAATTTGCCAATTATACCTAGAGTTCTCAAATATAGTGCGTTTGTTTGCTGGACCTGGTCAAACAAACGGGATTCGTCAATCCCAATATTACTATTCATAATATTCGCGCTTACTAAAGCTAGTGACTATAGTTCATGATATAGGGACTTCAAACATCGCAATCGTATACTTAGTGACAATAAAACATTCGGATATAGCATCAGTTCAAAATATCATGTTCGAGTAAAATAGCATGTATCTCCCCTAATGGTTTGTAAAACAGGTAAATGATAGAAAATGGGGCTATGAACTCACCGTGAGCAGATGATATTAATGATATGACACAATCGATGGATAAGCCAAAAAACCTCTATGTACAACAAATTTTGGCCTTTTAGGAGAAAAAGGGAACCAAATGATCAAAGAACTAGAACAAGGATAGAGTAAGCTTAACAAGAGCTTTAGAAAATGATATAGGACTTGAATCTTGAAAATCAACAATGGAGAAGTTTAGGGATATATGTTGGGCATTTGATGGTGAAGAAAAAGAAGGAGAAGTGATTTCCTTTTATTGCAAGAAAAAGAAGGAGAAGTGAAGACCTCTACGTACAACAAATTTTGGCCTTTTAGATGGGAACTAATTGATCAAAGAACTAGAATAAGGATCAAGTAAGCTTAACAAGAGCTTTAGAAAATGATATAGGACTTGAATCTTAAAATCAACAATGGAGAAGTTTAGGGATATATTTTGGGCGTTTGATGGTGAATAAAAAGAATGAGAAGTGATTTCCTTTTATAGCATGAAGAGGAGGTTATATGTTGAGATATTTTGCAAACTTACTTAGTAAGTTTCAACATGTATACAGTGGCGGAACTTGAACAATTTTCTGGAGAAGGCCGAAATAATTTGTAGTGTAAAATGCAGTTCCATGTTTAACAAAATATCAATCCGATTATGGTATACTATTTTTTTTTGAACGGCAAATTAAAATTTATAAAAAAGCTAGCAAGAAGCTAGAACAAATTACAAAGAAAGAAAATTAGGATTCCGCATCCAAGTAACCCAGTCGATCTTGGATTTACAACGATTAAAAATCCATAAAAAGGACATTTGAACAATATTATCAAAAATGAGGTCCCTTCTAGGCTGAGAAGATCCGAACACACATTGATTTCTAAACCGCCAAATAAGCCACCATGTCACATAGCAGATGCCTTCAAAGATCTCCTTCTTAGATTATGGTATACTATTATATATCGAAACTTTACTACTTAATGATATTATTCATAAGAGTTACAGATACTCTTACATAGAATACTGAAGTTGAACCACATACTCATGCATAGAAGAAAAGTTGTACCATGGTAGTATAATGTCAGTACTTACATAGATAATTAAAGCATAATAGAAGACATAGAATTACAAAATTGAAACAATTAGTAGAAATATTTTTAAATCACATTATATCAATATCAATACATAAATAAATGTCTAAAGTTTTTGTAACTGATGCTAAAACCAATCACAAATAAATAATTTAAAAGTTTATTCCATATAAGAGCTAGAAAAAACACTAGTGGATGAATAAAATGATGACGAAGTTTCAATTTTCTAATACGATTTACTCTCAAAAGCCAAAACTTACGACAATAACATTAAATAACATTTCTTGGCACTAAAATATGAAACCAGTTTAAGCTACTTGGTCAGTTTTTTTTTTTTTTTTTTTTTTTTTTTTTTTTTTGGGGACCCTCCCCTACCCTCATTAAGTTCCGTCGTTGCATGTATGCATCTTCTGGTTCAATGGATAATCACAAGCCACATGTATGGTGAGCCTTCAAAAATTCCTTCCAATGTAAGTAAAATAAATGACTAGGTTAATTTTGATATTATCTTGCTTTTACGGAGTGAGTTTTGTCCCGGTTAATGCAATCGTTAAATATTTAAATCGCGAAACTTAAAACCGGATATCTTAAAATATATAAAACTTCTTAGAAATATTAAAACTTTTCATTATACTCTATAAAAGTATATTAGATGAGTGATAAGTTTAACGGAGTGCGTAAACGCTGTTAAAACTGAAAAACGTAGGTGAAAAGGCGTAAAACGTGAAACTTACAAAGTTTACGCGAAAATGGAAAAAGTGAAATGTTGATATTACAAATGTGATTATTATGAACCTAGAAGGCTTATAATGTCTAGACTGGGCCTAGTCTAGTGTCAGTTGGTGTTAAATGTTCGTTAACCTAAAACCAGAAGGGTTAAATCGCGATATGCGTAAATCAGAAAACGTAAAATTTCAAAACTTGTGGAAGTGTAATAATATATGAAAAACACATATTTTTCTCATTTAAAATGTTGTATGGACATATCGGGATGTTTAAATGACGTTTAGACCTAAACGTAAAATTAATACACGGTTTTATGAAACCGGTTTCTTAATAACTTTTGCAAAAATAACCCGACGAGTGTCAAACTTTTATGTCATTATGGAAATAGATTAACTTATGAGAATAAAAAAGAGGAGTATATAGCAAAAGTGAATAGTACAATACGAGGATGAATAGTAACATGAAAATATGAATTGTTACAAGTGTGTCGGTTTTCCTATTATGTGCGCCGCACTTAGCTCAACGGTCAAGGAAGTCAAATGTATTTATTCCATAAAATGCGCCGATTTTAAAAGATAAGTGCCCATACTTCCTTTGAATTTATGAAACTTTAGCGCCAAGAAAATTACAAAGTGCACCGCACGAATACCGAAGTACGTCGAACTTCACTGATCAGAAAGCTATGTAAAGAGCCCTTGGCTCAGTTATCCAACCCCGACTCACTACCAATCATCACCACTTTGTTCTTTAGTATTCTAAAGTATTTGCAAACGAATAACACTAAGGAAGCAGGGATAATTCGGATCAAACAAGGGTTTAGTATAGAATTTGGGTTATGAAATTTGGGTTGCTTGTGACACTTGTGGAATCTATTGATCCATCCAAATCTGTATGTCACTCATTTATTCTCAATCTATTTCTGTAATCATGAGCTCAGTAGCCATAAGAGGCTAATCCTTTTATGCTTGCTTGGATTTGTAAATATAATAAATTAATGTTTGGTTATGCTTTGATCTTAATCAATTTCATGTTTATGTTATGAACTACTGTACTTTGAGTCTTGCTATGCTATTTTATTATTCCTGATTATGTATGCTTGTTGGTAAAAGTCGAAAGAGCCAATTTGTTTAATACAATTCTAAAAGCTTGTCTATGCGTTTTTAGCCTTTGGTTCGAGGAATCCGCTTAGGAGAATTGATAATCAACTAGACTACAAGTATTGTATTAATCCTGTAAGAAGTTACTCAGTTAAGAAACATAAGTCTTGAATTGAAACCAATGATTTGTGAAATTGCTCTTTTGACAAAAATTGCTCTTTGCAAATTGTTACCAAACTTGTTATCGTTAAACTGAGATCATTAGCATATTCCACATTATTGAGTTATATGAACTATCCAAGCAATCATATTGTCTTATTATTGATTTGCACAATCATCTCTTATTTGCCATTTTAATCGAAAAGGTTATTTTGTTAAGTTTTTATTTTATGCTTATTGGATCAAACTAAATCCATGTGGATACAACGTATTCTTCCCTGAAAATTTACACTACATACTTAGGTTATACTTTACCCGTGTGTTTAAATTAAGAAAAAAGGTGAAACTAGTATTTATAAATTTAAAACTTTCTTTACACATCAAAGTTTTTGGTGCCACTGTCGGGGACTTTAATCTGTTCTATAAGCATTCCTTAGTAGAATAAGCTAATCAAAACCCTTTTCCTTTTAAAACCAGCAATCTGCAGGTTCTCTATGACCCCTGTTGCAGGAAAAACTGCCGCATAATCAATATTGTGCGCCGTACTTTTTCCCAAATGATAACGCTCAGATTGTACATGTTTTCAGTAGCGTTATGTGTGCTTTTATATATGTTATTTGGTTATATTTGTATGACTTCAGTGCTTAATCGCATCAAAAGACGTTTGTCTAGTATTTATAACCAAGTGCAGGGAAACGGAAGAAAAAGTAAAAGAATGTTCAACAAAAGGAAGATTCCCATTTCAGTGAAGCATGTCAAGCACAAATCAGTATTTCAAGTACCATAGAAGACCAAGATGATTGAAGAACCAAGCTCTATAAGTCAGAATAAAGTAAAAGTCAAATTTTCGTCATTCAGGAAGACCAACCGAATCGGTTGCAATCGCAACCGGATCGGTTAGATGAAGGTCAAAAGGTGCCTGTGAGGATGGACCTACCGATCGGTTGCCATCCGCAACCGATGCGGTTGGAGCACTACAAGAAGACCAACCGGATCGGTTGGTCATGCGACCGATCCGGTTGGAAGACCTTCTGCCAAATCTTCATCACTAAGTTTTCCTTTTGTATCCAAACGATTCTAGGTCCTTCCCTTGGTGTATTCTAGTCCCTTCCTAACTCCTTGGAGGCCAAGTTCAGCAATTAATACCCTAGGCCTTGGAACTAGTATAAATAGAGACCTCTTGTGAGCATATTAGACACACACTTCAATACAACTCTCTCTACTCATCAAACAAAGCTCTTAGCTCTCAAATTCGTCCTTAGAAGTCCAGAAAGTTTGGAGTTCCGTAGTACCATATTTGGAGGTCAAAACCCCAAGGAGTCTACCCCAATACTTTGGGTATCATTACTTCACCATTTGTAATCTTATTCCAAGCATTGTAAGACTCTTAATCATGTTTTTCTAATGTTCAAAGTTCTGAGTTTATGTTTATGTTTGCTATGAGTGGCTAGTTTCTTTATACACTTGCTTAAATGATGTTGATTATCATATGATTAGTTTGTGATTGTGTTTATAACAACCCGTAAAATTTCAAACAAATTTTAACAATAAACTATAGTAATTATGTTCCTAAGTTTCACTTCTGGATTTTTCCAAGCCTATTTGAATCAAAAACGATAGATCTTCTTGTAAAACCTAAAAACCGACACTCGACATATACCGACACTCAGTTAATTATGAACAAAGCCAAACAAATACCTTCTTGAGTCGGAAATAACATTTTTAAGTTACCAACATAAAAACATGCTCAAAACTATATAGTATGCGTTTTTGTCAAAAATGTCGAACTAGAACACCATAACTTAGGTTTAAGCTCAAACGGTACCAAAAAAAAAATACGACAAAAATTTAAAACTATTTTCTCCCCAAATATTCGGTTTAGCCGCCCCTTTCAAGATAAGAATTCACATGCATGGCTTTTGAGAATGTGATGGGTAATAGCATGCATCACTTTTTCATGTTACCTTATTAACCAACACCCCTTTTATCCACTAAGCATAAAACTAAAATGAGATTTACTTTTTGTGCTTCTTATAACCGAACGGCAAACACCATCACCCAAGGTCACATGCAACTTTGAAAATTACACCTTAGATAGTGACTAGTCTACCCATGTTGTACCATAACCTAATCTAGACACACTAGTATGCACTTTAAAGATTTTATCAAAATCTTGCCCCTGTTTGTTTATATGAGCTGCCAAATCACAAGGACCATAGCACCCGTCATTTTCTTTTCTTTCAACTTCCATAAAGTCCAAGCATGCTCGACACACATATTCACCTTAACACTCAAGCTATATTTTGGTCTTCTATGCATGACCACATGATATAAAAATGTACACTTAGACTATGATATATGCTCTATATATAGTCGTCCTCCATCACCACGACAACTTACTCTAAAATGCATATACTCTCACCCACATTATCACCAACGAGTCACAAGAAGGGAGAAAGGGTAACAAGGACATTCGGGTTACTTTATAAGCTTGGAAGTTTATTTCGGGTTGAGAGTCTTTGGTTAGGCTTGATACGAGTAAGGAACGTGTGGGAATATTAGCCTAGATTACGGGTTTAACTCGAAGGCATAAAGAGTCTAACGATTGGGTTCCTGCTTTGTTTCACTTTGTTCGACACTCACACACATCTCTAGTACTATACCCACTGTAAGCTCATTAACTTTCAAACTTATGCTACTTAGCCTCTTTGATATACATGCCAACTTGTCACTTTGTGTACACACTCAAGTGTATACACTTGCGTTTTTCGTTTGCTTGTGTGGTAAAAACTAGTCACGACAAACACTTAATGACATACTAAGCAAGTTACAAGCTCACTAAAATATTCGTTATACTCGCTCACGTTAGAACCCATATAAGGTTCTTTGAAAACTTAAAACATCACGCAGAAACTTTAAATCTATGCCTTGGCTCGTTTGAACAAGTGCTTACAAACTTATTTTAACTATCTACTGATTTTTGGTTATAAACTAACACTTATCAAGTCGAAAACACAACCTAAATGGACCCATAAAGGGGCATTCAACCCAACCCATAACCCGTAGCTTATTTATAAGCTAAGCATGAGTGCTTATTTGAACAAAGACTTGGCATATTTCACTCTTTTCTTATTTTTGGCTCCCTTCCCATCCAACTGACCCAGGTTCGAACCTGGTGGATGGCATATTTCACTCTTTTCTTATTTTTAACTTTCAACTTTTTACAGTTTTAGCCCTACAAACTCAAACCACTTTGCACCTCTATTAATGACTTTTATAAGCTTTAAAAATTTATATAATGTTTTACACTTAAACCCTCGAATTTAACACTTGACAATTTTTATACAAAACTTTTATAAGTTTATAAACATATACATTTTTCTCACTCTTTCATTCGATAAATATGTTTTATTCGACGACCATATTCGCGACATCTATAAATATTATATTTCTCCTAAATATATATTCTTTACCCACGACATCGATAATTATATTTTGCGTATATATATTTTCACCCTCGAAACCTAGCAAATCAAATAAATGCAATCCGACTTATATTTATTCACTCATCGATAATACTTGAACCAATAATCGAGCCAACTTTTATACGAAAGTTTCGTATACATCATTCCTCCATTTATTCCAATAGCCAATACTTAAAAAATATTTTCACAACTATATTTTATGTACGTCAATAACGTCCACACAAGCTACGTAACGCAAACACATGAGAAAGCATTTGAAAGCATTTATTTTTGAACTTTAAGCATTACCACACAAGTTATAACGATACGAGTGTCTCACAACTAAACCATTTTCCAAACATTACCATTTAGGGTTGTAAACGGAATATATTATCTAAGACTTGCCATATTATATCTAGGTTTCGTGTTGAAGCCGTTGTCATATCGTACTTGCTATTGTTGTGCATTTCCTACCGTATCACTAAGGTGAGTTCATAGCCCCACTTTACTCTTTTAACTGTTTTATAAACTCCTTGGGGAGAATACATGCTACTAACGCTTTATGATCACAATTGCTTGAAAACTATTTGATGTACTCTTGATATTATGACTCTGCCTAAGTTGCCACCAAAAGTCCCTACATCATGAACCATTAATCACTTGCGGTGAGCGCAAATATCATGGATAGTACTATGGAATTGTGACCCACTCGGTTATCGGAAATAACCGGGCGCACTATATTTGGTATCTCTATGTAATTGGCTATTACATCTCGGAGGGGCAATTTTATTTACTTACACCAAGAATTAGGTGTATGCGATTAGTTTGGTGTCATGAGCTTAGTGCAATAATATCAACTTTCTTTTATGGGCGATAACAACGTAGCCCATGGCTTCTTTTAAACTTGAAAATCGGTGATCAACCGCTTTATTACTAAACCTATGAATTCACTCAACCATTGTGTTGACTTTTTAGCATGTATTTTCGGGATGAAAAGCGACGACTAACTCGAGGCGCTTGGGCATTGGTATGGCATGGTCATAGATGACTCGATTTATTTAATGGGACCACATTTTGTTAATGAGCTATTTTTCCGCAACAATTCAACTTTTGTAAACTTTGTTTTACTACAATAAATGAAATATTTTACGAAAAAGCTATTATTTCTCACTTGTGTTATGATCCAACTGAGTAGCATCCCAAAATTTTTTTCTTCCGCTGCAAACCATTTTTGGGGGTGTTACAGTGTTAATTGGTTTTAATTCAATTTCAAGTTGATTCTAAGATCCAATTGTGCTAAAGTTTCATAGTGACATTTGTTAATCAAGTTTAACTAGTTGATAGTAATCGTAGAGGTCGAAAGAACTTATTGTTATTCAACTAGTTATAATCATTTTGTCTATGGATGATTGTTTTTACCCATTATTCTTGATTAAACAAAGGAACTAAGGTGTGGTTGTAATAAGAACGCTTTTTTGATTATCAAGTTGGATTGATTGGAAACATCTAAAAGGTTTTAAGATTAGTTGTTGACAATCAATTGTAACCTTTTGTCTATAATCAGTTACCTTTTGTATTGACCATTTTTTAAGCAAATTTGATAAAGCAAATGGATGTTTTTGTGTTTAAGTTTGTGAAAATAAACTTATGAAACTTGAATTGATTGGTTAAACTTAATGCTTGTTTTTATGAACTAAAATCTTGACGAAGGTTTAACTTGTAAGAACAATAGATTAGTACACCAACTAATTATCATAACCAACATGTTAAGAGGTTAACACAATCATATTAATCAAGGATAAGAAAATAGTTTAAGCAAGTGTAGTTTTTAATCATCTGAATTTCATTATATCTATTTTCGTTGTTATATGCTTTTAGATTGCCTTAGTTGATTTAGACTTGTTAATCAGATTCACTCAAATCCCTGCGAACGATCCTGACTTACCTTCAAAATCTTGCTATAACGGACGAGTGCACTTGCTCGTATGTGTTATTGGTAAAATTGATAAATCGTCTTTTATAAATTTAAAACTTGTACATACGTAGCACATCAAGTTTTTGGCACTGCTGCCGGGGATTTGATTGTGTTTCAGCAAGTTTTGAATCCACGTCAGTCGATCCATTCCAATTTTTTTTCTCTAGAAAGCTTCAACCGATCGGTCGTCTCACAACCGATCCGGTTGCTCCAAAACCATAACCAAGTTGATCTAACCGATCGGTCGCTCCTCGCAACCGATCCGTTACGCTGCTTCTCGCCCGTCAATCTGTTTTCTTTGTTTGTCCGTGTGTTTAGATATTGCTGGATTTCTAGGTCATTGTATGAACACTCGTGCAATGAATAGAACCAATCTCACCTCTTACCAACCCCGAACGTTTGATTCGAAGAAGAAGAAGAACACCTTTCATACCCTTAGAAAATCGTGTACCTAGAGTACCAAACCCACCATTTAATAACCTCGTAGAAGCCAAAGTCGTTTACAACCCTTTCACCAATTTACCTTTTCCCATGGCGGACGATCAACCCATGTGGGGAACTAACCGAGCCGTAGCACCAACCCCTGGGAGTGCTATTGTTGCTGTCAACCTTGGTGACAACTTCACCATGAAGGGTCATCATCTTTCTATGATGAAAGACCGTCAATTCGATGGCCGCGCGCGGGCCGATCTGCATAAGCACATTGCCAAATTCATCGAAATTTGCGGCATGTTCCGTTATGGCGACACCGATGTCAATGCCATCAAACTCAAACTTTTCCCATCATCACCGCCGGAGATGCTAAAGTATGGTACAATGAATTGACCCCATGAATTATCAACACTTGGCGGAGATGAGACAAGCCTTTGTGTTTCGATTCTTTCCACCGCCATGTTTGATCGATTAATGGGAGAAATTAGTGCTTTCACACAAAACCCCAACGAATCACTTGTCGAAGCTTGGCTTCGGATGAAAGATTTGTCAGTAGTTGTCATGGACATGGATTATCCAAAGGAACCATTATCCAAATCTTTACCATGGACTAGATGAAATATCTCAAGGCATCCTTGATGCCGGAGGAATTTTCTCTATAAGACTCTAACGATGCACAAAACCGTCAAGTTTAATCACGCAAGCTAGCCACTGTGAATGGCTAATCTGTAACAAACTTAAAACAGTTCAAGCACAAATGCAATGAAGTCCAGGAGAGTATAGTGTTTCCCAGTCGTTATGTCCCAGCGAGCCGTGCGAGAATAGTCAAACGTTTAGTGATCGAGAAGATTTGAATAGATAGAGATTTGATTTATTGTAACTACGAAAAAAGCCAACAAATTACAACGGCTTAAATACAAATTAAAGGAAATTAAAAGATAAAATCTATTAAATAAACGCTATCACTATATTTAAAATGATGTTTTTGTTCTTTTGTTTTTACAAAGCGAAATTAAAACTACGCGACGTCAAACAAAAATGTGAAACTTACACAATATTAACCCTAAAATATGAAAATGATATTTTACAATCCTAATGATAAAAGAAAATATTTAGAAAAAGAAAATTATTTTATAACTATTTATCTAATTATTATTAATTAAAACTATTTTTAACTATTTAATAATTACCTAAAATACAAGAAATTAGGAAATAAAGCTAGAAAAATAAAATTATGAATTGGAAAAGTCTAAAATATCAAAATAGAATTTTCAAAACTATTTTGTATTTTTCGATTATTTTCTATTTTTATGAATTTTAAACTATTAAAAACTAATTAAATTACTAAAATTACAAAATAAACTATGAAAAATCTGGAAAATTACTTTTTTTACTTTTTATATTTATATAAACCTAAGAAAAATGAAAAATTATTTTTTTGAACTTTTTCTGAATTTTTTGTATTTAAAGCTAATTAAAAAGGCTTAAAAACTAATTTAATATTAAGAAAAATAGCAAACAAGCTTAGAAAAATCTGAAAATTTCAGGAAAACTCTAAAATGATATAAGGAAGCTAGGAAAAATAGAAAAACAGGTGCTTATGTGGATGAATTAGGAACTGATGTGCAAGTGCTTATGAAATAAGCACTTGGAATAAGCTAAAGGGACAAAACAAGTACCACACTGATACACAAGCTACTATAAGCTAAAATAGCTAAAATGCAACAAGTCTCAAATGCTTATAACCTCTGGAATACAAGTTGCAATGATTTGATGATTTGAGATAATAATTAAAAGCGGTGTGAGGGTATCGAGGTTTAAGCATATGAATGAGCACATGAATAAGTGGAAACATGAAACCAAGACTTGTATCCTACAATAGACCTGGGTGGCTATGTGTAAACCAAGTATTAGACTTGGACAAGCTCTTATGAGCTTTTGCCAAGCTCGCAATTCTCGAGAACACTCGGTGTTAGCGAGTGTAGTGAGCAGGCAAATGAGCCCTGTTGGACAAGCTTATTTGAAGCTTAAAGAAAATTTCCAAAAATCTGTAAAAATGACAACAAGAAAGTAGACCAGCTGAAGTTTATGTAACCTTAATTTCACTTGATTAGACCCAAAAATGAGCTAATGAAAATTCTTCTTAGTTGGGCTCAAAACAGATTTTTCACCTTTTGACTTTTGAAGTAAAAATGAAACTTTGACCTTTTTGAGCTTCACCACTGATTTTAAGTACTAAGATTGATGTTATATGAGGAAATGGAACCTCTGCAAGCTTGGTTTATGACTTTTAAACACAAAACAAGAGATTGGATTTCCAAAAATCCAACAGTGAACAAGTTAAGACAGTAAGATGTGATTTTTGACTTTTGATGTTATCCAGGCACAAACTAAGACCAATATGAGTTAAAATGAGTTAAACAAACTTAACCAAACAAACCTCCCCCCATGGGCTAGCCCTCGAAAAAGATATTACAGCTAATTCCAAACACCACTTTAACTACAAATTTGCTAAGTAAAATTGAACTAGAGACTAACCCGACTTATTTTAATAATCAAACTAAGTCTAAATAAGATAATCACTACTTAATGAACATATTAGAAATAGCTATGACCACAAAACAGTTATGCTAAAGGTGCTTAAACTTACATATAGTCCTTTAGCCACAATGGCTTGCCACCACTGAACTCAGAACCACAGTAACACTACCCTATTCAAACCAACCCATAGAACTTAGAATCAACCCACATTCAGCTGCATCAACCCAAATCCACTTCCATGACCATTTGTGATTCAGTTTTGACTTCAGTTGACCAAATCTCTAAACTGCTGGAAACTTAAATATAGGCCCACAAAAAGCTATGAGGAGCTTAAATGAGCTTATGTGAGCTTAAAAACAAGCTAATAAGGGCTTTTGCATAAGACTTTGAAACTGAAAATTTCAACAGTGAACTAAAAATATGAAACTTGAATGAAATCTTGAATTAACACTTGAATTGAACTTATATTGATGAGATAACTTTAGTTTCAATACATGGATACAAAAGGTAACAATTTAAAGCTTAATTTAAAACATACTTATAAAAACGACATACAATTTGAAATTTAAACTAACTACTCCTCTCTTCTTCTTCTTCTTCCTTTTATACACCAAAGCCCTTTTCTCTTTCTTACGAGTGAATCCCATCGGTCTTTTGAGCCATTGGATGGCTAGAATGCTTTGGCCATAGGATCAAAAATGGCGGAAACTTTGTTTTGACAGTTGCTCTGTTTTTAGCTACTAGGGGGTGCATTTATTGTAGTGGGTAAGGTAGGTGAGTATGATGAGGAGGGGTGGAAAGTGATGGGAGAGGTGATGGTGGGCGTGTTGCAGCACAAGTGGGGGAGGAAGGAGATAAGGGTGGGCGGGTTTTGTTTGTTTTTGGTTTGACCAAGGGTCCAAAATGGAGGTGGAGGGTCCAAAAGCTAATGGCAGGGGTCCATGGGTATATGATAGGGTCAATTGGTTAAAAGGTTTAATAATACAAGGACCTAATTTGTAATTTCGAAATTCAAAGGACCATACCTGCCATTTCATCAAAGTTGATCCAAGGGTTAAAATTGACAAGTTTCAATAATGCAAGGACCAATCTTGACATTTTCCAATTTTAAGGGACCATTTTTGCAATTTTGAAACTTGGAGGACCAAACTTGTAATTTTCTTAAACTTTTATATTTTTCACCAAAGGACTAATTTTGACAAGTTATGATTTTAAAAGGACCTTTGGTGACTTTTCTTTGAAATTAGGACTCGGGACTATTTTGACAATTTTAGAAACTTGGGGACTGAAGCGCCAATTATGCAAACTTTGCTCATTTTTCATCGATTTTAAACATTTTGCATCCGAAACATATAAAATGCAATTTTGGAATATTTTCGGTATTTTGATGCATTCGAGCATTTTAGACGTTTTGCGGTTCAGATTGACCCAAAATGATGAGTATTTACACACTCATCAATCCCCACACTAAACTATTGCTAGTCCCTAGCAATCTTTTGAGAAAACTTAATGGATTTGAATCTCTTTACCAAAAGCCATTACTACGGAGTAGCCAAATGTTTGAGTTCAAGTAAGAACCATGGTACACCGATAACCATGTGATTTTGAGCAAACCACCGACTTTCAACGGATTTGATTTGTCTTTACGAAGCCGTTTATTCGGACTAGCCAACTCTTAGATAAATTATCAATATTATCTTTGGTGAGTCGATTACCAATTATGGTTTTCCATCGCCTTTACCACAAGCCATAAACTTGCGGGCTAGCCAACTCTTCACTTTTTAGGATATGGTGAATTTGAATACCATACAATTTTGGGCAAATTGCAAGCCGTCAACGGATTTGATATATCTTTACCAAGAGCCGTTTGCTCTGGATTAGCCAATCCTTTTGTTTATTAGACAAGGCGGATGATAACCAAATGATGAGTAAGTGAAGAACACTTACTCCAAAAAAATTTTGGCCAAAATGGGGAATTAGGTGGTATAATTACATGATAAAATTCGTGAGAATTCCCCACACTAAATTGAATATTGCCTCAATATTCAAAGTACCGCATGTTATGCCGAAACATAGAACGTAAAAGGAAATACTACGGCCATTATTTAGCAAGGATTTTTTTTTTTTTTTTTTTTTTTTTTTGATATATATACACAACATGTGGGCAACCCCCACACTAGGGTGGTAGAAAGTAGAAAGAAGAAGCTAAGCATCAAGTTTTGTCACACAAGCTAGCCACTTGTGAATGGCTAACCAGTAACAAACTTCGTGACATTTCGAAATATGGGTGAAAACCCATATGGCATGCTCTTATTTTTGATTACCGAGTCGCTAGCTTGACTCGACCCAATTCATTTGTTCATGGGAAAGTAACGTGGAAAACCAATCTCAATCGGACTTTCGTTCACGGTGTTAACAAACATATGAACATCGAAAGTTCCACACCGACGAGACACAACCGCGGTATTGTTAATAGTAAAACTATAAAGGATGATACGGGGTCAAAGATGGTGTCCTCATTCCGAAAGAGAAAAGGAAAGAGCAACCACACCATCCGTGAAGAATGGAACAAAGATATGCATGACAATGCAAGTCCATTCCTCATCGAAAGAAGCAAATCACCATTTTTGACATTTTAAGCTTAAACTTGAAGCTTATATGGTGATTGTCAATAAGATGTCCGGGAGGAGGGTGGGAAAGCGTTCTTCAATCAATGATTTTCTAGAAAAGGATGTCCCCTCCGAATCAAAGTAAGTATTATCAATTCCGTTGGAATTGACTCATCACTAAGAAAGGCATCGACTTCATTCCAAAGTTGTCATCTTCCTCATCGGGGTGAGAGAAGGGATGGAAGAGTCGGGAATAAGACTAGAAGATGATGGATCATTTTGAGCAATTCATCAATGGGAAGGATGTCTCCCATTGGATCACAAACATCATCATCCAATTCGATGATGGCAAGAGAGTTTGGTTTCATCCACGAGTTAACAAACTCGATCGATAAACCGATTCCGGAGGTGGGACAAGTGGTGTGCTCTTAGAGCTAGCAGTTTCCACCACTTCGATGAAGTCTCGAATCATCATCATCATCAAGAATACTCTTGACTTCCACAGTACAACTTTCAAACCATTTGTTTGAACCGGGGTGATTTTCAAAGCTTTCAACTCGAGCGTTTTTGGTGACTCGTCTTAACCGTGAAATTTGAGAGTGTTGCATTGAATCTTCGGATCTTTGATCAATTGTGGCAACACTCTGTTTGTCTGAGAGGTTTGGAGTTCGGTTGATATTCAATGTGAGCTCTTCGTTGTCAACCCGTATGGTCAACTCTTGACAAACACATCAATCGAGCACGACTCGTTCTTAAGAAAGCTCTCCCAAGATGAGGGAACTCTAGGATGCGCATCGAAGTCTACTACAACAAAGTCGGTAGGAAAGTGAAACTTTCCCACTTTCATCACGACATCCTCGGCTATCCCAGTGGACGAGTTATAGTACGGTCCGCTAGCTCGAGTGTCATACAAGTGGATGAAAGTTTAGGAAGAGACAGTTTCTTCCATCTTGAGAGTGGCATGAGGTTAATGCTAGCGCCAAGATCGGCCAAGGCGGAGCATTGAACCATCCCAAAATCACACGGATTAGAAATCGCCCGGTCTTCAAGCTTTTGGGAAGCTTCTTGAGAAGGACCGGCGAGCATTGCTCATTGAGGGGTTTAGCCATCTCGATAGCTTGTCTTTGTTGGTGAGTAAGCCTTTAAGCGTGGATGCAAATTTAGGCATTAGAACGAGAGCATCGTGAAGCTTATATCAAAGTGAAGCTCATTGAAGATTTGGAAAAATTTTCCATTTGCTCTTTGTTTTGTCTTTGAGCTTCTCATCATTCATTCTTGATGGGTAAGGAAGTCGACTAGACTTTTGAGCCGGGATGGAAGTGTTTTCGGCTCAGAATGTGTCTTCGAACTTCGGGTTCGGACTTAAAACTTGGACTACGAAGGTTGGACGTGTCTTGATGCCGTGGGCTTGAATAATGCACCTTGTCCGTTGTATCCTTGGTAACTTGACTCATTGCCACGGGAGGAGGGGCATAGGAGTCGAAGGTCCATTGTCGTCTTACCACTACAGTGGTGACGGCTTTCAACTCGGCATTTGGATTAGTAATTGTATTGCTTGGGAGTCCTCCGAAGATGATGAAGCTTGGTTCATATTCATGTTCATGAAACCGCTCATCATATTCTTCAACTCATTTGTCTGCCGAGACATTGTGGTATCAATTTCCTTCTTTAGCTCAACCCTCGTGTTATTGATCCGAGTTTGCATTGAACATATGCTTGACTCGGTAACTTTCATGAAGTCATTTGGTGGGGAGCATGAGAAGGTTGTTGATAATTTTCTTGATTGGAGCTTGATATTGTGGGTTGTAATTGTTCCTGAAATTTTGATTATTGAAATTTTGTCCTTGATTCGAACAAAGCGATTTTGATTGCCATGGTTTTGCAGGAGGAAAACCGGTGGTGTCATACCGCTAGGTGCAGTAGTGAGGATCGACTGTGGTCGGTATTGATTGTGGTTTACGAAGCCACGGGAGCTTGGTAAAGGAAGCATCGGTTGCTTGACAATCATAATACGCGTGTGGACCACTACAAGTTTCACACACCTTGTTTACGGCTTTGATTGGTTCCGGTTTATGAATCTAGCTTTTGATTTCCTTAACATCCTTAATCATACAACGGATGGCATCCGTTAGAGCGACTATCGGAGTCGCTAACTTTCGAGAAGAGTTCTTGGATGAAGAAGCGGGAGTGTTAGGATTATTGATTTTGTTGCGAGAAATAGGAACTTTTGATTTTGCTCGCAAATCTCAATCACATCTTTAGGCTTACGATTCAAGATATTGCCACCGTGTTCGCATTCAAAGAATCTTGATCGTTACTGTTCAACCCATTATAAAAGATATTGACTTGTTGAAGCTCCGTGAATTCATGATGGGGGCATTTCTGAGGAGATCCTTGAATCTCTCCCATGCCTCTCCAAAGTTTTCATCGAAATTTTGACGAAATCCGAAATTTCATTTTAAGATTAGTCGTCTTTGATGGAGGAAAGAAATGATTGACAAACTTTTGAACAAGTTCCTCCCAAGTTTCGATGGATCGAGGGGTTCTTTTTCCACCAAATCAATTTGTCCCTCAGTGAGAATGGAAATAGCATCAACTTGATGACTTTTGTGGCACATCCTTGAAATTGATAGTTGAAGTCAACTTGTTAAACCAACGGATGTGTGCATACGGGTCTTCACGATCAAACCGTGGAATTGATTTGTAGACACAAGTTAGATCAAATGTGTCTTCAATTCAAAGTGATCGAGTTGATTCTTGGTAGAATGATGGCATCTCCATAACCCTCGGTGGGTGCTTGGAGCATTTCCGCCATAGTGCGTTAAATACGCCATTTTGTTGTTTGGAATAGTACGAATCTCGGGTTCGACTATTTGGGCAACGACGCTCACGAGAGCGTCGTCTAGGAATTTCGCTAGATCACGAAAAGGACTCAATGATCTAGAAGAGCAGTGCGCATGCACTAGAGTTAACTCTAAGGAATCTCGAGTTAAGAAAGGAATTATGAAAATCTTTCGGATGAGAATGAGAATTATGAAGGCGTTTTATAAAAATCGGGTGAGAAGAATCTTTATGGGTTTTACGGTTCGACAAGTATATATAACAACAAATCCAATTAAAACAAGATCGAGGCAAAACAACGGTGAACTTAAACCAATAATCACAAGATGAGTGGCTTCTTTGAAAAGGTACACCACTATCAAGGACACAAAGGCAAGTTTTAAATCTTTGGTTCGGGAACTTATTATGGTCGCACCCAGTTAGGTAGTGCCTTTGCCTTGGTTTATGGTGGTAAGATTTTATGTTGTTATTATTAAACTCAGAAAACGACAAATCTTTTTGTATTTTTATATTTGATACATATATAGAAACAAAAGGAAAATATTTTTGTGTTTTATACGTTTTTTGGCTGTTTTTGGGTTTTTGGATTTTTTTTATAAGAAGATATATATATATAGATATAGATAGATGGTATGAACAAAGAGTGATTATTCAAATCACTAATCTGCTAAACGTAGGATAATTAGCCTGACTCCCGGCTGGCGCTAAAATTTGATTCGCTCCAAAACCGTCAAGTTAATCACGCAAGCTAGCCACTTGTGAATGGCTAATTGTAAGAAACTTAAAACAGTTCAAGCACAAATGCAATGAAGTCCGAGAGAGTATAGTGTTTCCCAGTCGTTATGTCCCAACGAGTAGTGCGAGAATAGTCAAACGTTTAGTGATCGAGAAGATTTGAGCAGATCTGAGATTTGATTTATTGTAACTACGGAAAAAGCCAACAAATTACAACGGCTTAAATACAAATTAAAGGAAATTAAAAGATAAAATCTATTAAATAAACGCTATCACTATATTTAAAATGATGTTTTTGTTCTTTTGTTTTATAAAGCGAATTAAAACTACGTGACGTCAAACGAAAATGTGAAACTTACACAATATTAACCCTAAAAATATGAAAATGATATTTTACAAACCTAATGATAAAAGAAAATATTTAGAAAAAGAAAATTATTTTTATAACTATTTATCTAATTATTATTAATTAAAACTATTTTTAACTATTTAATAATTACCTAAAATACAAGAAATTAGGAAATAAAGCTAGAAAAATAAAATTATGAATTGGAAAAGTCTAAAATATCAAAATAGAATTTTCAAAACTATTTTTGTATTTTTCGATTATTTTCTATTTTTATGAATTTTAAACTATTAAAAACTAATTAAATTACTAAAATTACAAAATAAACTATGAAAAATCTGGAAAATTACTTTTTTACTTTTTATATTTATCTAAACTTAAGAAAAATGAAAATTATTTTTTGAACCTTTTACGAATTTTTGTATTTAAAGCTAATTAAAATGCTTAAAACTAATTTAAATTAAGAAAAATAGCAAATCAACTTAGAAAAATCTGAAAATTTCAGGAAAACTCTAAAATGATATAAGGAAGCTAGGAAAAATATAAAAGTAGGTGCTTATGTGGATGAATTAGGAACTGATGTGCAAGTGCTTATGAAATAAGCACTTGGAATAAGCTAAAGGGACAAAACAAGTACCACACTGATACACAAGCTACTATAAGCTAAAATAGCTAAAATGCAACAAGTCTCAAATGCTTATAACCTCTGGAATACAAGTTGCAATGATTTGATGATTTGAGATAATAGGCTAAAAGCAGTGTGAGGGTATCAGGTTTAAGCATATGAATGAGCACATGAATAAGCTGGAAACATGAAACCAAGACTTGTATCCTACAATAGACCTGGGTGGCTATGTGTAAACCAAGTATTAGACTTGGACAAGCTCTTATGAGCTTTTGCCAAGCTCTGCAATTTACTGAGAACACTCAGTGTTAACTGAGTGTAGTGAACAGGGCAAATGAGCCCTGTTGGACAAGCTTATTTGAAGCTTAAAGAAAATTTCCAAAAATCTGTAAAAATGACAACAAGAAAGTAGACCAGCTGAAGTTTATGTAACCTTAATTTCACTTGATTAGACCCAAAAATGAGCTAATGAAAATTCTTCTTAGTTGGGCTAAAAACAGATTTTTCACCTTTTGACTTTTGAAGTAAAAATGAAACTTTGACCTTTTTGAGCTTCACCACTGATTTTAAGTACTAAGATTGATGTTATATGAGGAAATGGAACCTCTGCAAGCTTGGTTTATGACTTTTAAACACAAAACAAGAGATTGGATTTCCAAAATCCAACGAGTGAACAAGTTAAGAGCAGAAGATGTGATTTTGACTTTTGATGTTATCGAGGCACAAACTAAGACCAATATGAGTTAAAATGAGTTAAACAAACTTAACCAAACAAACTTCACCCATTGAGCTAGCCTAAAAGCAGATATTACAATAATTCCAAACACCACTTTAACTACAAATTTGCAAAGTAAAATTGAACTAGAGACTAACCCGACTTATTTTAATAATCAAACTAAGTCTAAATAAGATAATCACTACTTAATGAACATATTAGAACTAGCTATGACCACAAAAAGCAGTTATGCTAAAGGTGCTTAAACTTACATATAGTCCTTTAGCCACAATGGCTTGCCACCACCGAACTCGAAACCAGAGAACACTACCTATTCAAACCAACCCATAGAACTTAGAATCAACCCACATTCATTGCATCAACCCAAATCCACTTCCATGACCATTTGTGATTTATTTTGACTTGATTGACCAAATCTCTAAAGCTATTGGAAACTTAAATATAGGCCCACAAAAGCTATGAGGAGCTTAAATGAGCTTATGTGAGCTTAAAACAAGCTAATAAGGGCTTTGCATAAGACTTTGAAGCGAAAATTTCAACGATGAACTAAAATATGAAACTTGAATGAAATCTTGAATTAACACTTGAATTGAACTTATATTGATGAGATAACTTTAGTTTCAATACATGGATACAAAAGGTAACAATTTAAAGCTTAATTTAAAACATACTTATAAAAGCGACATACAATTTGAAATTTAAACTAACTACTCCTTCTTCTTCTTCTTCCTTTTTATACACCAAAGCCCTTTTCTCTTTCTTACGAGTGAATCCCATCGAGTCTTTTGAGCCATTGGATGGCTAGAATGCTTTTGGCCATAGGATCAAAAATGGCGGAAACTTTGTTTTGACAAGTTGCTCTGTTTTTAGCTACTAGGGGGGTGCATTTATTGTAGTGGGTAAGGTAGGTGAGTATGATGAGGAGGGTGGAAAAAGTGAGGTGATGGTGGGCGTGTTGCGAGCACAAGTGGGAGAGGAAGGAGATAAGGGTGGGCGGGTTTTGTTTGTTTGACTTTGGTTTGACCAACCAGTCCAAAAAGGAGGTGGCAGGTCAAAAAGCTAATGGCGGGGTCCATGGGTATATGATAGGGTCAATTGGTTAAAAGGTTTAATAATTACAAGGACCTAATTTGTAATTCCACGAAATTCAAGGGACCATTCTGCCATTTCATCAAAGTTGATCCAAGGGTTAAAATTGACAAGTTTCAATAATGCAAGGACCAATCTTGACATTTTCCAATTTTCTAGGAACCATTTTGCCAATTTTGAAACTTGGAGGACCAAACTTGTAATTTTCTCAAACTTTTATATTTTTCACCAAAGGACTAATTTTGACAAGTTATGATTTTAAAAGGACCTTTGGTGATTTTCTTTGAAATTAGGACTCGGGGACTATTTTGACAATTTTAGAAACTTGGGGACTCGAAGCGCCAATTATGCAAACTTTGCTCATTTTCATCGATTTTAAACATTTTGCATCCGAAACATATAAAATGCAATTTTGAAATATTTTCATTCGATATTTTGATGCATTCAAAATGATGAGCATTTTAACACCGTTTTGCGATACCTTCATGGAGAAAATGGAAGATTGACTCATAATACCAAAGAAAAATGATGAGTATTTACACACTCATCAAAAAACCATGAGAGAATTCGTGGCGCTCAAAAATGCGAATAATTTCATCAAAATCAATTTTCAATCTCAAAGCCAAAGTTGAGCGGGGAAGAAAATCATCAAGCATCTATCCAAGATCTTGAAAACAAATTTGGCAGATTTCGACCAACATTCCTCTCGACCATCCGGTTCGTTACAAGTAACACCCAATCCAACCCAAAACCATCAAACGATAAAACGTCACTGCCCACCACAAACAAGAAATGAGCATATCAATCTTTGTCACAAGAAGTGGTCTCTCATCACGAACCACCACCAAATCCTAATGAAAATACTCCTATCACCCAAGATAGTGAGGATGAAGCTGAGGAAACCAACCCAACTCAAACCACCAAAAAGAAAACCACCCCATCTGTCAAGGCGTATACATCAAAAATTCCATATCCTCAACGCCTTAAGAAAGAAAATATGGAAGAGCGTTATAAGAAGTTCATTGAAATAATCAAAGAGGTTAGACTCAATGTTCCCCTCGTTGATGTCTTAGCCGGAATGCCCAATTACGGGAAATTTTTGAAAGAACTTCTTAATAACAAAAGCAAGTTAGAGCAAATATCAACTACTTTCATTAACGAAGAATGCTCAGCCATTGTTCAAAACAAAATCCTGCCAAAGCTCGGAGATCCTGGGAGCTTTCTTATTCCATGTACTTTCGGGAATAATATTCAATGCGATGCTTTAGCCGACCTTGGCGCAAGTATCAATTTGATGCCTTATTCGCTGTATTCCAAATTATGCAACAATAGCCTTAAACCAACAAAAATGAGCATTCGATTAGCAAATCATTCTTATCAATATCCTGTTGGTATTGCCGAGAATATGCTTGTCCAAGTTGGTAAATTCATTTTTCCCGTGGACTTTGTAATTCTGGAGATGGAAGAAGATAGTAAAGTCCCACTCATCTTAGGAAGACCTTTCCTAAATACCGCTGATGCAATCATCAAAGTGAAAGGAAAAGAACTAAACCTTAGAGTTGGAGAAGATCGAATCACATTTCTGATCGATAAAGCAATGCGCTATCCACGTTCCAGTGATGATACGTGTTTCAATATAGATATTATCGATGAAGTCCTTGACGAAGAATTGGATGCATTACTTAACAAATCTGATCCATTCATGACTACTTCCAAAAAAATCAATGAAACGGACCTTGACAAAGAGTTTGTTGATTTTATGAAAGTAGAGTTCGAAGGAGATAACACGGAGGAGGAAGAAATGGAGGAAGAGAATTTTGAATAAATAAATTTCGATGACGAGATGAGAATAAAATCTTCTCTTGAAGAACCACCAATGATCTCGTACTCAAACCTCTCCCGATCATCTTGAATATGCTTACACGGAGGAAAACTCGCTTCTTCCAGTAGTCATATCTTCATTACTCGAGGCCAATGAGAAAGAAAGTTTAGTTTCATCCTCAAAATCATAAACAAGCTTTCGCTTGAAGACATCCGATATCCCGGAATTAGTCCCAATTTTGTAAACACAAAATCAATTTGAAGATGGGATTAAACTTTGTTGTGGAACGTCAACGCCGACTCAATCCTAACATGAAAGAAGTTGTCAAAAGGAAATCATAAAACTTCGATCTTGGTATCATTTACCCAATCGAGGATAGTCCTTGGTGAGTCCGTTCACATCGTGTTCCCAAGAAAGGAGGAATGAAGGTTGTGACTAATGAGCGAAATGAACTAGTCCCTACTAGAACCATCCTTTGGTGGCGCGTTTTATTGACTATCATAAATTAAATAAAGCCACCGAGAAAAGATCATTTTCCACTCCCGTTCATGGATCAAATGCTTGAAAGACTAGCAAGGAAAAATTCTTTTGTTTCCTCGATGGATTTTCGTGATACTTTCAAATTCTAATCGATCCTAATGACCAAGAAAATACCACTTTCACTTGTCCTTTTGGAACCTACGTATATCGGCGTATGCCTTTTGGTCTTTGTAATGCACATGCGACTTTTCAAAGGTGTATGATAGCCATATTCCAAGACATGCTCGAAACCTCCATGGATGGATGACTTTTCAGTCTTCGGAAATTCATTTGAAGCTTGTCTTTCCAATCTTGATAAAATGCTCGAAAGATGCGGTCGCACATCTTGTCCTTAATCGGGAAAAATGTCACTTCATGGTGGTGAAGGAATTATCTTGTCACACAAAATCTCCGGTCAGCGAGGCATGGAAGTAGATAAAGCAAAAATCGACGTTATCATGAACCTTCCACCACCAACTAACGTTAAAGCCGTTAGAAGTTTTCTAGGACATGCCGGTTTCTACCGCCGCTTTATCAAAGATTTTTCAAAAATATCCCGTCCGATGACAAAACTTCTTGAGAAAGATTCTATCTTTGACTTCAATGCCGATTGCATAAAAGCCTTCGAAACATTGAAATCTCAACTGACTAGTGCTCGATCATGGTTTCACCTAATTGGTCACTACCCTTCGAGCTTATGTGCGATGCCAACGATTTTCTTTGTCGGAGCCGTCTTAGGCCAACGAGAAGGAAAACACTTTCGCCCATATATTTTGCTAGCAAGACTTTGAATAGTGCTCGGCAAAACTATCTGATCCACGAAAAGAATTACCGGTCGATTTTCGTTCGACAAATTCCGATCCTATCTCGTACTCTCAAAAACAGTCGTGTTTACTGATCACTCAGCACTCAAATATCTGTTCAACAAGCAAGATGCTAAACCACGTCTCATCCGATGGATTCTTCTACTCCAAGAATTCGACATCGAAATCAAAGATAAGAAAGGAGCAGATAATCTAGCCGCTGATCATTTATCACGCCTTGAAAATCCAGATCTAGAGGAGTTGAAGGAAGAAGATATCGATGATTACTTCCCTGATGAAACCCTCATGACCGTTGATGGAAATGACGATCCTTGGTTTGCTGACTTTGCGAATTATCTCGCCGGAGGAACTATCAGAAAAGGTTTAACTCACGCTCAAAGGAGGAAATTCTTTTCGGAACTTAAATACTACTTTTGGGAAGAACCATATCTTTTCAAAATGTGCCCTGACGGAATGATCCGAAAATGTGTTTCTGGTTCCGAAACCCGCAAAGATTCTTGACGAATGTCATCATGGCCCAACTGGGGGACATTATGGTCCTTCCACCACAGCTAAAAAGTTTTTGATCTTTGGATTCTATTGGCCAACACTATTCAAAGAAGCACATACACTTGTTCAGAACTGTGATGCTTGCCAAAGAACCACCAACCTTTCACGCAGAGACAAAATGCCATTGACAAGCATTCAAGTGTGTGAAATATTTGATATTTGGGAATTGATTTCATGGGACCATTTCCTAAATCCCACAAATACTGAATACATTCTCGTTACTCTGATTATGTGTCCAAATGGGCGGTTTAATCTTTACCAACAAACGATGCTCGCGTCGTCGTTAATTTTCTCAAAAGCTTTTCGCTCGTTATGGAATCCCCAAAGCCTTGATAAGCGATCGAGGAACCCATTTATGTAACCGACAAATGGAGAAAACCATGAAAAGATATGGGTTCATCATCGATTCATGACAACTTATCATCCACAAACCGGTGGCAAAGTTGAAAACACCAATGAGCTCTTAAAGGATACTCGAAAAACGGTGAAGGACAATCCTTGATTGTGGTCGAAGAAACTTGACGATGCTCATGGGCATTCGTCTGACTTACAAAACTCCTATGGCACAACCGCTATAGACTCCTCAGTATGGAAAAACTTGTCATTTGCCGTTCGAAGTTGAACATCATGCTTACTAGGCTCTTAGAAACTGTAACACCGATCTTAAAATAGCTGGAGAGAAGAGATTTTTGAAATTGCACGAACTCGACGAATTGAGACTCCAAGCTTATGAAAATTCCAAACTGTATAAGGCCAGAACAAAAGCTTATCACGACAAAAAGCTGAGAATTCGAAAAGAATTCAAAGCCGGAGATAAAGTTCTACTTTTCAACATGAAATTCAAATTCAAAGCTCCTAAATTACAACCAAGATGGGTTGGCCCATATATCGTTAAACATGGATATCCATCCGGTTATGTAGAACTTTATGACAAACAGGGTGGAAGTTTCATCGTTAATGGGCACCGAATCAAATTATACTACGATAAAGAGCAATTGAATGAAATATCAGTTGAGACAGTTTCACCTGAAAATGAATTCTAAACCATCACCTTTGTAGCACCTTTTCCAGGAAGAATCCCACAAAGTGTTCCTTGGAAACCATCTGCTGAGTTCATCTGGAGTGATATTGATGCAACTGGTGAAGAATTCATGTATGTCCTCGAACTTTTCAAAATGTTCAAGGTCTGCTTCGTGGCCAAGTCAATTCGGGAAGATTCAAGTCGGTGATGACTCGTTAATAAAACAAGCGCTTCTCGGGAGGCAACCTATGTGTTTGATTTGATTTTCGTGGTCACGCCCAAAGTTTAAACCTTTGGTTGAACTTAAGTATGGGGGTGGGGGAGGGTGCCACATCCGAATAAAACTCTTTGTTTGTATATAAGATTTTGTGCGGGTAATGATTACTCCAATGGACGCTTGGATAAAGAAAATAAGTGACAAACTCATTGGAATATCTGTTTTATCTCTATTTTCCTATTTCTATACTTTGAAGTTCGTTTTTACATTGAGGACAATGTTTAACTTAAGTGTGGGGGGTGAATAGGAAAAATTAGAGTTTTAAGCTTAAATTTAAAATTTTGTTTGCCTTGTGATCTAGTTATTTTCAAGCTTTTAGGATAATATATTAGAATAATGGATCAAACCACCGTAAAAGCGGTAATATTTGAAACTTTGAGATGTATTCCGATTAATATTGCAATCCATTCTGGGATCGATAACATTTACTAGCACAAATTATAGCCTTACCATTAAACAATTGTGATGATTTGAGCCTGTTCTATATAAAGCCAAATCCGGTATGGGATATAAGACCACCCACCACCATTCAGAGGTATCCCATCACCTCATGGTATAGACCTTGCCCACACTGGCTTAAAAGAGTTTCAGGAACCCACATTTGTCAGAGGCCCTACAATTAAAAGTTCTTTCCCTGAAAAGACGATGAAGTGTTTGAAAGTGCTAGTGACACCTCCTTACCGAGGGTGTGCGAATCAAAATAAAAGGCTAGTGTAGAGTCTAGTAAACCAAAGCAAGAACAGGCCACTAAACCAGTAAGCTCATTTGACAAACCTGTTAGAAAGCTAGTAAAATATGCTGAGATGTATAGAAACATGTCATCTAGTCCTAGAGGTAACAAGATAAACTAGAATCAGTTAAAATCTGAACAACTAGGAGATGAATTTGTCATGTATAATAAATCTTGCTTTGTGTGTGGTAGTTTCTTTCATCTGCAGGCTCATTGCAGACACCCTACGAGACCCCAACCCATCATGACCCCTAGAGTAGTTCTTCTCAAAACTGGCATAAAACCTTTGAATAATGAAAGGCCAGTTAATACTGCTAAACCACAACCCAGAGTATTTGATGAAAGACCTAAAAGAAACTTTTCAAAATCATCATATACTTCACCAAGGTCCTTTAAATCAGCACAAACCTTTAACTCTTATGATGAACAAATCAAGTTTTACAAGAAAAAGGTTAATCCTTATGAGCCAAGACTTAATACTGATAGGCCTAAAGTTAATACATTTAGGCCTAAAATGAAACCGGCTGGTTCTAAAGTGAATACTGCAAAGGGAAACAAGGGCAATGCTATTAAGCCCTCAGCTTGTTGGGTGAGAAAGACTACTCAACCAAACAGTGCATCAATTACTCTCAAGAAATATGATTACATTGATGCACGAGGCATATCCAAGTCAGTAATCGCTTGGGTCCCCAAAAGGAACTAATTTCCTTTATTTTATGTGCAGGACATTCCAACAATAATGATGATCTTGGCTATTCGAGACGGTGGGTGTTCTAGGGCATGACCGAAATCTATCCTATCTTCGAGACTTCACCGATTTGAATGGAGGATATGTTTCTTTTGGAGGAGGAATTGGTGGAAGAATTCTTGGTAAAGGCACAATCAAGACGGTAATCTAGATTTTAAAGATGTGTACTATGTGAAAGAAGTCAAATACAACTTTTGTTCGATGTGTCACAAATGTGTGACAAGAGGAATTTTATTCTATTCACGATATCTTGATTGCTTGGTTTTATCTCCCAACTTTAAGTTGCCTAGTGATGATCGGGTTCTACTTAAGTTTCCTAGGAAAAGCAATGCATAAAGTGTCAATATGAAAACATAGTGCCCAAAGACAATCTTACATGTTTAGTTACTCTGACTTCTTTGGATGAATCTATGCTATGGCATAGAAGGCTAGGTCATGTGAACTTTAAGGTAATAAATCTTTTAGCTAAAAACAACCTTGTAAGAGGTTTACCTTCAAAAAGATTTGAAAATAAACAGACATGTAGTGCTTGCCTCAAAGGGAAGAAGCATAGAGCCTCTTGTAAGCCCAAGGTTTTTAACTCTATCACCCAACCACTTCATATGCTGCACATGGACTTATTTGGCCCCACTAATGTTAGCAGCCTGAATTTTAAGAAGTATTGTTTGGTTGTGACTGATGATTTTAGCAGATTTACTTGGGTTTTCTTTTTGAATATAAAGGATGAGACCAGTGAGATCCTTAAGTCTTACATAGCTGCAGTAGAAAACCTAGCTGATAAGAAAGTTAAAATCATTAGGTGTGATAATAGATGTAGTTTAAAAACCAAGTGATGAATGATTTCATCAACTTAAGGGTATTAAAATAGAATACTGAAGTAGCTAGAACTCCTTAGCAAAATGGGGTTCTTTGAAAGGAGAAATAGAACATTGATTGAGGTGCTAGGACTATGTTAGCGATTCTAAGCTACCCACAACATTTTGGGTGAGGTAGTTAATCTTGCTTGTTATGTTGAGCAGTCTTGATTGTAAAGCCTCATACCAAGACTCCCTATGAGTCGTTTTTAGGTAGAAAGCCCACACTAGACTTTCTTAAACCTTTTGGGTGTCATGTCTCTATTCTCAATACCATTGACCATTTAGGTAAGTTTGATGGAAAATCTGATAGTGGATATCTGATTGGATACTCATTGAATAGTAAAGCCTTTAGGGTTTATAATTCTAGAACCAGAAAGATAGCGGAAAATCTGCACATAGAGTTTCTTGAGGACAAACCTAGTGTAGAGGGGCAAGGACCAACATGGATTTTTGATATTGATATGCTAACATAATCTATGAACTATGTGCCTATTTCTGTGGATTCTAACATGATTACAGGAGAAAAGCAAGGTCCAGATGCAGATTTTGATGATGAAGATGACTGCGTTCTATTGCCCATTTGGAATGACAACTTAGATGGAAGCACTTCTTTAAGGGGAGGCAAACAAAGGCGATGATCGGTCTCAAAGACCCATGAATCTAATCTTTGAAGGAGATGCAACCAATACAGATGAACCGGTGGTCGAACCTCAAGTGTTTAGTACAAGCGTGGTTATCTTGATAAGCACAAGTTAGTCTTGATGAGCCAACTTTTAGTCTTGATGGTCCTCGGACTATTCCATCAATTAATATCTGAGTTCTGATCCTTTTGTGAAGCTGATGAGATTGATATGAGAAACATAGCTTCATCTTATGCTGTTCCTACTACACCACACAGAAGAATCAATCAAGATCGTCCCTTGGAAAATGTATTGGAGATGTTAATGCTGAAAGAACTACAAGATCTAAATTTCAGCATAGTGAGACAGGATTCTTCAGTGCCATCTATGAAGAAAGAAATCATGGTGCCTCACAAACATGTCTCTTTGCCTGTTTTGTTTCCCAAGCAAAACCAAAGAAGGTCTACAAAGCTCTTGAAGATGAGTCCTGGGTAGAAGCAATGCAGGAAGAACTTCTCCAGTTTAAACTTCAAGATGTATGGGTTCTGGTGGATCTTCCTGATGGCAAAAGAGCTATTGGCACTAAATGGGTTTTCAGAAACAAGAAGGATGAAAGGGGTGTAGTAATAAGGAACAAGGCTAGGCGGTAGCTCGAGGGTATACACAGTAGAAGGGATTGATTATGAAGAAGTCTTTGCTCGATGGCAAGGATTGAGGCTATCGGACTTTTCCTAGCCTATGCATCATATAAAGACTTCACAGTATATCGATGGATGTAAAGAGTGCTTTCCTCTATGGCAAGATTGAGGAGGAGGTGTATGTCTATCAACCTCCTGGTTTTGAAGATCCAACCTTTCGGACAAAGTGTACAAAGTTGAAGGCACTCTACGGTGCGCATCAGGCCCCAAGAGCTTGGTATGAAACTTTGGCCAAGTATCTTTTGGGCAATGGCTTCAGAAGAGGGAAGATTGATCAGACTCTAATCATCAAGAATGTGAAGACTGATATCCTGTTGGTACATATATATGTGGATGACATTATTTTTGGTTCAACCAAGCAGGATCTATGCAGAGAGTTTAAGAAGTTGATGCATGACAGGTTTCAGATGAGTTCTATGGGAAAACTCACCTTCTTTCTTGGGCTACAGGTCAAGCAGAAGACATATGGCATATTTATTAGTCAAGATAAGTATGTCAAGGAGATTTTGGTGAAGTTTGGCTATGAAAATACAAAGATTGTAAGCACTCCTATGGAGCACAAATAGCCATTACTTCCATATGCTGATGGTGAAGATGTTGATCACATCTCTGGGTCCATGATTGGATCATTGATGTATTTGACGCCTCCGGACCGGATATTATGTTTGCGGTGTGTGCATGTGCAGGTTTCAAGTCTCTCCAAAGCTTTCTCACTTGCATCTTTGTTAAAGAATCTTTAGATATCACGAAGGCCATGCTCAACTAGGCCTTTGGTATCCTAAGGACTCTCCCTTTGATTTGGTAGCTTACTCGGCGGTGATTATGCGGGGCAAGTCTTGATAGGAAATCAACCACGAGGGAGGATGTCGGTTTCTTGGTGATAGGTTGATTTCATGGCGGTGCAAGAAGCGAGCATTGTGGCAAACTCTACAACCGGTGAGTATGTAGGCTGCTGCAAGTTGCGTGGTCAAGTTCTCTAGATTCGAATCGATGCTTGAGTATGGGTATAATTTCATGGGCAATGTCATTTATATTGATAACAATAGTACTATATGCATTATCAAAAATCCAGTTTTTCACTCTAAAACTAAGCATATAGAGATAAGACATCATTTTATAAGAGACTGTAATGAAAAGAAACTTATTCAAAGTTGATAGGATTGATCTTGAGTTTAATGTTGCGATCTTTTAACTAAAGCTTTTGATTTGGGAAGGTTTGATTGCTTGTTACAAGTATTGGAATACTTCATCCATAATATGTCTTATCTCTCTATTTTGTAAAGTTATGTGGTGGTGATTAGTCTTGATTGTTATCCGATTAATCTTGATTGTGTTAAGTTAATACGGATTGGCAAGAAAATGTCTTGGATTGTGTTTTCTTGGTTTTGGACTAACTTTTTAGGTATAACACAAGCAGTATGGATATGGTTTGGTGACTAGGTGTTACAGCACATGTGGTTCTCTTACTTATGCTCATTCTGAAGCCATCACATGATGGAACTTGCTGTAATAATGCAATGTGTGATTCCTAAGCGTTATGCGGCTTCGTGATTAAAATGAACATGAATTGATGGTTTTAGTTGGTGGATCATACGCACTAACTTGGCTCTTTGCCATTCTATATGTTTCGAGATAGTGTGACTAGCCTAAGGGCATCGGCCTGAGAACAATGAGCAAGCGTGAATCCAACACTTGTGTTGGAGGCAACACACACGAGTGGAAACCCTGTCGGAAGGCCCTTTAATGGGACTATCCATCACAGCGTGCTAAGCACTGCGAAACCATTGGTTTCACTAAACGGAGGCCATGTAAGGCCGACCTTGATTAAGTGTCTGTCACCACACTTAATCCCTTCAAAATTGGGGTTTCAGTATTATAATTTCCAAACTCTAAGATAATACGATGGGTAAAAGTTAATCTTGATGGTTATAAGTTAGTCTTGATAAGCATAGTTAATCTTCTTTGAACTAATGTTAGTACTTATTCCAAAAGTCATTATGCAATGATTACTTTTGCAAGTTGAGTTGTTAACCTTTGTTTCCTTATAAAAGAGTTTCCTAATTGGTTTCTCTTCACTTATTACCATAAATTTTTATAAGTCGGTTCAACCAATATTCTCCAAATCTCTATAAATTGCATAACTTTCTAATTGCTTTCACCCGCGGAACAATAAAGGCTTTTGCGACTTAATCCCACTTTTCTAACCTAACTCTATTCATTCATGGCTCCTCTTGATTTTGTCGACAAACACAACATGGTGGCATGCTTGGAATTGCGAGATGGTCATGATGAATTTGCGAGATTGTAGCCTTTCTTAACAAAGTAGCATCGGTTTGCTTTACTTTTAAACCTTACAATCTTATGTACCCAGCCGAAAGTTTTGCAAGCGCAATTGCCTCAACAAGCGAGGAAGGGGTACAACGACTAATAGTGCAGTGGATGGCACTAGAATTGTTATTCTTGAGCGCTCTCGGAGAACATCTTCATCTTAGAGATCTTGAAGGTATTACCACTTGCGATCAACGATATAATTGAACAACTCACATTGATGGGGTATAGACATGACAATACTATCAACTTTCACAAAAGTCGGTTTTCCCCACAATGGGTTTCTAATTCATACCCTCTTACCTTTGGTTGAGTCACAAAAGGATTGGTGGGATGCTTTCCCACAAGCATAGCCCGACCTTGATCCGCCTTACAGCAGTAGAGTGTTCAATTTTCAAATTATATATTTGAGGGTATGCTTAAAAATGCGATTAGCAAAACCAAGTTTCGATGTATCGAGGTTTATACAAATGTTTTGGATCTTGAGGAGACAAAACTTGCAATCTCACAAAATATTTATCCATCAAAAGTACTCACTGACCAAAGTGTTTTCTAATATGTTAAGGGTGTGGTAGGATATAGTGGGGTTGTAGTGCCATTATTTCCAAATATGCTTATTGCAGAGGGTGAAGGACCATCAAGCACAGGTGGCTCCCAACACACACCCATATATTCTGAACACTCTCCACATCAACAAACTTCATCAACAATTAGGCACTCCAGACAGGAGAGTGGGACAGCTCAGCCTCATTCTCCTCCTAACATTGTACCAGATGAGCCTATCCCATGTAATGGAGGGGATAGAATGGTGAGGGCTACCACTACTCAACCAGGCTTAGAAGCTGGTGAGGAAAGTGGTAACATTCATAAGACCCAATCCATGCCAACACCTAGTGAGCAATCACAGGGTGGACCCAGGCAAAGGCTAAAAAGGGGGGGGGGTGTATCTGCTCAGGCTAGGCCTGGGAGTGCATCTCAAATGCCTAGTGACCCACATCTCTCAGCAGGTAACACAGCTGGAAGTGGTGAGGGTAGCTTGACACTACCTGAAATGACGGAATTGTATAGGTTTCTCTGCGAAAGGTTAACACACTGGAGATTGCCCTGGATGAACACAAGAAAGCTGTTGCCAAAGTTCATACCAGGATGCTCTTAAAGATGAAAAGTCTAGCACACCAGGTTTAACTTCTATCCAAGCCTACTACAGAAGCATCTCCAGTTACCACATCAATTAAAAGGAAGGCTAAGTTCAGAGTCTCTAGCACTTCCACAAAGAATTCTTCCAAACAGGGGAGGAGTTCTGACGTACAGAGTAGAAGAGAATTTGGTCAGTGGCAAGGTGGTTCATCTTTTCAAAGCCCTTTCCTTGATGAAGAAGAAGAGGAAGTTCACCACTCCACACATGCAGAAGAAGGGCTTAGTACTCCTACATGCACTATCAGTACTATCCCAGTTAGTACTTATAATGTTGTAGTTAGTACTGATAGCACTATAGTTAGTATTCCTGGTGTTCTGCAATCAGTACTATCTCCAATCCTCCAAGTAGCTGCTGAACTACAACAAGCTACAACAACAGAGGCCACAATCATCACTACCACTCCACATGAAGAAAGTGATGAAGAGAATAGAGAGACACATGCAGTTTTGGGACTTCAGAACTTGAAGAAATCAATCCCTATCTCTCCAACCTACAAGAAGCCTACTGTTTTATATTTGAGAAAGAAAACCAAATTAGCAGCAACCAAGCCCAAAGAAAAAGGAGTTACTATCGAGAGAGGAGATGCTCCACTTTTACCAACTTCATCACTCAAGGTTGATCCAAAAGACAAAGGCAAAGGGATCTTGGTGGAAGTAAGAAGAAGAAGAGATTGAGAGATTGAATGAAGAGGGCAACAAGAAAGATTTATTGAGAATGGGGAGGAAGAATTGCAAAAAGAAGCTGCAGAAAAGGAAAAGAAAAAGATGGCTAAATTAAAGAAGATTGGCAAACATGGGATGACATGAGAGCCAAAGTTGAAGCTACTCAGGAGGTACAATAGAAGCTGCAACAAGATCAGGGAAAAAGTGTTAATGAAGCATTCGGTTGTTTAGTGAAATATTGGCTAAAAATGAGCCAATTCGAGACGACAAAAGGAAGTTGAAAATGCCTGGATATTTAATTTCACATACACATCAAACCATAACACAAAGTAGGCGTATAAGTGGAATTCTAGAGAGAAAGTTAGAGGTTTAGGGAACTTAGTGAGAGAAAGTGAAAGATATTATTATGAGCTCCAACTCTCTACCTTGCAAGGTAGAGAGTATTTATAGTCTTACATAAGCGCCACACAGCGGGTGTGGATCGGGCATACGGTGGGTAAAGACCCGTCCGTCCTCCACGGTGTTACTTAACTAAATACTACTTAGCTTAAAATAACTACGACTACGAGCTTTCTAACGATTACATATACTTGAGGTGACCGACTCTTTAATACACGGAATTTCTAATTCCTAACAATCTCCCAAGGAGGTCACCTCAATCATGTACTAAAATTACATTGAATACAAACAGATATTACATTAAAAATTGTTCTTGCATTCTTGATGTAGTACTTTGCTCGAAGCTCGTAGTCATTGATTCTTCTCATTGCATGTTTGGTTAATCCAAGTGGAGGTCTTTCTTGATCCACGTGATAATAATTTTGAGCCGACTTTTGAGATCATCGACTATCAAAAATCTACGAGACATCCATTGTGGTGTTGGTATTATGTGATGTTGTGACATTCGGACCGACATGCTCACATTACGGATCATGATATCTTCTCATCGAGTAGCGGAAGCTTTCGTTGATTCATGATATTGGCGGCGTAGCGAAGCATGGAGTGAAAATATCGAGTCATTGATGCACTTATCATGATTTCTTGAGAGATGAATGTATTGTGTGAGCATGCGGCTATGGATTGACCGCTTCATTACGATCATTTGCAAGCGTCGGGCGTGTACTGCATAAAGCGATTAGCAATAAAGCGTACAAAAGTGTCTTTGACCACTTTAGTTGAATTGAGGTACACGGCCCGCGGTTCCCGTTGATCGATACATGTCTTGCTGTGATCGGTATAATTCGAAGAATTTCCTTGACGGGGTTTCGCGGTTGCTCTAGTTGTTCTCAAACGGAACGTCTCAAAGAAGACAACACGGAGTGAGTGAACCGGTAATTTAAGTCCAGCGATTGATGAAAAGAGATTTGAAAAACAATCGTGTATTGCTCAATAGAAATTGTTTTGCAATACAACGAAGGTTTTATTGAAAATCAATTATCAATCATAAAACACCTTTTGATTTGAAAAATTAGTACACGGTCGATGTGCTAAAGAAAAGAGTTATTAAGCACAAAGACCGGTTTTCAAAGGTATCCGTCAATCCATAACACGAACGAGATTGATTCAAGAGATTGAATCGCCCCATTGTTTACATTCGGTTGTCACATGGTTGATCTATATAATAGATCTCACATGCCACCTACCGAGGAGCTTGTTTGATGTTGGCTCGAAGGTTTTCCATCTTCATTGTGAATATGTTCACATATCACTCGGATGTTACGGCAAAACCACAAGGATAATCGTGGGACTCAAGATATAATCTCTCTTTCCACATTGTGTGAAGCAGAGAGTCTTCATTGAAAGTGTCCTAATGAGATTTATTGATGATCTCGTGGCTCTAGACTCAATATGTGCATATTTGGATCTGTCTTGGGAGACTAGGGAGAGGTCTCCTTCTTCAATATCAACAATCTCTAAGAGAAAGTCGATAGATAATGTTGGTTCCCGTGAGAATGAAACAAGTCCTTTTAAGAGGAACTTGAGTGGTTTGGAAAGTTGAAGTGCGGTCGTCCTTTGGGTCCATGACGTCTTGTCTTCAATACCGATGTTACCATCGGTAGCATATGAATTGAACCGGTTTACGCCTAAGGTTGAATAAATGGAGGGCTATTTGTTTTCACCCTTTTCTCATTCAATTCTTTTAATTCTTCAACCCCTTGATTGCTTACGAGACTTCATTGCAAGAACCTTGTTGGGTTTGTTCGATACTTGCTCGGTCTCGATCCGCACTCTTCCCATATCTCACTTTTCTCCTTTTATCATCATACCTAAGGACTTCTACACTAACTAGTGGATTGTCCTGGGTAGATCCCTCCGGTTACGGCGGATCATGGGAACCAATACCTAACCTTATCATCCTTATATCACCGTACATAAAGTAAAGTTGGTCGGTCTATTTGGTATTGTTCATCGCCATTGGAACCAATTGAAAACCATTTGAAAATCAATCCGGATACTTAAGATGTATTATCAAAGCATTTTGTACTGAATTGTTTTGATATTTTTAGAATGAGAACTCCCCTCAACATGTGCATCAAATGTTTGAAATCGTTTTGCACATGGAGGCAAGAGGAAGAATTAACTTCTTTGATTACCATTTTCTAAAGATATCAACATCACTTCCTAATCAAATCAAGTAGATAAAGCATTTTGGGGAAGGATGAGGTTTTCATAATTTTGCTCCCCTCAATATGTGCCTCGAGGTTTGAAAAGAGTTTTGCACATACTAGAGGAACTGCACATTGAGATAAATGATCACGTTTCAAATCATAGGTTTAAGATAGATGCTCCCCTCAACATGTGAATGGAAAATTTGAAATCGTTTGTCACATGTGGGAAGGATAACATGTACATCCTTATAAAACCATTTACGAATTATCGGTTTAAGTCCAATTTAAATCACAAATTCTCCCCGATCACAATTATCAAATCATTTGAGATTTGTGATCTCTTATAGATTTAAATTGATTTTGAAAGCTTTGAGGAGAATTGTGACTTGATTATGAAAGCGTTTTAAGCGATAAGGATCGGATTTTAAGACTTTAAACTCCATTGATAAAACATGCATGAATATCTTTTGAAAACAATTTAATGCCAAATAACTTTTTAATTTAATTGAAATCATTCTCCCCTCAATCAATGACATAGGTTGTTGATTGAGAGATTGATATTTTGACAAATAAGTCGGATGATTATCAAAAATAGAGGCGAGTTATTTTTCAAAGCGATTAGTTTTCAATGAGATAAATGTTTATAGAATCGAGCATGGAATTTTGAAAACATGATAAAGTATGGCTCTGTTCTTTCTTTGAAAAGCGGAGTTCTTGCTGAAATGACAATAAACCATTTTTTCTCTTTCTCCCAAAAATAATTTTTTTTTTTTTTTTTTTTTTTTTTTTTTTAAAATTGAACAACATCTAAAGTCCGTGTCATTCTTTGAATGACATCACAAAACCGTAGATATTATCGAACCGAGAAAAACATAACAAATTGACAATATTTTTGAAGATTTTTGAATTTTGATTTTTTATGGATTTTGAAGGTTTTATAATTTTCTATTTGATTTTGAAGGTTTTATAATTTTGTATTTTGTTTTCGAATAGATATATACAAGAGATAGATGAAGATAGACCTTTACTCCTCGTCTTCCTCACGAAGGCGTTTGAGTGTTCGGTTGAAGGCTTTTCAAGCCAAGGCGTGGAAGAATAAACTCAAAGCGTTCTCTTGGAAGAGCTTTGGTGAAGATGTCGCTAGCGATATTCGGACCTCACAAAATAGAGTTCCACCACACCTTTTCCACTTGTTCCCGATGAAATGATGTCGAATGTCGATATGCTTTGCTCTTGAGTGTTGAGCGTTGTTGCATGAGAGAGCAATAGCACTTTATTATCACGATCTGAGAGGATTTTGTTGAATTCAAAGCCATAGTCGGATAATTGAGATCTCATCCATAAGATTTGAGCACAACAAGATGACATGGCTATGTATTCGACCTCTGTAGAGAAATAGAAGTACTCATTTGCTTCTTTGAAGACCGACTCACAAGCTTATCACCCAAAAGCGAGCACCTCGGATGTACTTGACGAGTATCTTGACACCTGCATGATCGGCATCTGCATAGAATTTGTTAGTGACATGCCGGTGTCCTTGGTACCAAAGACCCATATTGATGGTTCCTTGGAGATACCGAAAGACCCGTTTAAGCGCTTCAAGGTGCTTTTTAGTAGGCTTAGCACGGTATCTAGCACACATGCAAGCAATGAACAAGATGTACGGTCTACTAGGCGTGAGGTACATCGGGGATCAATCATACTACGATATTTTGTTTGGTCAATCATGATCCACAGTGGTCCTCATCTAGTTTGGTTCGATCAATCATGGGAGTGTCAGCGAGGTCACTTGAATCAAATCCAAATTTCTTTAAGATCTCGGTTGCATATTTAGATTGATTTATGAAAATGCCTCGGGACTTTGCGAAATTTGTAATCCCAAGAAAAATGACATTTGTCCCATCATTGACATTTGAAATTTTGAACTCATTTCATTTGAAAAGCGATCACATTCCATTGGGTGCATCGAGGCAAAAATAATATCATCAACATAAATTTGAACATGAATTAAATGTTTGCACGACTTCACGGTAAACAATGTTGGATCAAGCTGCTCCTTTGCTAAATCCGGTTGATAGAAGAAACTTTGACGTATCATACCATGCCCTTGGAGCTTGCTTTAAACCGTAAAGAGCCTTCTTCAAGCGATAAGCGTGAGTAGGATGCTCTTGATTTACAAATCCTTGGGTTGGGTGGCGTGAGCGACTTCTTTAAGGTCTCCGTTCGAAATGCCGTCTTCACATCCATCGATAGACTACCATGTTCTTACTAGCGGCATTAGCCAAAAGATTACGATTGCCTCGATTCGAGCAAGCTGGAGCAAAAGATTCTTCAAAGTCAATACCTTCTTCTTGGCGATAACCTTTAGCTACTAACCTAGCCTTATTTTTCAAAACATCACCATGCTCATCAAGCTTCACTTTGAAGATCCACTTAAGAGCAATGATCATAGCACAATCTGGGTGGTACTAATTCCCATACATCTAATCGATCAAACTCATGAATTTCATCTTGCATGGCATTGAACCATTGTCTTCATTCATAGCGGTTTAACATCTTTAGGTTCGATCTTTGAGAGTATAGAGTTAAAGAAGCACCATAAGGCATCGATGCAAGTTGTTTACAGTGGATACGGACGAGAAGGATTTCCTATGATGTTGTCTAATGGATGATCGTGAGTCCATTTTACGAGGTGTTCATGTGGTAGTTGTTGAGGGGTGAAGTAGCAGTCGATGTCTCTGAAGAAGATGGTTACGATGAAGATTCGAGGAGCAAATATGTTTTCAAATGGAGCATCTTGAGGGTAGCAAGGGATTAACTTCATCATTGATGCGAAACATTTCCATGATGTACATTTGAAGAATGATGATTTGTTGATGAGGCGAAGGATCGTGACGGTGCTTCTTGACTTAAAGATATTGAGGCGAGGATTGACTTCATTCACGGGAATATGAGCGACCTCTGTTGTAGGAATCGACACCTCATTAGTACTTGGATCATAAAGTTCATCAAACATAGGATCAAACAATTTCTTTAAATCATCTTGGATGGAGGTACATATGGAGTTTCTTGAGAAGAGTTTGGAACAAGGGATGAACCAATGGGATTTGTTTTGAAGTGCGGGTCTGAGCTGGATTGTCCGAGGAGCCATTTGACCGGTCGACTCATCAAGCGTAACGTGAATTGTTTCCATGATATTTCGGGTTCTTTTGTTGTAGATTCGGTATCCCTTTTGTTTGGTGCATACCTACAAATACTCAATGTCCTTTAGCTCTAAGTTTGCCTAAGTCTTGACCCTCATTAGTTGGATAACACAATGCACCAAACACACGAAGGAAAGAGATTAGGTTTTGTTGTGGACAAGTTCATATGGAGTTTTCCATGAGCAGTGTGAATCGAGGAGCGATTTTGTGTGTAGCATGCGGTGGCAATAGCTTGACCGGAGAAACATTGGAACCTTTGAGTAAATCGGCATTGTTCTAGCGGCTTCTACAAGAGTTCGATTTAGTCTTTCAACTACACCGTTACATTGAGGAGTTCGTGGAACACTTCTTTGATGGTGATTCAACGCTTTCATAAAATTCACTAAGTTGTTTGTTGACAAACTCGGTTCCATTATCATTACGATAATTACGGCGGTTTTGTTAAGTCGAACTGCAATTTGTTTGATGAGTTTGATGATGATATCGGGAGTTTCATCCTTTGTCCTTAAGAACTTGACCCGGTGAATCTAGGTAATCATCAACCACAACTAACACATATTTCTTCCCAAAGATATTACGCACCTCATTGGTCCACATAAATCCATATGAATCATATGAAGAACTTACGTGACGAGTTAGTAGGTTTGGGTTTATGGGCATACTTCTTGCTTTTCCCAATTGACATCTTGAACAAAGATGATCCTTTTCGTACTTGAGTCTAGGTAAACCTACAACTAAGTCCTTTACGGTGAGATCATTGATGGTGCGAAGTTCGGTGATTGAGGCAGCGATGCCATAACCATGACTTTGTTTTAGAAGCCTTTGACGACAAGCAAATTGGAGAAGACTTCATCATATCTTCGATAGAGATGGTGTATAGATTTGAACCACGTGAACCTCTTAAAGTTCCTTACCATCAAGTTCTCTAACGAAGCGGTATGTTTTCGAAGGCTACTTCTAGATCGAATCGCGAAATTGACCAACAGAGAACAAGTTGTGACCAAGACCTTCTACATAGTAAACCACGGAGATAACACTTTTGCCAACAACATAGTCTCCATAACCCATAATAGCACCGAAATGATCATTCCGAATCTAAGCGTCGATGAATTTGCTCACGAAGTTCATGAGCCGTGACCGGTCGCCGATCATATGCTTGGAGCGACTGAGTCCGGTACCACGAGCGATTTGAGCGATCTGCGGTTGAACTGAGACAAGAATGGATAAGCGGATAATTGGGATCCCATGCAAGAATGGGTTCCATTTGGTTAGTAACAATGGTTGGAACACCCGCATCGAAATAGAAGCATTCATATCGGAAAATAAGGCAATGGAATCATTGTGAATAGATGCGATACTAGTGTACGTATTAGCCACATTCACGGTGTGCTCACTTCTTAAGGAATAGTTCTACCGGTAGGCATCCATTTTCTAGTGGGCATTGTCGATTAGTCTTATGACCAACGGTATCCAATAATAGCCTATCTTACTAAATGTTCTTCTGTGGGTTTCCTTTGTTTTCTAACTTTCTTTCGTTTTGCCTTTTAGCCTTCTTAGCATGAATTTTAGCATTAACAATATTAGCTGGACAATTAACATCATGAGGCAAAACATTAACACCACATTCATGATTAGAAGCGAATTCAAGCGGACATCAATACAAGGTTTGCAAATAGTATCGAATTGAATTAATTACGATGCGCCTATGGCTAATACTAGAATCAACACGATTCGTTTTATTCGGTTCAAACTTAAAGTTCCTAGATTGTTCTTCTACTCTTTTCGGTGCACATTCTTAGCTTGCGAGGTCCTATCATTCCTTGTATTGTCTTGAGACTTTGACTGCTCCCTTTAATGTCTTGATTACTCTGTAGAGGAATGGGAACATTAGTTGGTTTTACTATTCTTTGCATCACTGTTTAGATGTCTTTGGGATCTGAACTACATGCGAGCACACTAAGGTTCACTTTCTTAAAACTAGAAGTCTTTGGGATTTGTACTCCTAGAAGGCACACTTGAGTTCTCTTTCATAGCATTGTGGATCTGGAATCGAACTACTTAAAGGCACACTAAGGTTCACATTCAAGACATTGGGCATCGAATGAATATCATACTTGGCATTAGGCATCGAACATGGAATCAAAGGATTAACTCTCTCACCTAAGGACTTTGGGCATATTGTGATCAAGCATTCTAGGATTTCTTGAGATCGTTTGGCATATAAGCATGCATGTCCAATTGCATTATCATGAGGTTTCTCTAACTTATCCTCTTCAACAATCTCACGAGACATTCTAGGCAATCCTTAAGGGATGAGAAGTATGTTTGAGCAACAAGTTTGTTGTTCACGAGATGAGGAGGACATATTTCTGAGACAAAGCATATTTATTACAAGAGTGAACCTTTGATACACCATTCTCCCCATTGGTCATTGGCATTTTCCCTTTTACGACTCTTGATTCTCAATTTCCTTTTGCAATGAAGCTATTTGTTCGTTATTTTTTATTCTGAGTGACCTTTATTGATTCAAATAACTCATTGAAATGACGTTTAACCTTTTCATTTTCTTCTAGAAAACTTTCGTTTTCCTTTTGTAATGCATTTACTAGGTTTTGAAGATGAAACGTTTGAGAATTCGAGAATCTAAAGGAGGAGGCATTTGGGAGCTGTCATATTGTTCGTTTGACCCTTTAATTGAGAGATTTGGGCTTTCAACTTTTCGATCGTGTTGCAATGAGCTTGAATCATTCATCACGTTTGTTAATTTGAAAAGCGCATCAAACTCGGAGCATCGAGGATGTCTTGATATTTGAAGTTTTGACATTTTCTTTAAGATGTTGATATTTTAGTTGTAAATTAAAATGCTCAACTTCTAGTTTAGAAAAATGTTTAACCAAATTGTCGTGATCATCGGTTCAATTTTCTCGTTTAGTTCGAATTAGTTTTTCAAGCTCAATGACACGATCATGGGAGACTTTCGAGCAACAGATAATTCATGAAATTGAGAAGCATTAATAGAACAATTTGTAGCGATGAAAAACACATCTTGAGCAATACATTGAAATCGGGTTCTCATTTAGTGTATGCAAGTTCTTCCTCTCAATCTCATTATATTTTAGTGCTCGCTCATAGTCACTAACTTCAACTATCATTGCATCAAATTCCTTTTCCATTCCCTTAATATCGGTATGTATCCCTTTTAAGACTCTCAAAGTGATCTTTTAGAAGTTTAAAGAAAGGCATGACCTCGATTAAATAGCATTCTTTTGTTTGTTCAAAACCCTTTCCCTTGATAATCCCGATGGGTGTGATCCTTTTCTTACAAGTTTTCTCAAAATCAACAAATAGTTGAAAAATAACATATTGATGATTAAGATCTTGCTTTTAGTAGCAATCGTTCTAGGAACTAGATGCATTGGCGTATTGGGAGGATACAGTTGCTTTAGGCATTTTCCTAAGGGAGGATTTGTTTCAACAATATTTTACGCTACGCTTATCTAAGTCCATTTTCGAACACTTGTTCGGGAGTCAACAATGTTTGAGGCTTAAACATGTTCAAGGAGATCAATTCTCCTTTTTGTAGTCATGGGGAGTGATAATTACTTTCTTCTCTTTGCTTTTAGGATCATTTAGTTTCTTATTCATCTTCTCCTAGTGATTTCATCTAATTTCTTATCTTCCTCTGTGCACTCAAAGCAACTAGGTTTTGTCTAGGTTTAAGAATCTCATTGCCATCATAGATCACACTTTGAGTTGCTTTTGCTATCTTCCGTACTCGGGGTTGGGTTTATCTATAATGGGAACACTATGCTTATCGCTTAGAACTCTATGCTTAGTGATCATGTGAGCGATCGAATGGTGTTCCTTGTATGTACAACTTGTTTTCAAGTTTGTTTTCAAAGTTTTGATTAGAAAAATCTCTCAAGAGTTTTGATTCCTTTGCATTAAATTCTTGCTTAAGCATTTTCACATTTTCTTGAAGTTCTTGTTTTGCTTAGCGGTTTAGAAAGCTTTTCTTGCAAGGAATTTAATTCTTGTTTTAATACTTCTTCTCTAAAATTACTTTTCTAATGATTATGCGCACTTGGTCATCCATTTCACTGCTCACGAGTGGTCAACTCAAATTTTGCGTTGTTCATAAATAGCAACACGTTCTTTATAGGCATTTAGTTGAAATTACGAGAATCATCGGGGCACATGCGGTGTATTCATCAAAAACATAGTCATTGTTGATTGCGGAAGATGCATCACTTGGTACAACTTCACTTTCACTTTGTTTCACATATTGATCATATGGGACAACATTGATATTACCCATATTTTCAATATTTGATTCAATAGTTTGATTGATTGTACTTTGTCATGCATCTTTTGCACATCGACATCATCGTATAGTTTTAATACCTCGAGATGAGTTTGTCTTTGGATGGGCCGACTTGTGGTGAAGAAGAGACCTTGGGAGAAACCATTGGAGAAATGCTAGCCATAAAAATTGTGTGTGCGATGGGTCCATCATCCACATCAGTCGTATGCATCACAATCGGCGACTTGAAAGGCATTCGATGATTGTGACCTATCTCTGAATAAATTGCTCATCCACATCGCATCATAGGTCTTGGCATTGCCTCGACAAGAAACAACAATTCCTCTTCATCAGCGGCACCATTATCACGAGCTTGTACAAGCGACATCTTATCTCTGAAGTAATCGGCATTTTGTGGGCGTTTTGGAGATGTGCGGTTCCTTGCAATGTGTCCTCACCACCACAGTTATAACATTTGATCGGCTTAGCTTGACCTTGATTACCATTCCTTCCTCGATTACGATTACCAACATAACCTCTACCGGCTCCACCTCTTCTTTGATCAAAGCGCCTTTCTTGAGCCCGGCGCCCATAATTTTCCCATCTCGATCAAAGCATGGTTGTGAAGATTGGGCGGTTCGGATCTCATTGCGGTGTGAAGTTTGTTGGTGTGAGGTGAAAGTGTCTGTTCTCTTTAACCATGAGTGTCGGTTGAGTGATGAAATGTTCCATGACGACATTTGCATCGAGTTGCTTGAACCTTGGATCGAAATGGGTTTGTGATTATCATCTTCCGTGGGTACAACTTGAGAAGCATTGGTGGTAATCCCATCATTTGTGAAAAAGCGGTTGAATCATTTGTAGAGCTTGTTTCTCACGACCTTTGAGCGATCAAGAATCCTCTTTTCAAACATGGCATGTCTCTCATTACGAAGGAGGAAGGCATAGAGTTGCTCATAGTTTGTATTCTTCAATCCTTTAGTGAGCTTCACGGAGGTGACAAACTTGTGCCATTCGGGATTCATGTTGTTCACAAATTTTGAGTTCGGTGAATGTTAGGCATAGTCATTCGATGTTCCTCATATCATTCACCAACTTATGAAATCTCACATAGTACTCATAGACACTCTCATCTGGTTTCATCTTGAAGTGTTCAAATTAGTCATAGAGTTGTGATTCTCTGTCTTCCATAGTTAATTGAACACGAGAGAAGCATCTTGACATTATCCCATCTGCCTTTGCTTGGTGTTGTGATTGATCGACTTGTAGATGTCTTTAGGAAGACCTTGAAGAACAATGTTAGAAGCCACGATATCGACATCGAATCTCTTTTCTCCTTATCATCAAGCTCATCATACATCTTTAGTGCATCCATTCCGTAAATCGAGTTCCATCTTGATGATATCAAGTACATCTCTAGTCGTCTCAACTCGATCGGTCCTTCATCAATGGATTTGAGAATGTTGACACCATTTTCCTTTCAAGGCAGTACAATCGATTCGTTGAGCCCAAGAATCGTAGTCGATTCATCAAGCATGGGTGGGCGAGTATCCGAACCGGTGCTTGAACATCCTCGACAGCAGTGGAGATGATTGTAGAAGCGTTGGTAGACATGATGACAAATTAAGCGGGATTTTATAACTCTATGATTAAACCGGAAATAGATTCTTTCACGGGTTTTACTAAATCAAGAAAACCGTAAAGAAATCACCCAAGTCGCTAGAAAATTATGCACCAAGTCGCTATCTTCTAATTCGCTATTCCACCAAGTCGCTAAAGTCCCAAGTCGCTAAACAAAGACAAGTCGCTAAATAGCAACTCGCTAAGTCTCTAGTCGCTAGCAAAATTTTGGCGACAATTAAGCTAAGATACAAGTCGCTAAGGAATCAAGTCGCTAAATAGCAACTCGCTACTTACCAAGTCGCTAACACCAAGTCGCTACCGTAGTGGAGCATCCACTACTTGTCTTGATAGTCGCTAGGCCTAAGTCGCTAACTCCACTAAGCGTAACTCGCTACAAAATGTAAAGCAAGTCGCTAGCAAGAAAGAAATCCGTAGGTCAAGTCGCTAGCAAGAAAACATCACAAACATCACTTTTCAATCCAAAACAACCCAACCAAGATGATTCAAGCTTACCAAATGAAAACCTAAACACTTGTGATGATTCTAAACATAAAAGTACTAACAAAATCCAAGCTTTAACACAAGAAATCAACCAAATGATGCACAAACCACTAAACTTTTCAAACTCAAAACCACCTAAAACCACTAGAAATCCAAAGATGTGCAAGATATGATCTAACCATGGCTCTTGATACCAATTGTAGGATATTAATTTCACATACACATCAAACCATAACACAAAGTAGGCGTATAAGTGGAATTCTAGAGAGAAAGTTAGAGGTTTAGGGAACTTAGTGAGAGAAAGTGAAAGATATTATTATGAGCTCCAACTCTCTACCTTGGAAGGTAGAGAGTATTTATAGTCTTACATAAGCGCGCACACAGGCACATTGGGTGTGGATCGGGCATACGGTGGGTAAAGACCGTCCAGTCCTCCACGGTGTTACTTAACTAAATACTACTTAGCTTAAAATAACTACGACTACGAGCTTTCTAACGATTACATATACTTGAGGTGACCGACTCTTTAATACACGGAATTTCTAATTCCTAACAGCGAATCAAAGCGAAGAGTTGTGGAAATCCAAAGAAAAGAAAAATGAAGCTATAATCATTTATTGGTTTGCGGATTGTTTGGTAACTAGCAACACGGGTATTAGACTTGATTCTATTTTTATTTTAACACCAATTTCATTAACATTCCCATTCCTTATCCATAACCTTAGCCCTAAGCCTTAACATTATAACCCGAATAAAAGTCCTCTTTAGATGTTTTTTCTTGGTCTCACGCCATGTCGGTGGAGTTTTGTTTCTTGTACAAGCTTATGGTAATAATCTAATCATGACTGAGCAATTAGTGTGATTTATCTTGTTACTCCACTAAAAATTGAGTGATTGAGTGAATTATATTTCGTTCCTTTTTCGTGAGGTGTTTTGAAATGTTAATCATGCAAGAAAATCATTGGATATTGTCAAACATCTTGAAAGTTTTGCCCTTAAAAGCTTAATTGACGAATCTTCTCTCGTACTTGTACTTGGTGGATTTGCATCATATTTTTCGTAATCATAATTTTGTACCAGTAGATGTTTTTCTAGATTTGCTTAAGGGCAAGCAAAGTTTAAGTGTGGGGGAATTTGATAACGCTCAGATTGTACATGTTTTCAGTAGCGTTATGTGTGCTTTTGTATATGTTATTTGGTTATGTTTGTCTAGTATTTATAACCAAGTGCAGGGAAACAGAAGAAAAAGTAAAAGATTGTTCAACAAAAGGAAGATTCCTGTTTCAGTGAAGCATGTCAAGCACAAATCATTATTTCAAGTACCATAGAAGACCAAGATGATTGAAGAACCAAGCTCTACAAGTCAGAATAAAGTAAAAGTCGATTTTCCGTCACTCAGGAAGACCAACCGAATCGGTTGCAATCGCAACCGGATCAGTTGGATGAAGGTTAAAAGATGCCTGTGAGGATGGACCAACCGATCGGTTGCCACCCGCAACCGATGCGGTTGGAGCACTACTAGAAGACCAACCAGATCGGTTGGTCATGCGACCAATCCTGTTGGTAGACCTGTTTCTGCCAAATCTTCATCACTAAGTTTCCCCTTTGTATCCAAACGATTCTAGGTCCTTCCCTTGGTGTATTCTAGTCCCTTCCTAACTCCTTGGAGGCCAAGTTCAACAATTAATACCCTAGGCCTTGGAACTAGTATAACTAGAGACCTCTTGTGAGCATATTAGACACACACTTCAATACAACTCTCTTTACTCATCAAACAAAGCTCTTAGCTCTCAAATTCGTCCTTAGAAGTCCAGGAAAGTTTGGAGTTCCAAAAGTACCATATTTGGAGGTCAAAACCCCAAGGAGTCTACCCCAATACTTTGGGTATCATTACTTCACCATTTGTAATCTTATTCCAAGCATTGTAAGACTCTTAATCATGTTTTCTAATGTTCAAATTTCTGAGTTTATGTTTATGTTTGCTATGAGTGGCTAGTTTCTTTATACACTTGCTTAAATGATGTTGATTATCATATGATTAGTTTGTGATTATGTTAATGGTTTTAATTCAATTTCAAGTTGATTCTAAGATCCAATTGTGCTAAAGTTTCATAGTAACATTTGTTAATCAAGTTTGACTAGTTGATAGTAATCGTAGAGGTCGAAAGAACTTATTGTTATTCAACTAGTTATAATCATTTTGTCTATGGATGATTGTTTTTACCAATTATTCTTGATTAAACAAAGGAACTAAGGTGTGGTTGTAACAAGAACGCTTTTTTGATTATCAAGTTGGATTGATTGGAAACATCTAAAAGGTTGTAAGATTAGTTGTTGACAATCAATTGTAACCTTTGTCTATAATCGGTTACTTTTGTCTTGACCATTTCTTAAGCAAATTTGATAAAGTAAATGGATGTTTTTGTGTTCGTTTGTGAAAATAAACTTATGAAACTTGAATTGATCTTGAATTGATTGGTTAAACTTAATGCTTGTTTTATGAACTAAAATCTTGTGAAGGTTTAACTTGTAAGAACAATAGATTGGTACACCAACTAATTATCATAACCAATATGTTAAGAGGTTAACACAATCATACTAATCAAGGATAAGAAACTAGTTTAAGCAAGTGTAGTTTTAATCATCGAATTTCATTATATATATTTCGTTGTTATATGCTTTTGGATTGCCTTAGTTGATTTAGACTTGTTAATCAGTTCACTCAAATCCTCGCGAGCGATCGACTTACCTTCAAAATCTTGCTATAACGGACGAGTGCACTTGCTCGTATGTGTTATTGGTAAAATTGGTAAATCGTCTTTTATAAATTTAAAACTTGTACACACGTAGCACATCACCAAAACTAAGAACTTGACGTACTTGTAACATTTTACGTTGCACTTTTTCCAAAACCTGCACCAACTATCAAAATTTAGACTATAAATTAGTAATTAACAACCCTAAAAACCAAAAAGACTCATCCAGAACTCCTTAAACATCAATTCTTTCTAGAAACCCAATTCTGTTACAAGAAGTCCGCCGTACTTAGTTATAAGTACGCTGCACTTTCCGACCTAGCTGCATTTTCTTTGAAATCGCCATTCTATCCTCAAAACTTTAAAATAATCATTTATCAAAAACCTAAAATCATTAAATCCGAATTATCTATCCCAACTAAAAATCCAAAATATTTTATCTCAAGTACGCCGCACAGACTTCCATGTGCGCCGCACTTATCTGCTCAAAAAACATAATTGTGTCTTTCGACTCGAATTTCACTCTCTTACTTACAATATTACTCAAAACAGTTTAACTTTGGATGCACACACATTCCTCTGAAGCTGAATGTTGGAATCACTTGTAACTAGTATTATCAAGTGTTAGTCATTTACTTGTAATAGGGTGCTTAATTTTGGCTTTTATGTATGAAATTAGAGCTAGGCTTATGTGAAAGCCCATGAGCCTATGCAAAGGCCCAAAAGTCCAAGGCAAGGGATGCCCTAGTTCCCTTGCCTATAAATACTATATAACCTCTCATTTGAAAGTTGTTGGTTCTTTCATAATACACTTAAACCTTTTCTTATTATTTCGTGTGTGAGAATCATCCCTCCCTCCTCATCTCTTGTCTCTATCATACATCTATACACTTGTCTTCATAATATGGTGACCTAACAATGGTATCAATCGCCATCTAGTTAGGTGAAACGTTTGTTGTTTGAAGTATTGTATTGCTACGCGTAAGGTTCTCGTTCAACACGTTTCATTCGCTTCAAAACCTTGTTTTTTGCACTAAACTTTTAAAGATTCTTATGTTTTAAATTTAATATAGTGTTTAGAAACATAGTTTTGGCAAAAAGTTTGAATCTTTACGTGTTTTATAACGTTTTTACACTCGTTTTGTTTCGTTGTTCATTGTTACGCTTAAGCTAAAAAATCACTTTGATTCATCAAGTTCAAAACTTTCTTGTTATTTTAGTGTTTTTGAAGCTGTTTTATCATAAAAATCGAGTGTACAAGCGTGTTTTGGTCATTTCGGTTGAAGTTACGCCTAAGCAAAACCCTTTTCTTACGCCTAAGCCAAAACCCCTTTCTTACGCCTAAGAAAACCCTACTTTTACGCGTAAGCTTGACGCCCAAGTTGAGTTTACACCTAACCAGTTCTTACGCCTAAGGAATCTTCATCAATTTCTTCAAAGCTGTTGGTAACTCAATGTTTTACTTGCTTGGACAAGCTTGAAAAAGACTTCGACTTGTGGATATCTCTCTCACTTGGACAAGTGCGAAAGATTTTGGTTCAAAACATAATCTTACGCCTAAGTTAAAAGCTTACGAGCAAGACTTAATGCCTAAGTTAATTCTTACGCCTAAGGTTTCTTACTACTAAGTCTTTAGTTTACGCCTAAGCTTACGTTTAACCATTAAGTTTACGAGTAAGATACTCTTACTAGTAACAAGGTAGCTTACGCTTATGGAGGTTTACGCCTAAGCTTTCAGTTTACGTTTAAGGGAGTTTACGTCTAAGCTTAGCAGTTTACGCCTAAGGTATTTTTTCGCCTAAGTACTTCTTCAACAACAAAATCGAGCTTCATTCGACTACAAAGATCCATTATCAACACAAGTTTTCAAGATGTCTCAACCACCATACTCCAATTACTTTCCTCATGAATATCCTCAACAACAACAACAACAATAATATCCTCAACAACAACCACATCAAGTTGGAAATTACTTTCCTCATCAAATTGCACAATACCACAACAACTATTCCTTCAGCAATACCCACAACAACATCAGTATGCTAACTACTTTCAGTATCGGTTTCCACAGAAGTATGCTATGAATGCAACAATGCAAAAGGAACCCACTTGGTTTGCAAAAATATATGAAGCTATAAGTAGCCAACAATCCATTCATGAAGCTGGATCCTTTGATAGACCTCCAATGCTTACTCCTGGAAACTATGATCAATGGGTGATGCAGTTCTTTAGGTTCTGTGATCTTAAGAAACCTCATGGTAAGTTCTTGAAGAAGGTTATCCTTGAAGGTCCCTTTCAAATGCCTACTACAATAGTACCCGAAGATCCAAATGCTAATCCACTAAGAGATGACTCTACATCCACTCTCACTATGGATCAACTCACTGCAGAACAACTACTTCACTTTGAAGCTGATGAAATTACAATGCAATATATCCTTTTGGGTTTTCCTAATCTGATTCTTCGTAGTGTTGATGCTCAGAAAACTGCAAAAGCTATGTGGGATCACATTCATCTCCTAATGGAAGGCACAAAACTCAATCAAGAAGACATGGAGTCAAAACTTTACCTATCCTATGAGAACTTTATGATTGAGCAGGGGAATCATTAGAGTCATACTATCATCGGTTCTGAGACATCATCAATGACTTGGGCAGACACAACATCATTATGCCAAAATTGCAATCAACACAAAGTTCCTAAAGTTGTCTTGGTCACGATTGGGAAAAGTATGTTACATTCATCCGCCAAGCTAAAGATATTCACAAGGCAAAGTACGGGTTGTTGTATGACTACTTGAAGCACCATCAAAAGGAAGTGGACAAAGATAGAGCTCTTCGTGGGGTTAATGCACCTTTACCTAATGCAAATACTCTTGCTTTGTTCACTCAAGCTTGTTATCCACAATTTTCACTGCTGTCTACTGTCTTTACTAATCCACCATAATCTGCCCAGATTACACCATATGATCTATCACAGCAATCACAAAAAACTCAACTGTTTCCTTACAACAACAACTCTGATTCAGCACTCTACAGTGAGACACCAAATGAGGATGCATAAGCTTTCGATATGTTGAATCAAGGATTTTCGTTAATTGCTCGCGCCTTTGGGAGATTTGCTTACAAATCCAACAACCGTATTCGTACCTCATCTAACACAAGGAATCAAGCAGTTGTTAACAATGGAACGGTTGAGGTTCAGAACAGAAACAATGGTCGTCAGGTAGGAAATGGTAACTACATGGGTAGTGGACAACGCTTTAATGCTTATGGAAGGAATAACATGGTTGCTCCACAGCAAAGGGTTCAGATTGTTGATCAGGGAAATGTTCAGAATGGGAATACTGGTCTTAGATGCTACAACTGCAACGAGAAGGGTCACCTAGTGAATGCTTGTCCAAAGCCGAGAACAAGAGGCAATGCTTATCACAAGGAGGCTTTACTCTTGGCTCTCAAAGATGAAGCTGGTGGAACACTTACCAGTAAAGAACAAAGCTTCATGGCTAATGCAGATTCTGATGATTACATGAAGGACTTGCAAGCTAACGCATCTTTAATGTTGATGGCCAACATGCAAGAACTCCACATAAGTGACACAGGCCCAATGTATGACACTGATGGCTTGCCTCAGGTACCGGATCCTAACATATGTCTTATACATGATCTAATATCTTCGCCTGCATCTGCATTCGACGAGGAACAAAGTGTTCAACATGAGCTATCTACATCTCATCATGAAGATAATCAAATGGATCCAGTAGTTACATTTGATGATCAAGATGACCATTTGGTTACATTTGATAATAAAGTTGACATCGAGATTACATTTGAGGATCTAAATGATGAAAATGTTGAGACTCAAGTTGAACAAAATGAACCTTTGTAAATCCAGATCCAGAGCTCATGACCTTATTTTTGACCACCCAATCTCAATTGGAGAAGTGCAATGAGATAAATAATAATCTTCGTGAAAAGTGGCACTTTTGACTAAGGATATTGAATGCTATAAGTCTGACTCAAAATTTTGAAACAAAGAGAAATGTGAATATAGTTTTGAAGTCGCTTTTCAAAGTCATACCAAAAGAACAATCTATAGAAAAAGCGAGATCGTGATCTAGTTGTTTCCAAAATGATTTGATTTCTCAAATAGAACAAAATTTTAACATAAAAACACGTTAACACTCTTACTTGAAACTCAAAAGCCAAGTCCGAGTTGTCATCGTATCAAAAAGAGTTTTCAGAATTCAAACGAACTTCCAGGAAATGAATAGATCTCTATCTTGAAGAAATTGTCGATTTTCAAAACAAACTGAAAGAGTTTCAAAATATTGTATATAAACATGGTGAGTCAATCACAATGATTCAAAAGTTTACATTTAAGCCAAATCCAGATGGATATGGGCCAGATCTTGATGATAACAAACCACGTTTTTTCCATAGAGCATTCAAGACAAATCCAAAGTTTTATAGTGTCAAACATATGCTTGATGAATCTGTTGTGCGTGTTGTTGAATTTAATCGTGGAAAGGAAATCAATGCAGAAGATGAGAGTCGATTGAAAATGGAAAACGTTGAATATAATAAACTTTTTGATTATTCAAAAAGACCTCTCATAACTTTTGTCAATCAACATGATAATGCAAACACACATTGGGTTATCACACCTATTCATGAGTCCTCTTCTGACGTCGGTCCCATCAAACCAGTTGCACAAATTAATGGTCCTTTATCTTCTTTGAGTGAAATTACACCATTACCCGAAAGATGTCAACTTCTTAAATATTTTGATACATTCATGTCTGACATTAAAATTTTGGAACGTGAAATTGAACTTAATTCGGAAATAAAAGTTGAAACTTTTCAATCTGCTTATGCCAAAAAACAAAGAGATATTTTTCAAAAACAACTTTTACCACATGTTCGAAATTTACGTATGTGTGCAACATATTGCGAACGGGATCTTCAAAAAGAGATTGGGCAAATGAAAACAATTTTCAATGAAACAGAGACATGGATTTTGAAAACCAAAAAGAAGAACAAAAATTTTCGAAATCATGTTGATTGACTCTTAGAAGATGTTATTTGTGCTGATACCATATCAATTGTGTTGTATTATCTTGTTGCCTCGCTTTTGATAATATTTGTCATTGATTACATTGATAATGTTGAGATTGTAGATAATGTGTCTCAAATCAAAACCTTGAAAGTCGAAAGCAGCGTTTGTTAAATGAACTTTCAATCGTAACACGTAGTCTTCAATGGTGTCAAAAAGATTGTAACAATCGAGAACTTGCTTTGCAAAACAAACTCAAACAGTCGGGTGATAAAACTTTTGAACCAAAACTTGAACGACTGGATGAGGAAAACACGTCTTTGAAGAGTCAGATTTTTAAATATGAATAAGAAATTGCAAAAGTTAAAACAAAATATGATAAAATATCTTAAATGTTAATGGAAACATACTCTCTGAAAACCAAGATCTGTTACACACTATCATAGAGTTGAAAGAGAAGTTGGGGAAATATGAGAATGATAAGTCTAGTAACACAAATGTTCTTGCACCCGGAATGTTTAAAATTGACACTAGGAAGCCTAATGACACACCTCAAGATACTAATGTGATTCCTTCCACTTCTACAAGAGTACTTACCTCTAATCCTAGCGTTAGCACTTCACAGCTTAAGAGCACAAACAAGAAGAATAGGAAGTTGCAACGTAAGAGAAGATTAGTAAAGACCCATGCAGTAGAAGAACACACTAGGACTTTGAATAAAACACATGTTGCACCAAATTTAGATATTGCGTTAGATGAATGTAATAGAAAAAGTAATGTAACGGATGTTGAATCTTCAAGTACTTGGAATGTTATGTTTGAAGCATCTTGCATTGTTTGTCGAAAAAGCATGTTTTCTGGTTGTCATGATAATTGTGTTGCTAAATCTTTCTTATCTCATAAGCGGAAACATAGAAATGGTATTAACTATAGGCCCACTAATACTTCTAAGTCTATGCTAGGTAAACTGCCTTCTATAGTTTCTGAGAATATCATTGATGTACCCATAGAACCCTCATCACCTCCTAGGAAGAGAATATCACCTAGTGCATTCACTAAGACCAAAGCACAAACTAGTTGGACTTGGCAGAGATGGTTACAAAATACACTGGATTTAAATGGATACCCAAAATTATTAACATGTGTGTTTCATACAGAATCAGTATCGGGACCTCTAACTCTTGGGTTCCAACTCTACCTCTATTCCACATGTGTAAATGTGTATTGCGGTGATAAAATCATCTCTGGATTGTTGATAGCGGTGTTCGGCACATGAAAGGCAACCTCAAACTTCTATCAAACTTTTTTCAAAGTTCATTGGCACTTTGTCGGTTCGAGAATGATCACTTGGCGACTATCATGGCTACGGAGACTACATCAATGGGAACATCGAAATTAGCAGAGTTTAATATGTGGAAGGTCTTGGACACAATCTTTTCTCAGTCGGTTAATTTTGTGATGGAGATTTGGAAGTTGCGTTCTGTGAAAACTTGTTTCATCCGTGATCTACAAGGAAGCGATCTCATGTCGGGATCCGCTCATCAAGCCTTTACACAATTTCAATGCAAGACATGATCGCTTCATCTCCCATCTGTCTACTCTCTAAAGCAACATCTACAAAATCGTGGCTGTGGCTTTGACGACTTTCACATTTAAACTTTCAAACCATAACTAATCTTGCACGACACAAACTAGTTGAAGGTCTTCCAAGGTTCAGGTATTCAAAAGACCACTTATGCTCAGCTTATGAACAAGGGAAAAGCACTCGTGCTCATTTTCCTTTGAAGGTTGAAGACATCTCTCAGCATGTTCTTCATCTTCTTCACATGGATTTGTGTGGCCCAATGTGTATGCAGACGATAAATGGAAAATGCCACATACTCGTAATCGTTGATGACTACTTGATAAGGATTTAAAAGGTACACTTTTGAGGGGTCATTTAAGCCCATAATCGACCACTTTTATATCCGTTACTGCTTAATTTCATTTCATTTCACTTTTTAGGTCTCTTGAAGGCAAAATGTTGTAATGATGCTTATTTGGACGAAAAGGCGTGAATATCTGAAGCAAATGGCTAAAGTCAAGATCAAGACACTCAAGCTACTGGAAGTGCACCTGACGGCATCACAGACAAAGGGCAACGCCGTCCATATAAATACGACGACTCAGAAGTGAAATTGCTATTTTGTACCTGACGGCGTCAGGCTTTGAAGAGTAGGGCGTCACGACTCAGATGACGTCAGAAGTTGAAGCTGACGGTGTCACAACCAGAACGTGATACCATCCCAAAGTTGACTTGGCCAAGCGAAACCCTAATGGCGGCGATCCGGCGGCGTCACAATTAAAGTGGCGACGTCGCGGTTGTAACTCTATATATAGAATTCGATTTTCGAGACTTTTAGGAGGGAGAATTGTGGAGAAAAACCTAAAAGCGATTTTAGTTTGTCTTGGGCAATATCTTATGGTTCTCATACCCTATTTTACAACAAGATAAGTTATTTACTTCATTGATTTCATTATGTCTTCGATTGTATGTGTGTATGCTTACATGTTTACCATGTCCGGCTAATTTACTTGTGTATTTGCCTAGATCTTTGAAACCTAGTTATTGAATATTGATTGGTTGTATCTTATCTTAATCGTAATTGGCTTAGGATTGAAATAGGCCATCGTTGTGTTTTTAATGCTTGAGTAATCTTTGTGAACCTTAGTTTATGATCACCTAGAGTAATTGTAGGCTAAAAATCCAAAGATAACCTTAGAGTTAGTTTATGAATCCTAGAGATTTTGTAGGCAATAACCTTAAGGTATTCTCAAAGAGTTAGGGAGAAAAGCATACTCTATGACCTTAGAAGACTCAACGCGTAAGAATAAGGGCGTGACAATTCAACCATCAATAAAAGATAACTAGGGAGTAATAGTATCTAGGTAGACACATTTTAATAATCATACGAGCACACATCAATAGACATAGACTACCCTTAGCTTAGTTAATTAGATTAGATAATAGTAGAGTAATCGGTGAAGTACCACCCCAAATCTAATACCCCGAGATCGTACATTCAATTTTATAAAAAATATAAAAAGATAAAAAAGTAATCTTCCTCAACCCCAACCTTAGCATAGTAATTTCTCACTAGCATTCCTATTCCCTAAAGATCGATATCAATCCCGAGGCTTACCCTAATACTACACTACAACGATTAGGTTCTTTGCCTAGGTGGTTGAAAAACTTGATCGAAGAAAAAGTTTCCTTTGACCCCAAAAGCGCGTTATGCAGCGTATCAAGTTTTAGGCGCATTTGTTGGGGAATAGAATAGCTAGTTAGATTTCCACCTCGTTTAGGTTCCCTTGCTTGATTCCTATCAAGTAAGATTTTTCTCATTTTTAGCTTCCTCGTAGTCTATCCTCCTTCTTCGTGACCTTTGTTTGTAACCCCATCACTTTTCATCATGGAAGGTGATAACCCACCAAACAAAAACCTACCACTTGATCCAACTTTTGCCAACCAACTCCGAGCTCATATTGTTAGTGAAATTGGAGAGCTTAAGAAATTGAATAGAATAATTGAAAGTGCACTTGAGGAAGCCCTTAAGGAATCTGCTAGTCTTGTAGATAGTAATTAGACCTCAAGTGATTCGGATGATGAATTAGAAGAAGGAGATTATAAGGTATTAGAAGTTATGGAAGGTAGTAAGGAGGTGGAGGAACTTAGGGAGTATTTCGATTCATACCCTAATGGGAAGGAAACCGCCTATCACTATAATGTAGTTAACTTCCATGACCACCTTTCGAGCCTTGCATAAAAAGTGGTGACCTAAAACATTAAGATACCATGCATGATTGGATACTTATATAGGATCACACTTACATAGACTATAAGGCACCATGAACATAATGTCTAGGCTCTACTACAATTGGATCATGAGCGAGAAGTTAGGACCCATGAGGACCCATTTTACCCTAGGAAAGTGAGTAACTATGTTTGGAGGGTCAAAGGATTGCATGTCTTCGTAGGTAACTTCACATATAGGTGTGATTTAATGATCTTGGAAAATGTTAAGGGCATCATTGATGGGTTTTAGGAGATGTGATACTTGGGAGACCATTTATTGAGGAATCTAAGATGGTTTATGATCAAAAGGAAGGAATATCCAAGTTCTCAAAGCGGGACCGAATGTGTTAAGTATATAATGCCCTACAAAAATAAGAAATTTGAGGTATTGACGATCTAGATGTAGACAACATTCCGGCCTTTGAAGTAGATTGGGAGAACAAGGTTTACTACACCACTTGTCTAGAGTTAGGCCCTGAGTATATTCGTAATGAGAGAAGAGTTAAGGAAATCGAATGGGCTTCTAAAATAAAGGGAAAGTAGGGGCACGGCTTCAAGTCTAGCTACAAGACTCATAAATAAAGAAAAGCGCTTCGTGGGAGGCAACCCATGCTTAATTGTTTGCTTGTTTGTGTGTCGTATATCTTTTCATTGATTGTATATTCTCATGTTTGAATTTGTGAAAATGCTTTATTTTGTTTTTAACCTCGTCTTAATTACATATAAAGGTATTTTACAAAAAGGATAAATGTAGGGAAGATTACACACGTTTTTAAAAGAACGTGAACACGAGAATTACAATTCTTGAAAAAAGATATATATGTGTGTTTGTTAGAGTCAAATACTTGTTTTGCAGGAATTTTTCCAGATTCTAAAGATGTAGTTTTTCCAAAAGCGCAGACCGGTTCAGTAAGGATAACTTTGTGGTCGGGAGGAACATAAACCACTTATCTTACTTTCTCTCGTTTTACGTGCTACTTATAAATTTTGGAATTTATCGGTCTTAATTTTTAGAAAACCTGTAAACATCCATTCCACAAGCATTATATCCTAGTTTAGTAGAGTCATATATAGTTTTACCGCCGATTTTACGCGAAGGTTTCATCTATTTCTTAAGTGTGTAGGTTTTTTTTATCAAGAAGAAGAAACATAAGATTGAATGGAGCTTTTCACGCATACATTATTCTTGGAGAAGAATTTAACCACTACTTCACACGGATCCTACCGAGCTAATCAGGGGAGTATTAGTTTCTTTCGCTTTTAATTACCTTCCGTTATCATAATTTTGATACTTTCGGGGAACATTGGGGACAATGTCCAGTTTAAGTTAAGGGAGGGAGAATAAAACGGGAACTTTGAAACTATGCTTATCCTTGATCATTTGTCTTGTCCAATTTCATTTGTGTAATAAACCATGAGAAATATCGGTTAGGGTAATTTTGGCACCAAATTTAAATTTTTTCATGACATGTAGGAGTGGGTCATTAGTCTTAATAAAGCGTCTCATGGATAGGAAGTTATATGACTAGCACAAAACCCTTTACCACTCAAATTCCACCAAAAAAAAAAGTGAGGTTCGCCCTTAGATTTATAGGAATTAAAGCATTCATCTTTAATACTTCGAGAGTGTACTGGTAGTATAATAGATTCTAGAACTTGTTTTGTGATGCATCCCGAGATCGCTAGTGAGACTACACTTGTGTAGTGAGGAATAACTAAATGATAAGAGGCATTAGGATAACCCTTGTTTGGTACCGGTATTATAATTACTTCTTCCACATTGGTTGAGTAATTCCCCCACACCCTTGCGTTGTACTTATCTTTAGTACACGATACCCCTAGTTAACCCCTCAGAGCCTATCCTTTTCGCGGTTCTCGTGATGTTTTGGTTTTCTGGAATATCAATGAAGAGCATTGTTTACAATCCACCCCCAAATGTACACCCAAATCTCCTTAGCCTACCTTGTATGCACTCACTTTTTGTGCATTATTGTTATCATACTAAACCCTTAGTTCAATTATCTAGTTACTTGCATAAGTTGCTAAGTCGAGTCATATCCTTTGAATACAGTTTTGGGACGATTGGGACTCGTGGGAATAGTTAAATTTTATGGAGTGACGGGGAAAGAATGTTAAATTCAAATTCCCTTTATTTACGTAATAATGTACTCCAAGTATTTTAATCTTTTCAATTCGGGTCAAATTAGTGTTAGAATAATAAAAACTCAAGTGTAGGGATGTGCCTATAAATCGCTTATATTTTGATGTTATCGTAGAGGATGGTAGAGTAAAAGTGTATGAAAAAAGAAAAAAAAATGAAAAAAATGAAAAAAAAACATCGGCTACCATCCTACATCTATCTTTATATTTAAGTTTGTTTGTTTCATAATTATCTAGAGTTTAGAGAGTCGAGTCTTGGCTTAGCAACGCCATTCTTCTCATGCTTGTAACATAACGATTTTGACTTGCCACCACTAAATCGCCTATCCAACCAAACCCTTTGTTTCCTAACCGTAAGCCTAACGTTACAACCCTTTAAAAGAATTCTTAGATAGTTTTTCCTAGGTGCTTACGCCAAAGCGATGGAGGTTTGATCTAGTCTCAAGCCTATGGTAATCTATGTACTAGGACCGGTTAATGAGTGTTTATCTTCCATTTCAATTTGATATATTTCATATACAACCGAGAGATGAGAGTATCCAAACACCACTGTGAGGTGCTAGTATATAATTTCCGTGCTTGTTATGAATTTTGAGGGGCTTATACTTGTTGTGAATTATTCTAAACCAATGCTTCATGCCCCCTAATTTATAAATTGATTGGCCAAAAGCACATTTGCTTGAGGACAAGCAAATACCAAGTGTAGGGATATTTGTTAAGGAATTAAAAGGTACACTTTTGAGGGGTCATTTAAGCCCTTAATCGACCACTTTTATATCCGTTACTGCTTAATTTCGTTCCTATTCACTTTTTAGGTATCTTGAAGGCAAAATGCTGGAATGACGCTTATTTGGACGAAAAGGCGTGAATATGTGAAGAAAATGGCTAAAGTCAAGATCAAGACACTCAAGCTGCTGGAATTGCACCCGACCGCGTCACTGACAAAGGGCGACGCCGTCCCTATAAATGCGACGGCTCAGAAGTGAAATTGCTATTTTGTACCTGACGGCGTCAGGCTTTGAAGAGTAGGGCGTCCCGACTCACACGACCTAGATCCAGATTCAGACGGCGTCGAAGTTGAAGGCGGCAGCGTCACAACCACAACGTGATGCCATCCCCAAGTTGACTTGGCCAAGATGAAACCCTAATGGCGGTGATCCGACAGTGTCACAATTAAAGAGTGACGCCATTGCAGTTGTAACTCTATATATAGAATTCGATTTTTAGACTTTTAGGAGGGCGATTTGTGGAGTAAAAACCTAAAACGACTTCATTGATTTCATTATGTCTTCGATTGTGTGTGTGTATGCTTGCATGTTTACCATGTCCGGCTAATTTACTTGTGTGTTTTCCTAGATCAATGAAACCTAGTTATTGAATATTGATTGGTTGTCTCTTATCTTAATTGTAATTGGCTTAGGATTGCCATAGGCCATTGTTGTGTTTTTAATGCTTGAGTAATCTTTGTGAACCTTAGTTTATGATCACCTAGAGTAATTGTAGGCTAAAAATCCAAAGATAACCTTAGAGTTAGTTTATGAATCGTAGAGATTTTGTAGGCAATAACCTTAAGGTATTCTCAAAGAGTTAGGGAGAAAAGCATACCCTACGACCTTAGAAGACACAAAAGGTTAAGAATAAGGGCGTGACAATTCAACCATCAATAAAAGATAACTAGGAGTAATAGTATCTAGGTAGACACATTTTAATCATCATACGAGCACACATCAATATACATAGACTACCCTTAGCTTAGTTAATTAGATTAGATAATAGTAGAGTAATCGGTGAAGTACCACCCCAAATCAATACCCGAGATCGTACTTTCAATTTTCTAAAAAATATAAAAAGGTTTAAAAATAATCTTCCTCAACCCCAACCTTATCGTAGTAATTTCTCACTAGCATTCCTATTCCCTAGAGAGCGATATCAATCCGAGGCTTACCCTAATACTACACTACAACGATTAGGTTCAACGCCTAGGTGGTTGAAAAACTTGCTCGAAGAAAAGGAAGTTTCCTTTGACCCCGAAAGCGCGTTGTACGCGTATCACTACTCCAAATTGACTTGGGTTTATTTTCTATGAAGTAAGGATCAAGCTCCACAAATGATCATCACCTTTCTCATGAAAATTCAAGTTCAGCTCCGTAACACGGTTAGACAAGTCAGAACAGATAGAGGAACTGAATTTGTGAACCAAACTCTTAGAGAATATTATGAGAAAGTGGGAATTGAGCATCAGACATCAATTGCAAGAACACCAGAAAAAAATGGAATTGTCGAAGACGAAACCGGACGTTAGTAGAAGTTGCAAGAACGATGTTAATAAATGCAAAACTTCCAGTTACTTATGCTTAGAAGCGTGTCAAGCGCATCTGCGATCGAGAACCATTCTATGATAACCAAACGCCACAACAAAACACCTTATGAGCTTATCCATAACGAAAACCAACCTAAAACACTTTCATGTATTTGGTGCTCTGCTATCCAATAATGATCGTGATGACTTTGGAAAGCTCAAGGCCAAAGCGATATTAGAGTCTTCGTTGGACACTGTGAAAACTCAAAAGGTTACCGGATCTGGAATCGTCGTACAAAGGAAATTATGGAAACCATTCATGCTAATTTTGATGAGCTCACAAAAATGGCTTCTGAGCAAAATAACTTAGAACCCGGAAATAACCGTCTCAACTTCCCTCAATCATCAGCTGATCAAACCTTTCAACCCACTCATCATCAAATGGAAACATTGTTTGCTCCTCTATTCAATGAAGACTTTGATCAACGTGCTCGGATGTATCAAGCTGTTTCATTGCTCAACGATAATACTCAATACCGATACACGAAACAACAACAAGCGTTGTTGATGCACCTCGATTGAATCTCCAAGAACAATGAACAAAGCGCTTCTAATGACACCGACCCAACCGATGATCTTCTTAACCAAGATGTACTGCACTGCGGATTATGATGGAAATCGTTCTTCAACCCTTTCACAATCGAAGCGGCAATTCCGGATGTTCTTTGAATCTTCTACCAGTCATCTGAATCCACTTAATCTGCACAATTTATACCAACACCAACCTTCCACACACCAATGGACTAAATACCATCCTCTTGTTAACATTATTGGCAACCCAAACCAATCAGTCGTAACTAGACAACGCCTTCAAAATGACGGCGAACACTGCATTTATGCACTCACTATCAGTCAAACCGAACCCAAAAACATTAAGGATGCAATGACTCATGACAACTGGATTGAATCCATGCAAGAAGAGCTGAACCATTTTAAACGTTTAGAAGTATGGGAATTGGTTGAAAGACCGACATGGGTCTACGTCATTTGTTTAAAATGGATTTGGAAGAATACGTTAGATGCTGAAGGTACGGTTATTCGAAACAAGTAACGTCTGGTGGCTAAGGGTTATAGACATGAAGAGGGTATCGAATTTGAAGAATCATTCGCTCTGGTTGCTAGACTTGAGGCTGTACGGATTTTTCTGGCATTCGCGGCTCACTTAAACATCACCGTCTACCAAATGGATGTCAAAACTGCTTTTCTAAATGGTACACTTAAGGAGGCAGTGTATGTTAGCCACCAGAATGATTCGTTGATCCGAGTTCCCTAATCATGTCTACAAACTAAACAAGGCTCTCTATGGTCTCAAACAAGCCCCTCGGGTGTGGTATGCTAAGTTGTCATCCTTTCTCCTTGCTAATAATTTTATCAAAGGATCGGTCGACCCAACACTGTTTATTCAATATCATGGGGCACACATTTTAATTGTTCAGATTTATGTGGATGATATCATCTTTGGTTCTACCCACAGAAAGTACTCAAACGCTTTTTCAAGACTAATGAAAACAAATTTTGAAATGTCAATGATGGGTGAAATTACGTTCTTCTTAGGACTACAAGTTGATCAATCACCCCGTGGTATTTTCCTCAGGCTATCCAAATATGCTCTTGAAATATTGAATAAACATGGAATGCAAACCTGTGACACCTACAATACACCAATGGCACATACCAACAAAATGGATACTGATTTACATGGGAAATTGGTTGACCCTACCAAATACCGTAGTATTATTAGGTCTCTCATGTATCTAACAGTCAGTAGACCCGACATAGTATTTGCTGTATATCTTTGCTCCCATTATCAATCAAGACCAACTGAAAAACACCTCTTTGAGGCTAAAAGAATCCTTCGATACGTCAAGGGAACCATTAACTTGGGGATCGGTATCAGAAGGATTATGGTTTTGAACTAATAGCTTTTCGAATGACCACACGGGATGCTTAGATTCACGGAACAAGATACTTGGAGGTTTACAATTCCTTGGTGATAAATTGGTGTCATGGTAATCGAAGAAGCGGATCGTACATATTGTCATCAATCGAGCGAATATGAAGCCATGTCTGCGTGTTGTACTCAAGTCATTTGGATAACAACACAACTCAAGGATTATGGTTATGTATTCGATAAGATTCCAATGTCTCGCGATAACAAAAGTGCTATTGCGATCTCGTGCAACACCGTTCAACACTCAAAGTCAAAGCACATCGATCTTCGATATCATTTCATTAAAGAGCATGTGGAAAAGGGTACAGTTGAATTATACTTCGTAGGTACAGAACATCAATTGGCAGAACTTCTCACTAAATCCTTGCCTCCCGCAAGATTTACCGACTTGGTTCACCGAATTGGTATGCGGTGTTTGACTCCAGAAGAACTAGATGATCTTTTAAAACTCACTTGAAAAGTCAAACACCAAAACCTCTTTTGTAAATATATTTCAAAACAAAATACAAAAATATAAAATCTTATAAAAGAACAAAAATATTTTTCTTTTCAAATTTAATCGAAAAACAAACATCATAAGGACAAAACTTCCATCAACACGTTGTTCTATCAAACATTTCACCATTTTTCCCGAACAAGTGTTGAGGGGAGAAAGTAAATATTTTCTCTTTCTTAAAACCTTGTACTTGCATGTTATTAAAAATCGTTGTTTCTTATTAAGTGGTGGTCATTTATCATGTAAAATACCTTCCTCAGACTCAAATGTTTATAAAATTCATTATTTCAAAAGTCAAGGGGGAGTATCGTCAAGTTTCTTGCCTAAATGTGTTTTGTTTAACCAAAATGGGAGTTAAATGATCTTGGTTGGAACCTCTTTGAGGTTAAGGGACTGAATGTGTCAAGTTTGCAAAGTAAATTTTAAACAAAAACACTCATGTACCACATTCAATGCACCTTTCATGTGCATTTACTCCTAAACAACCACCAAGATCAAATGGTCCAAATCAAATCTTCTAATCTGATCAAGTTTTTCACAATCTGTAAGTTATAAACTTTTTTTAATCATGATTACAGACAAAGGTTTTGAAAATCTTTAACATCCAACGGTTCAATCTTTCAAATTTTGATTTTGAAGAATCGTCCTTTTGAACAAATTAAGGGATTACGCCTAAAAGTGTTTGGGTTGAAATGAAGAAGGTTAAAACGTTTGTTAGTGATTATTAATCATGTTTCAATGGTTAAAACCACCCGAATCACTAATTGATTGATTCTAGATTTTAGGGTTCATACGCTCAATTTGGGGTTTTCATGTCGTGATGTTTGATGTTATTAATTGGTCAAGAAAGTGTTAGAATAAGTTTATAAACATATTGTGAAGCTTTAATTAGCCCGAAACAAGTAATTAATCAAGAATTAAGTTTTAGGGTTTTAGGGTTCGTACCACTTGAATCTTTTGATTACGTGGTGGAAATGTGTTAAAACTTTTGATATCACTCACATGACCTCATAGACACTCTGAAACATTGGTTGTTTGATTTGTATGGCTAAATTTGTTACACGTAAGTTGAGGGTTTAAGAAATTTTACGCCTAAGCGTTTCTATATGTAATTGATGTGTTCTCTCGCTCATTTTGTGATCTAGATAACGTCTGGAATGCATTGTAATCAAGTTTATATGTTTGTGATTTACTGGGTTTCCTATTCATAAAATCGGACAAAGGTGTTCTATCATTACGCAAGGAAAAACCTTACGTAAACCTTACGCCTAAGTGAAAACTTACGCCTAAAGTTTACGCATAAGGTGTCTGATGGACTATGAATATCACGGAAAGATATTTGTAAACAAGAGGAGTTACGCATAAGCTTTACTCTTACGATTAAACATTACGCGTAACATATAGCTTATCCTCACGCGTAAGCCTAAAGCATTTGAACATGTCTTACGCGTATGAAATTCTTACGCATAAGCATGGTTTACGCTTTAGCTTACTCTTACGCATAAGCTCTATTTCTTACGAATAAGGATCCATGTTTACACATAAGCTACATTCACGCATTTGGGCTCACATACGCATAAGACTCTTGTTAAATGTTACACATAAGTCACCTAATGTTACTCATAAGCTATTAAAAGTGAAAATCTTGTGTGCAAAGTGAAAATTGGACTTTAAAAATTCAATATTAACACGTTCACGTAACTTATCACATCAACTTGATAAAATGGACAAATGTGAGTTAGGACTTGTAACAAACATAAACATGTTAACATCAAACAAGTAATTGGATAATAAATCGACTAAAACTAACACAATGTGTTTCCATATGTACATTCTTTTGTCTAATAACTTTCGAGATCACACAATGGTGCAAATCAAGAAAACATCAATGCCCGGTGAGCTCACAATGGCAAACACTTTCCCAGTTGGTTATGACAAAACTATTGGCAAGAACAATCTTCGTGTCAACTTCAATAATTTCACATGCTCCGGATCTTCTTGCGAGTTCTTTGTGGACATTCTCAAGCTACACCCTTCAACCTCATGTTCACCATTCGGCCTCAAGACCGAATTCTACATTCATCAATTACGGCACACCATGGGAAAATTGATGGACAAGATGCGGATCTTTGCACCGTTCTTAGGCTACCAATCATACCTCCAGCCGAATATGTCGAATTCCAAGCGAGACGGAGGTATTGGACTTCTTGGTCAACATAGGGTATGACGAAGAATCGAGGTCATTTCTACGCATTCAAGAGTCGGCGTCAAGAATATCTCACAACCACGAGGACCATCTATCTAATGATTGCCGTCGGTCTCGGGAAGAGATAGTGGTCATGAACACCAAGTCGATGCATCTTCAAACTTTACGGGAATGGTCCATGTGAACCACATTGACTATGCAAGCCTGTAACATATTGGATTTCACAAACACATCACATAACAATATATGGTTCGAATATGAGTAGGTTTTAGAGAGAGAAAGTGGAAGGTGGGAGCCTTTCTAGAGAGAGAAAGTGAAAGAAAACATAGAAGGTACATAATAAACGTCCTCTTTCGGACTGTGGATCAGGCATACAGTGGGTAAAGACCCGTCCTTCCTCCACGGTGTTGCACTAAACTAAACTATGCTAATAACTAACTAATAAACTAACAAATAATGTAACTAACGATATGTCTACGAGCTAACTTATGCTAGATAATATTTGGGGTGGTGATACTTCACTATGGAATTTCTAATTCCTAACAATCTCCCCAAGGAGGTCACCCCATGTTTTACATTTGAATCCTAGCATTCTATTTAATCTTGGTCTTGAGCTCGTAGACATTAATTCTTCAAATTCTGCAATCTTTGTGCATTAGTAGCGATTCTTTAAAGTCCGCATTGATTTGTACTTTTAGTGGAGGTCTTTAAGCGATCCACATCTTTGATGATCTTTGAGCTTTCTTTGAGATTATTAGCCACGATAAATCTGGATCACCCATTGTAGTGTTGCCATCATGTGAAGTTGTGACTTTCGGACCGACATGCTTACACTTTTGAATCATGACATCTTTCCATCGAGTAGCGAAGCTTTCTTGGTTCATCATATTTGCGCAGTCAGTAGCGAAGCATCGTATAAAATATCGAGCTAGGTTATGTAGATATGCACCGGTCATGATTTCTTCAATTAAGTATGGATCTTTGTGAGCATGCGGCTTTGGATTGACCTCAATTACGATCGGTACCTTGATCCAAATGTACCGCAAACAACGATTAGCGATAAAACACATGAAAGTGTCTTTGATCACTTTCGTTGAATCGAGTACACGCCCACGGTTCCCGTTGATCGGTACAAGTACTTCTGTGATCGGTATCATTCGAAGAATCTCCTTGACGGGGTTTCGCAATTTGTTCTAGCCGTTCTCAAACCGGGCGTCTCAAAGAAGACAACACGGAGTGAGTGAACCAATAATTGAGATTCAGCGATTGATGAAAATTGATTTGACAAACAATCGCGTATTGCTTGAAGAAGAGTTTTGCAATCGACGAAGGTTTTATGAGAAAGATCAATTTTCAATCAAAATACCTTTGTATTAGAAAATGAGTACACATTCGATGTGCTAGAAAAGAAGAGATTTACACATCGAGCGGTTTTTCCAAAAGTATTTTTCAACGGAGATACTTTTGTGTTTGAAAATGAATACACATTCGACGTGCTAGAGAAAAGAAGGTTTGCGCATCGAGCGGTTTTGAAAAGTGTTCGTCATTCCAATCTGGACCAAGGTTGATTCACGGTGAATCGCCCCATTGTTTCTATTCGGTTGTCACAAGTTTGATATTTAGAAAGGATCTCACATGTCACCCACCAAGAGCTTGTTTGATGTTGGCTCTAGAAGGATTTCCATCTTCATAGTGAATATTTTTACATATCACTTTCGGATGTTCGTGAAATACCATAAGGATAATCGTGGGACTCTCAATATATACTTACTTTCCACATTGTGTGAAACAAACAAGTCATCATTAATTTTGTGTCCTAACGAGATATTGTGGATGATCTCTTGGCTCTAGACTCAATCGTGCACATTTGGTTCCTATCTTGGGAGACTAGGGAGATGGTCTCCTTCTTCAATATCAACAATCTCTAAGAGAAAGTCGATAGATAATGTCGGTTCCTGTGAGAATGAAACAAGTCATTTTAAGAGGAACTTGAGTAGCTTGGAAAGTTGTAGTGCGATCGTCCTTTGGGTCCATGACGTCTTGTCTTCAATACCGGTGTTACCTTAGTAACCACCAGTAGCATATGTATTGAACCCGCCATCGCCCTAAGGTTGAATTATTGGAGGGCTATTTCTTTTCACCCTTTTCACATTTAATTCTTTTCATTCTTCAACTCCTTGATTGCTTACCGTGACTTCATTACTAGAACCTTGTTGGGTTTATTCCGGTTCTAGCTCATCTCGATCCGCACTCTTCCCATATCTCACTTTTCTCCTTTTTTCATCATACCTAAGGACTCTACACTATCTAGTGGATTGTCCTCGGTAGATCCTCCGACTCTGGCGGGATCGTGGGAACGAATACCTAACCTCACCAACCTTATAACTCCATACATAAAGTGAAATGGTCGGTCTTTTGATACAGTTCATTCTTTCGTGAAACCAATTGAAAATCATTTGAAAATCAATCAAGGTACTTGTGATATAGTATCAAAGCATTTTGTACCTTAATTGTTTTGATCATTTAGAAATGCTCCCTCAACATGTGCATATGATTTTGAAATTGTTTAGCACATGGAGGCAAGAGTTCTTTGAAATAAATTCTTGTTCACAATTTCCATGGAAAAAGCCATTCGATTTTCTTTGGTAAATTCTCCCCTCAATATGTGCATAGGATATTTTAAATCATTTTATCACATAGAGGAAAGAGTTCTTTTGAAGCACAACCACGATCACAAAAGCCATTAAGAAACCCATTTCAAACTCAATCAAGGTACATATGATAAAACGTTGAAACCTTTGTACCTTGATTGTTTAATTCTTTAGAAATGCTCCCCTTAATCGTGCTTCGAGATTCGAAAGCGTTTTAGCACATATGGGAGCTGCTGCACTTTGAGTCAAAACGATCACTTGTTATCGATTTCATATTTAAATCACATTTTCTCCCCGATCAAAAATATCAAATCCTTTGAGATTTTGGATCCCAAGTGATTAAGTAGGTTTAGAAAACATGGGAGAAAAGCGTGTTCGATTAATTTAATTACGATAGTGGAACAAATTTAGACATTAAAGATTGTTAGTGTCGGTATGATATTTTTAAGAGATCTTTTAGGTAAAATAAAACATTTTCACAATCAAACAAAACGAGAAAAAATTTCATTTGAAAGACCTTTGACCTTTGAAGAAACTCATACCATGACATAACATTAAATCTTTAGATCACCACTTTTGTTGTACAAACTGGAACTTTTGTGAAGAAATATCGTTTGAAAATATTTTATTTTAAATCACTCTCCCCTCAACCGATGACCGTATTCGATGATTGAGTGACTTAAGTTTTGATAAAATGAAGTCCGGTGATTTTCAAAATTAAGTTCAATTTATTCTCAAACAAATATTTTCCATTTTCAAAACAATATTATTTAAAATTGTTTAAAAGCGGTATCATCACAATTATCCCGCAGGAGATCGTTAGGTGGTTGAGAAGCTTATGTTGTTCTTTGTAGGGCTTGGAAGAAAAACCGTCTCACGATGCGGTGAGACTTCTTACGTTGCATTTTAATGCCAACCGAGGTCAAATTAAGCTCCGTTTCTTCATTTCTTTGTTGAAGAAAACCATCTGCGATGCAAGAAGACCTCTTCGTTGCATTTTCCATGCCAACTCTCCATAGAAGTCCAATTAAGCTCCGTTTCTTCATTTGTCAACTCAAGATATAGTTACCCTTTCCTTTCGGCATCCAATCATCTTCAATTGTTGGATCCGGATGGGGAAACATTCTTTATACCAATATACCGCATCGTTAGTGAACACACATACAAATATATGGTGGTCGACATCACCAAAACAAAGAATCGACTAATAAAAGTCAATTCAACATATCAATCGGATCATATAAAGGTATGGGATTAATGTGTTTATCAAACTCAATCATCTAAACCTAACAATCATATCCTAAATTCCTAGTCCTTTGACATAGGCAAATATCATTTTAATTAAGCATGTAGGATAATTAAGAAAGCCCGTTAGATGATGTAAATTTGAAAACATTCTCCCCTCAATCAATGACTCATTTTACGAAAAGTTTAAAAGCGAAGTCATTGATTGAGTTTTCAATTTTACGAAAACTACAAACCGATTGATTTACAAGCAACTCATCTTCCACCATTTTGAAAACAACAAATATTTTTTAGAAGAATTTTAGACGGAAAAACATTTGTGTAGGAACAGATCCTTGACATACTTTCCTCATTTTGTTTTTAGGATAAGTGCACGAAATTTTGAAAATTGTTTTAGCGCAAGACTTTCCTTTCTTGAAGAGCGGGTTGCTATCTCAAATAATAGCAAACCATAGTTTTAAGCACGGGTTCTGATCGAAATAACTGCAAGCCATATTTTGAGACATGTTTTGGGAAAGAAATATTTACACCTCTACTCGAACTTCATCTAAAGTCCCGTGCCATTATTGAATGACATTTCTAAGACCGTAGATGTTATCGATACCGAAGACATGTCTTGAGAAAACATATTTTGGTATTTTTCAATTTTCTGATTTTTATGGGCTTTTGTTGATTTTATATTTTTCTATTTTCTTTTTGCTGGTTTTATATTTTTGTATTTGGTTTTTCTGAAAAATATATACAAAGATAGAGTAATAGTTTAAGAAGATGATGATACAAGTACCGAGATAGGAAAATCGTTCAGCACTTTGTAGGAGAAAGAAATCAACATCTCTTAAACTTTCACCACCAAAGCATTCGAGGCTTCTAAGAAAATCGTCTGAACATGAGCCTTCTAAATTTGAATCTTTCGAAACTTCTCCCCAAACTGACAAACATCGAATAAAGACCATTACCCTAAGAAGTAGAGTTGAAGATAAAGCGGTCTCATTGAATGAAGCTCAACACCCCGAAGAAGCAAAAACACCAAGTAACAAGTTGAAACATCACACCCCAAATTATCTTTCCGGGATTACTTCAATTTTGCATTATGTGTACTCATTGTGAATGGAATTCACGGAATGGATTGTTGTCATAGCATCACAATCACAGTTATATTGAGCGACCTAAAGTGTCGTTTAAAAACACATCGTTTGACATTTATTTAAAACATCCGAGTTACAAGATAGGTCCCAAAAGTTGATAAAGTTTGCGGAAAATATAAGTATATTACAAGTCCAAACGATGTTTTGAAAGAAAATGCCATAATATACAATGAGACAAGTCGGCCTTGCGACTCTATGAGGTTCCTTAATCATGCCATGATGCGAATGTCTTAGTTACACGAAAATACATTGCTAAAGCGGTCAACAATAATGTTGGTGAGAAATCATAGGTTTATGAAAATGATTTATACGACTACACAAGTATAGATAATGTATGACAATGTCGCCACAAAAATGTTACAATTGCTATAAGTCCATGACACGAAACTAGGCGATCATGATGTTCGCCCCAACAGTGTTTGCCAAACAACTCAAATAATGTTATTAAATGAAATGCATCCGTTTAACCAGTTGGAATCCACCAACCCGGATGGAGGAGTCACCCTCGATAGATCTATCCACTCACCCTCGCTTCTATGAAATTAACGGCTCATGTTATATAATGGGGACATTCAATTGGCATGAGGTAACTTAAGCAATGTAATGAATTTGATATACTTGGTATCGTAATAAAAATGATGTGCAATGTATTCTCCCCCGTAAGTTTGAAAACAATTATAAACATGTACAACGGGGCTATGAAAACTCACTTGATGAATTGATGTGATGACAAAAGTGAGTACACGAAATGTAGCGTGATCTCGGCCGACCTATTATGAATGATATGATATGTAATAAGTCATGATGTAATGTTATGCATGCAATTCGGATGATATTTATACCACTTATGAATTTTTGAAAACAATACTTCTCGTCGAAAATAATCCTTTAACGTCTTGACCATTTTAAATTACCTTACTAGAAGACATCACTTTTATAAGAAAATGTACTCCATTTTTGTTCTCCAAATATTTTGTTCTCCAAATGTTTGTTCTCCAAATATTTTGTTCTCCAAATGTTTTGTTCTCCAAATATTTTGTTCTCCAAATGTTTGTTCTCCAAATATTTTGTTCTCCATTTTAGTTCTCCAAACTTTTAGTTCTCCAAAATACTTTTAGTTCTCCAAATTTTAGTTCTCCAAAGTTTGTTCTCCAAAGTTTGTTCTCCAAAGTTTGTTCTCCAAAACTTTAGTTCTCCAAAGTTTGTTCTCCAAAACTTGTTCTCCAAAATTTTAGTTCTCCAAAACTTGTTTCAAAGTAATTTATATATTTTTGAGGAGTCGAAATAATTTATAACGCCTAAGCTTCATTTTTTGACTCGAACAAATTCGACGTAACTTCTTTGAAATTCGAGAAAATTATATTTTTCGTCGCCAAATTGAAAAATTCATAACTTCTTCGTTATAACTCCGTTTTAATCCGTTCAAGCGGCCACGGTTTCGTTTTAAAGTATATTTTCTAAATATCTAGGCCAAAAATTTTTGTCTACTGTCGGATTTTCCAGAATTTCAAAATAAGGACAGACCCTTTTCAAAACGTGTCGAAATGAGTTTTTCTCGCGCCAAACCTATTCTAACCCATTCAAAACAACTCCGAAGCTATTCTAATCCTACCATACACCTTCTTAGGGTGTCATGGGTTCCTAGACATCACCAAAACAAATATATAACAAGGAGTAATTATAGGATGGATTATTTATATTTAACACTTAAAAACATTAAAACCTTAAAATGGTATAAACATCATGAGACTTGCATGTTTCTCAAATAAAATGATATGACCATAATAATGAATATGAAATAAAAATATGAATATGAATGCTTACTAGTGATATGATGAGGTTTAAGGACAAAGGGTTTTCCTAATCACTTGAGGTTTGTATTACAAAACCTATGCAACAAATGATACTAGAGTTTAATAAACCTTGTCTTGAAAACTTGAGATAATCCTCCACCTTGGTCTTATGGTTGCGAATTTTAGAGAGAGAAAGAGAGAAGAGTTTGATTTTGTTTTTGTGAAATGAAAGAGGTGAAATGAGTTTAGTAGTATAATACATATACTACTGAGATATTTTGCAAATATCCCATGACTCACCCCCTGTGTCGACAAGGGGTTAGTCATCTTTTTTTTTTTTTTTTATTTTGTTTAAGTGTAAGATTTATGTAAGTTAAATGAGGTTAAGTGGTAACTTGTGTACCCATTTGAATATTTAAGGTAGCGTTAGATAAAAATAAATTTTCACGGGTCAAGATAAAATATATTTAGGTCATAAAAATTATAAAATACATTTCTTGCAAAATTTGAGTGAAATAATAATAATCGTGTAGTATTTAAGAAAAGCGTCGTAATTATATAAATACAACAATTTAGTTACAAAATAAATTTAAAACACTGGGTAAACTCATAATATTATTTTATAAACTTAATATGAGTATAAAATATATTGGAATAATTTTGGAAGTAATGGATCAATTGTTCAAAATAATTAATTACGCGATAACGTTTATTTAATATAAAAATTATCGTTTAATGTAAAATGCAAAACCATGCATGAACTAATATGATGACAATGATGTTAATGAAATGTAGACTAAACTTAGTCTATATGAAATGACCTCGATGATATGATCATGAATTCACGGCTAAACCATTACGGTTACGTGAATTTGATGCTCGTAAACCTAGTTCACGATAAATGATAAATAATGAAACATGAGTAATGTTTTGAGAATGACACGAAAATACAATTGTCACATTCGCCCAACCAAAAGGAATTCGGTCCACGAATTTAGTCCTTATTAGGTCCTACGGTGTTGTCGGTGAAAAGATGAGGATATTTGAGGCGCATCTGGTCTTCCGTTCCCAAGTAAACTCGGGACCTCTTGAGAATTCCAGTGAACCTTCACAATAGGAATACGACTTTGTTTCAACTGCTTGACCTCGCGGTCCATAATTTCTACTGGTTCCTCCGTGAAATTTAGTTTATCGTCGAGTTGAATTTCTTCCAATGGAATAACAAGTGATTCGTCCGAAAGACATTTCTTCAGGTTTGAAACGTGAAACGTGTTGTGTACGTGACTAAGTTCGATGGAAGATCAAGTCGATAAGCTACGGGACCAACTTTGCTCAAAATTTTGAATGGTCCAATGTACCTCGGGTTCAATTTCCGCGCTTTCCAAATCGTACCACGCCTTTCCAAGGCGATACTTTCAACATCACTTTGTCGCCAATTTGAAATTCCAATGGTTTGCGCCTAACATCTGCGTAACTTTTACGCCGACACGGCGGTTCGAGTCTATCTCGAATTTGAACTATCTTTTACATTGTTTCCGTACCATTTACGGACCGGTGAGTTGTGCGTCTCCAACCTCGGCCCAACAAGCGGTGATCGACACTTTCGACCATAAAGTGCTTGAATGGTGCCGCTTTTATCTTGGTGTGATAACTATTGTTGTACGAGAATTCGATCAATGGCAAATGGTTAGCCCAACCATTTCAAAATCAATCACACATGCTCTCAACATATCTTCCAATGTTTGAATTGTCCTTTCACTTTGGCCATCGGTTTGTGGATGATATCTTTGTGCTCATGTCTAATTTGGTTCCAAATGAATCTTGTAATGATTTCGAAGTTTGAAGTGAATCGACTATCTCGCCGGAAATGATGGAAATTGGTGCTCCATGCCTCGAGACTATTTCCTTGACATAAAGTCTAGTGAGTTGTTCCATGGAATAAGTCTCTAATTGGTATGAAATGGGCTGATTTGGTAAGGCGATCAACGATTACCCATATAGCGTCGTAACCTCCGATGTCTTAGGAAGTTTCGTAACAAAGTCCATTGTAATCGTTCCCATTTCCATTGTGGAATTTCAGGTTGTTGGAGTAATCACGAAGGTTTCGATATTCGACTTTTACCTTAGAGCAAGTAAGACATCTGGCGACGTACGTGGCAATTTCCGCTTTCATGTTCGGCCACCAATAAAGTTTCTTGAGATCACGATACATCTTATCGAACACGGGTGAATAGAATACTTTGACTTATGCGACTCATGCATAATCAATTCTCGTATCCGCCATAAAATGGTACCCACATTCTATCCTTGAAACATAAAACTCCATCTGCTCTCTTTACAAAGCCATTTGCATTTTCGGGCATACCATAAAGCTTTTCACTTGGTCGGTTTTCCTCCTTGAGTGCCTCGATCGTGCCTCAAGTATTTTTGATGGTAAAGGTGGCGATCGTCATTCCTAATGATCGTACTCTTAAAGGTTTGGGTCTTTCTTTCCGACTAAGAGCATCGGCCACAACATTGGCTTTTCCGGATGATACTTGATTTCACAATCATAATCATTGAGTAATTCCAACCAACGACGTTGCCTCATGTTAAGTTCCTTCGATCAAGAACATATTGTAAACTCTTGTGGTCCGTAAACACTTGTGCACTTTGTACCATAAAGGTAGTGTCTCCAAATCTTAAGTGCAAAGACTACATTTAACTCAAGATCATGTGTGGTGTAATTCTTCTCATGAACCTTAAGTTGTCGTGAAGCATATGCTATCACCTTCTCGTTTTGCATTAAAACACTCCAAGCCCTTTATGTGAAGCATCGCGATATACAACGAAGTTCTCAATTCCTTGGGTAGTGCCAAAATTGGCGCACCGCAAAGCTTTGCTTCAACAAGCTGAAACGACTTCTTGTTTCTTTCCCCATTCGTACCTCTTGTTTTTTGTGTCAACTTGGTCAAAGCTTTAGCTATCTTTGAAAAACCTTGATGAATCTTGGTAATACCCGGCAAGTCCTAGAAATTGTCGGTTTACGTAGGATTCGTTGGAGTAGCCCAATCTTTTACGACTTCAATCTTTGCGGGGTCTACTTGTAATCCTTGACTATCAATGACATGACCAAGAAATTGTACTTTACGGTTCCAAAATCACACTTGAAAATTTGGCATACAACTTCTCATTCTTGAGTAGTCCTAAAATCGTTCAGTAAATGCCCTTCATGCTCTTCTTTGCTCTTTGAGTAAATCAATATGTCGTCGATAAACACTATAACAAACTTGTCCAAATCGGTTTACATACTCTATTCATGAGATCCATGAATCTGCGGTGCATTAGTTAATCCGAATGGCATTACTTGAAACTCATAATGACCATAACGTGTTCTAAGCGTTGTTTTGAATATCCTCCTCTCGCACTCTAAGTTGATGGTAACGATCTAAGGTCAATCTTTGAGTAGATACTAGAGCCTTGCAACCGATCGAACAAGTCGTCGATTACGGGAGTGGGTAACGATTCTTCACCGTTAACTTGTTCGACTCTCTATAATCTATACACATTCGAAAGATCCATCTTTCTTCTTCACAAACAAGACCGGTGCTCCCCAGGCGAGGAACTTGGCCTAATGAATCCTTTGTCTAAAAGTTCTTGCAAGCGATTAGACAACTCTTGCATCTCCGATGGTGCTAATCGATAAGGTGCTCGCGCAATTGGTGCGACTCGGGCACTAAGTCAATATGAAATTCTACTTGACGTGCCGGTGGAAGTCCTGGTAAGTCTTCGGGAAAGACTTCAGGAAATTCTCGAGCAATCGGTACATCCTCAAGTCGCTTCTCCTCCGACTTCTTCTCGGTTATATGAGCTAAGAAAGCAAAACAACCTTTCTTTATGTACTTCTCCGTTTTGATGCATGATATAATACTGAGTCTAGTTCCACTTCGTTCCCCACGAATGATCAAAGTTTCGCCGTTATAAGGAAGATGAACAACTTTCTCATCACAAATGATTCTCGCACGATGTTTGGATAACCAATCCATTCCGATGATGACGTCGAAACTACCAAGTTCTACAGGCATAAGGTCTATATTGAAGGGATGATTTAGAAAATTGAGTGTACAACCACGGACAATGGTGTCGGTGCTAATTAAGTTACCATTAGCTAATTCAATGTTGTATGATGTGTCTAATGTGGTTGGTTTGATATTGAGTAAAGGTGCAAATGCGGTGGACACAAAACTTTTATCGGCTCCCGAATCAAATAAAGCGATGCATAACGATTATTGATAAGGAACGTACCCGTTACAACATTCGGGTCCTCCTAGCTTCTCCACCTCCTATGACATAGGCTCTTCCTGTGCCATTCCACCACGATTCCGTTTCCTTGGTTCCTTCCTTTGTACACTCACTCTTGTAATGTCCCTTTCTCCATAACCAAAACATGTTACTTGTTGTTTCGATTTTCCCCGTAGTTGGCATCTTGCAATCCCTAGTTTGATGTCCGTTTTTACAATTCCACATGGATCTGGACAACGTCCTGTTTGTGATGACTTGAACACTTCTCACATTTAGGTAGAATCCCGTGTACCCTTTTTCTCCATTGGGCTGCAACATAGGCCTTTGCAATCTCTGTCTCTTAGGTGGTCGTTGGCGACATTTCCACCTCGATTGTTGTTGTCCCACTTTCGTTTATTGTTGTTATTGTTGTTGTAATTGTTTGGTTATTGTTGTAATTGAAACGGTTGTTGGTATTGTTGTTGTTTCGGTTGATGTTTGTGATTTTGCCTCTCTTTACTACTTGAGCCATGAGCTTTTGCGACACTCGAATGGACTCCTCAATCGTTTGTGGATCAAGCGAAATCACATCTCCTTGAATAACCGGAAGTCCCCGATGAAAGCCTCCGGTAGCTTCTCGTTATCCGAAACCATAGATGGGCATAACGCTAATTCTTGAAACCTCGAACGTAAGCATCAATATCATACCCAATAGTTACCAACTCATAGAATTCGGTCTCCAACTTTTTCACCTCCGTGCTGCGGACAATACTTCCTTGTTAGCAAACTCTTGAATTGCACCCATGTGGTCTGTCGCATTTTCCATTCCCATCGGTGAGCATATGAATTCCACCACGACATTGCTCCGTCGGTGAGTGTACTCGTAGCAAACTTAACCTTGCTATCCTCCGGGCAATTACATAACAAAACACGGATTCCATTTTCTCGAACCATCTAACCATGGCGGTTGCCCCTTGAGTACCCTTGAACTTAGTGGGATCTCCACTTTTGAAATCCTTATATGAACGACTTCTAACCCGGACCTCCTGCATTACTGCGGGCGACAAGTCTAGCGGCCTCGGCGGTTCTGCTGACCTCGGCGGGCCGCCACCGATGCTCTCTCGGTCCTTAATGCATCGGCTATGCTATCATTCACATATTTACGCATAGCGACTTGAGTCAACTCGGTGTGGCTTTCTTTGGCGCCATTATTCTTCAAAACCATAAGATGAAACAATTATGAGAACTCGTAGTAGAAACAAACATTATACATATATATCCACAACCACAACATGTATAATATAAATGAAATCACAACGGAACAACCACGAAATATCACAAATAAAATCACAACACACGTGGATAATATACATGAAAATTTCGGCCTTCGTGGACCGATATCATAGATAGTAAAACCATTCCTACATAGTAGAGTCAATACTTGATATTTTGTTTGTACAACAACCAAAATACAACAAGTTCTTTAAACTATGTCACACACCTTGTGACTAGGATAACAGTAAATAAAAACTATACATGATAAAGGTCTACACTAGGCACCTCCTGGTGCTCCTCCAGCTCGATCCTGAAGATCACGGACCTGTGCAGTCAAACTCGCAACCAAATCCCTCAACTCGCTAATCTGAGTCTGTGCGGTAACCATGCTCTCACGAGCTAGTGCCAACTCCTGTGTATGACGCTGAAGCTCGTCCTGGGCCATCTCGGCTCTGTCATATAACTCAGGCATCTCCTGCCTCAACTCAACAATATGCCCCCTGTTCTCTAACTGTCTAGATTCTAAACCCTGGTGAGTCATTTCAATCGAAACTCTACCTATCACAAGGCCTTCAACCTCCTCCTCAATGTTCTCCACTCGATCTAATGACAGTTCCTCCAAATGTCCTAACATCCTATCAATCGAACACATTGGCTATCTAGCGTGCCACTAATGTCTCGGTGGAAGGTTGTCTAGCAGCAGCGACCTTTGAGCTCTCACCTATCTCGAACCTAGGCGGTGGTTCGGGTTCTGTGAGAGGATGATGCGGGGATGTCAAAGCGTGCTCGCTTTTGAGCGGCAAGTCTAGTGTAGGTATAGGCTCCCTAAGATAGTATGATGAAGATGATGATGATAATAGTGGTGATGGTGGATGAATCGGGCCATGTGTAGGGCTAACGGTGGTGTAGGTGCGACCGCCTCCTCAAAGGGTTCGGTCTCAGTGTCAGTCACAATAAGTGGAAAGTCTGAAGTAGAGCCAATAGAAGATACAACTACAGTGTGTGATAAGGCATCGTTCATGTTGGTGTCGGATGAGACATCCTCCATGTTCGTGTCAGATGATATAGGGATAGGGTCGGAATCTGAAGACATCTCTGTGACAACCGTTGTAAAATAAAAGTAAATAACTCGAATAAAATGTATATGAATCCATATAAAGTGAATATGCACTCATGATGAAATGATGAGATGCTATGATAATGTAGTTATAGTCTAGGGTCAATGATGCAACCTAGTTCTCTATAAGCTGAAGCTCGATTACCAATCATCACACCCCAAATTATCTGTTTTGCGTGGAATGGAATTCACGGGATTGTTGTCATAGCATCACAATCACAGTTATATTGAGCGACCTAAAGTGTCGTTTAAAACACATCGTTTGACATTTATTTAAAACATCCGAGTTACAAGATAGGTCCCAAAAGTTGATAAAGTTTGCGGAAAATATAAGTATATTACAAGTCCAAACGATGTTTTGAAAGAAAATGCCATAATATACAATGAGACAAGTCGGCCCGCGACTCTATGAGGTTCCTTATCGTGCCATGATGCGTATGTCTTAGTTACACGAAAATACATTGCTAAAGCGGTCAACAATAATGTTGGTGAGAAATCATAGGTTTATGAAAATGATTTATACGACTACACAAGTATAGATAATGTATGACAATGTCGCCACAAAAATGTTACAATTGCTATAAGTCCATGACACGAAACTAGGCGATCATGATGTTACGCCCCAGTGTTTGCCAAACAACTCAAATAATGTTATTAAATGAAATGCATCCGTTTACCCAGTTGGAATCCACCAACCCGGATGGAGGAGTCACCCTCGATAGATCTATCCACTCACCCTCGCTTCTATGAAATTAACGGCTCATGTTATATAATGGGGACATTCAATTGGCATGAGGTAACTTAAGCAATGTAATGAATTTGATATACTTGGTATCGTAATAAAAATGATGTGCAATGTATTCTCCCCCGTAAGTTTGAAAACAATTATAAACATGTACAACGGGGCTATGAAAACTCACTTGATGAATTGATGTGATGACAAAAGTGAGTACACCGAAATGTAGCGTGATCTCGAAACTGACCTATTATGAATGATATGATATGTAATAAGTCATGATGTAATGTTATGCATGCAATTCGGATGATATTTATACCACTTATTATGAATTTTTGAAAACAATACTTCTCGTCGAAAATAATCCTTTAACGTCTTGACCATTTTAAATTACCTTACTAGAAGACATCACTTTTATAAGAAAATGTACTCCATTTTGTTCTCCAAATATTTTGTTCTCCAAATGTTTGTTCTCCAAATATTTTGTTCTCCAAATGTTTTGTTCTCCAAATATTTTGTTCTCCAAATATTTTGTTCTCCAAATGTTTTGTTCTCCATTTTAGTTCTCCAAACTTTTAGTTCTCCAAAAGTTTGTTCTCCAAAACTTTTTTAGTTCTCCAAAGTTTGTTCTCCAAAGTTAGTTCTCCAAAGTTTGTTCTCCAAATTTTAGTTCTCCAAAAGTTTGTTCTCCAAAATTTTAGTTCTCCAAAGTTTGTTTCAAAGTAATTTATATATTTTTGAGGAGTCGAAATAATTTATAACGCCTAAGCTTCATTTTTTTGACTCGAACAAATTCGACGTAACTTGCTGAAATTCCAGAAAATTATATTTTTCGTCGCCAAATTGAAAAATTCATAACTTCTTCGTTATAACTCCGTTTTAATCCGTTCAAGCGGCCACGGTTTCGTTTTAAAGTATATTTTCTAAATATCTAGGCCAAAAATTTTTACCTACTGTCGGATTTTCCAGAATTTCAAAATAAGGACAGACCCTTTTCAAAACGTGTCGAAATGAGTTTTTCTCGCGCCAAACCTATTCTAACCCATTCAAAACAACTCCGAAGCTATTCTAATCCTACCATACACCTTCTTAGGGTGTCATGGGTTCCTAGACATCACCAAAACTAATATATAACAAGGAGTAATTATAGGATGGATTATTTATATTTAACACTTAAAAACATTAAAAACCTTAAAAATGGTATAAACATCATGAGACTTGCATGTTTCTCAAATAAAATGATATGACCATAATAATGAATATGAAATAAAAATATGAATATGAATGCTTACTAGTGATATGATGAGGTTTAAGGACAAAAGGGTTTTTCCTAATCACTTGAGGTTTGTATTACAAAACCTATGCAACAAATGATACTAGAGTTTAATAAACCTTGTCTTGAAAACTTGAGATAATCCTCCACCTTGGTCCTTGGTTGCGAATTTTAGCAAGAGAAAAGAGCAAAAGAGTTTGATCTAGTTTTGTGAAATGAAATGAAATGAAATGAGTTTAGTAGTATAATAATATTATACTTAGATATTTTGCAAATATCTCTCATGACTCATCCCCCTTGTCGACAAGGGTGTTAGTCATCCTTTTATTTTTTTTTTTTTTTTTTTTTTTTTGTATAAGTGTAAGATTTATGTAAGTTAAATGAGGTTAAGTGGTAACTTGTGTACCCATTTGAATATTTAAGGTAGCGTTAGATAAAAATAAATTTTCACGGGTCAAGATAAAATATATTTAGGTCATAAAAATTATAAAAATACATTTCTTGCAAAATTTGAGTGAAATAATAATAATCGTGTAGTATTTAAGAAAAACGTCGTAATTATATAAATACAACAATTTAGTTACAAAATAAATTTAAAACACTGGGTAAACTCATAATATTATTTTATAAACTTAATATGAGTATAAAAATATATTGGAATAATTTTGGAAGTAATGGATCAATTGTTCAAAATAATTAATTACGCGATAACGTTTATTTAATATGAAAATTATCGTTTAATGTAAAATGCAAAACCATGCATGAACTAATATGATGACAATGATGTTAATGAAATGTAGACTAAACTTAGTCTATATGAAATGACCTCGATGATATGATCATGAATTCACGGCTAAACCATTACGGTTACGTGAATTTGATGCTCGTAAACCTAGTTCACGATAAATGATAAATAATGAAGCATGAGTAATGTTTTGAGAATGACACTGTAAAATACCAATTGTCACATAAACATACAATCGGATGTACATTGACCCACCGAATGAACCGGAGCAAATGATTCCTCAACATCAATGCATTCTTCCTTAAGGTATACATGTAGAAACTGATCTGGAAGATTCACCAATAATGTATTTAAGCGGATGAGGAAGTCATTTTCCTTAATGTTCATGTGGTTGATTTACAGAGTGCACATTTAGGAAAGAACAATAAAACAATGATCCGTGAAGATTTGGCAAAGGAATACCAAAGAGCGGATCACTATTCATGAGTGCAACTGCAATGATAGTCATTAACAATGCCTTGAGGAATAACTGGAGATTAGGCTTCTTGAGTAGTCTGACCATTATACAAACGTCCATCAATATGTAGATCCACTTCCCCCTTTAAAAATTGCATCTGAAGTTGCCATTTTTGATTTGAACAAGTGAATAAGAGTAAACTCCAATGAATGTAGATCCACTTGATGACTAAACGAACATGGAGAAAGGCATGAAGCTCTTAGATGGAGAATGTAGATGAGAATGGCCATTCTTGAGAGAATTTCTTTAAATCAAGATAAACGCATATTGAATTGTACGCCTTTCTTTTCTTTGAGGCAGGGCTCAAGTGTTATATGCGACGCCATAATGATGAAGTACGAGGCTGAATCGATGTGAAGAGGCGTCATCGTGATTGAATATCAAGGTTGAGTTACTTGAACCCGTGAGTTATGAGATATCAATCCTTGTGTTATCCATACTTTAAACCGGTCCATGTATTGAAGGATCAAGTATCTACAACCTGAGTAAGGACTACCGCACTAACATTACAAGCTTGATTGCATATATATTGGTTAGTGACATTAGTATCCAAACCCTTTGGGGTTTCACGGTCAACCTTGATTTTGTCATCGAAAAAATGACTTTCCGGTAGGAATCCACCTAAACCAAAGATCCTTAAACATTCTACCGGATGGTATCCACTTATGGCAAGGTCTAGGATTGTTAGGCTTCTTATGCATAGTGGAAGACTTATCCTTATTCCTAGTTTCCAAAGATTTAGCAGTTGGTATCCATCTAGGCGAAGTTTTTGGTTTGTTTTGCTTCACAACATGTTGAACCTCAGTCACGTTAGTAGTCTTAGTGGATTGTACCTTAGCATGTGAATTAGGAAGATGTTTCTTATTCGGAAAAGACTTAGAATTTCTAGTTTCATTTTCTACATGCTTAGTATACTTCTTCATATAACCACTCTTAGATGCAAGCCAACCCCTACTCTTTTGAGTGTTCCTAGGTAATGGTTTACAACTATTAGTAGTGCCTTGAAATCTTGTAGAATTCATCACCCTAGGTCTTGCACCTAAAATTCCATCTTTCCGAATCATGCCTTTTTCCTAGCTTCTTCTAGATAATAGTTCTTCCACAAGTCATTCATATCGTATGAATTCTGGGTTTTAATGCTTGGTTTTGACATTGTTTTGAACTAATCCTAGAGGTGTTGGGAGTAGAAGTGGCTACATGTTGAGAGTTAACGGAGCTAGAAGCCTTATTCTTAGGTAACTCGGTGAAGTGGTGGTTTTGACAAAACTTGTTTCTCCTCAACTTGGGAGGCAAACCGTGTTTTGAAAATTTTGGTCTTCGGATATAAACGCAGAGAGGCTACCTAACAACGGACGGTTTCTAATGGGATGAGAAACCGGTTTCCCAAGGTTGATGGTTTTGTAAACTTAGTGTTCACACTTTTCCTCTGCTTTCCTAAGCTCATTTTTAGGGCAACAATAGCGAAACTCTTTCACGAAGTTGAGTTTTGAGATCATCAATTTTGCTATCAAAGAGTTTGTTTGTTCTATTGACTTAGTTCTAGCTTCTTTGATGAGTCACTTAGTTCTATGTGATGCTTTCTCAAAGACTCATTTTCCTTTAGTAATTTGGCCACACAACTGCTAATTCATCATTTCTCATTTGAATATCATCAATAGTATTAATATCGTAATTACTTGTAACCAAATTACTTTTCACATGCATATTATAAATATGTTTCTTCAAATTGTTGATAGTTGACTCTTTGTCTTGGTCGAGCTTTCAAAGTGTTAATTTTAAAAGTTCACGAATTCAAGAAGTTCGGATGTTTACATGGTTTGTTAAGTTGAAAGCTTTCTTCTTTACTCGTATTGCAATTTCAAGTGAAATGCAATGTTTTCAAGTTTTGAGAATTTGTTTGAAAGTTCATCAAAAGCCTTTTTATCAACCATATCATTTGTTTTGAAATTTTAGACTCAGCCTCAACCAAGGAACATTTATCGAATCATGTTCAAAGATTAAGATCGTAATGTTTAGGTACATTAGCGGATGCACTATGTTGAACAGTTAATGGTACCTCATCACATGACACTGCTCATTTATCGATCCGATATCCTGCATCCACATCATGTGTAACAAGAGTCATTTGGACCACCGACCGTGTCAAGCTTATCTATCTCGAGCCTCTATATTCGGTGTCAACTAATCCATCATCCGGTGCTTTACCCGACTCAACATTATTTGTTGTCTCGACATTCGCATTCAAGAACACCCGATTCTTCAATGGATACATTACCCAACTTATCACAACTATCTCTCAATTGCACTGCACACTCATCCACTTTTTATCTCGTACGAGTAACTTCCTCAATATACGTATCCACATTATCCATGAGATGGATAAGTGTCTCTATGAACACGCTAATTTCCATTCTAGTGTGTCTCTTGAAAGACATTTCGGTCATGGCTTGATCATAATCGATGTAAATTCCCCATCGATGAATGACCGAAATTGGTTGTGGATCACTTGAAGTGTAGCACTGAACTATCCTTTTGAACCTTTTCTTTATCAAGTTGTTGTTCCAATTGTTCTAAGTTCAACGATAATGTACCCGTTAATGTGGATAAAATCTTGATGAAAAGGGCAATACATGTTCGTTCGTTGTTGTGAGTAGAAGTAACATGAGGTGAGAGTGAAGTTGTTGATAGGGTATAATGCAACATTCCTTTTGCACGGAATTCGTAGCATTAGCGGTGCAATTCATTCTCATTGTACTCGAACATGAAGATCTCACATCCTCATTGATTAATTCAAACATCTTTAACCGCTCGATGTAGCATACATTATCATTGTTGTCCACAACATCATACAATTTAAGTACTTCGAAATCACCGGGTCGATAGTGTAAGACATGATGTTGTAGTATGCACGGATTTTACGAGTCTATGATTTTAACCGAGAAATAGATTCTTTCGCGGGTTTTACAAAATCAAGAAGAAACCGTGATACAATGATCAATAGAACGTGTTAAGATAATCGATGGACCCACACAATGATAGAGGATTATGTGTTAGGAGTGATGATTGTTTGAAGGATTAGTGAAGTGTTATTTGGTTGTGAATTGGTTTTGTTAATGCACGCGTTTTACGGTGAAATTTAGGTCTAAAACTTAAAAGCTCAATAACTTCCTTCGGAGAGTATTTGGGCCTCTAAAAATTCGTTCCACGACATCATGGTGAAACCTCACAATAACCAGACTGTTCGGTCGTTTTGATGTATTTCACGAAACGGAGTTACTGGATCAAAAGTTATGGCCGTTTGAAGTTTTGACGAAAAGTCAACTTTGGTCAAACCTCTTCTCAAGTCATTTGTGGATCAAGTCGCTAGACACAAGTCGCTATGAACCAAGTCGCTAAACACAAGTCGCTAAAGAAGCAATCTGTCGACAAGTTGCTAAAGAACAACTCGCTAAGTAGACAAGTCGCTAAGGAACAATCGGGTCGAGAGGTCAAGTCGCTAAAGAGTAACTCGCTAGTAACAACAAAGACAAGTCGCTAGAAATAATAAAGACAAGTCGCTCGTCAACCAAGTCGCTAGTCAAGTGGTGTCTCCACTACTTTGTCTTGTTTGTCGCCTTTTCTCAATAGACAAGTCGCTAAGGCTCAAATCGCTACCACTTCAACTACAAGTCGCTACCAACAAACGAGAGCAGAGTCGCTACGAAGAAAGTTTATCCGAGAACCAAGTCACTAGGAAGAAAAACTTAAACACAACCCTTTTCAATCCAAAACAAGCTCAACCACGGTGATTCAAGATTTCCAAATCAAAACCCAAGTACTTACAACAATTCTAAACACAAAAGTACACTCAAAATTCAAACTTTAACACAAGAAATAATCCAAATGATGCAAAAACCACTAAACTTTTTCAAACCCAAAAACCATATAAAACCACTAGAAATCCAAGAACATGTAAGAGAGATGATCAAACCATGGCTCTTGATACCATTTGTAACATATTATATTTCACAAACACATTACTTAACAATATATGGTTCGAATATGAGTAGGTTTTAGAGAGAGAAAGTGGAAGGTGGGAGCCTTTCTAGAGAGAGAAAGTGAAAGAAAACATAGAAGGTTAGATTAGAATGAAGGTTCAACCTCTAACTTGGGAGGTAGAGGTATATATAGTTACATAATAAACGTCCTCCTTGGATGTGGATCGGGCATACAGGTGGGTAAAGACCGTCCTTCCTCCATGGTGTTGCACTAAACTAAACTACGCTAATAACTAACTAATAAACTAACAAATAACGTAACTAACGATATGTCTACGAGCTAACTTATGCTAGATAATATTTGGGGTGACCGATACTTCACTATGGAATTTCTAATTCCTAACAAAGCCTATATGAGAGGACATGATGCAACATCTCCAGGAAACACGGTTCCAAGATTCCTTCATCCGCTACACCAAGCTACTTATTCATAACCTTCTTGGGAAGCACCAGAGTATCCCAAAGAGACCGAATGACCCCAACATACACTCCATGCTAGAAGAGCCTACTCTTGCTTTCGGTCGGTTTCAAAGGCACAACCACTCGAAAAAAGGTGTGGAACTCCCTGCATGCTTTATGACTGATGCAATCAGGGATCTTCCATCCTAGAGACGTTACCGGCAGGCATTGATTGCGGGTAAAGTTGGCTTCATGGATGAGAAAACTACTCCAGCGATTACAACAAGAGCCAAGAAAGCTGGTAGCTCTGCAAGCTCTACAAAGTCAAAGAAAAAGAAAACCAACAGAAAGATCAGGAGGAAACTTCCAACCAACATCTTCAAACAAGAACTTGAACCTGTGCAAACATCACTCTATGATGACAATTCGGAAACTGAGTCAGATGAGGTTGTTGTCTACAGTGAGGATCGTACTGATGACTCAGCTGTCAAGGAGAAGAAACAGGACAAACCTAAAAGTCCTACATATGAATAACTCGATGAAGACATTGACGCATTCGTACCTTCTGATGATGAAAAAAAAATCTGACAAAGGGAAGAAGCCTCTAGAACAAGAAGAAGAAGAAGACTCGAGAATGGGAGTATGATCCAAAGGCTTAAGAGAAACAAGCTGCGAAAACTCAAGCAACAAAGAATGGAGAAAGAAACTCTGAATTCTCGCTAATCGACCGAAGGACCGGTGGTTCCAGTGATGCTCAATCACCACCTAACTCGTTACCGATCGGTTAATCAACCCGGTAAGGCACGGTGACATCACTACAACCACCCTTCGGAAGAGAAATCGGAAGAAGAAGAAGAACAACAACAACAACAAGATGAGCGGATGGTCGACTATAGAAGACGATCGGGATAAAGATGAGAGAGTCCCGATTGATTACGTTTTGGAAGTCAAGAGGAACTAAAGAAGAAAAAGGTAGAAGAAGCTCCTAGAGCCGAGGAACAAAGGTTAAAAGAGGAAGTTGACAACTATATCGATGAGAATCCTTTTCATAAACCCAAGAACCTTGAAACACCTCTCGATACCTCCAAACCCGAATCATCTTCACACTCATCACCACCACCAACAAAGGAAACAACCAAATCAACATCGAAATCCATCAAGAAGAAAGCCGACACGTGGGCATCTCGTACCAAAGCAAAGATCCGAGAAAGATGTGCTTCATTCTCGAAAACAAAACAAAGTCTTCTTCAAACTCGAATGAACACACCGCCGCGTGGTCATCGATCTTTCAAAGCAGATGGACACGTTTCAAAGCGAAAAGCACAGATTCAAAAGTTTCTCTCTAGGGACGTTCAAGGTGAAATTAATGCACAACTCAGAACTACACCCACACCTTTCTTCTCAACACTATTCTTGGCATCACCGAGAGATGTTCAAGAATCAAGTCTTCTAAATGGTTAAGACAATGGTTCAAAGGTCAAGAAACTACACTAGTGGTCATGCAAACAAGACCGATCCAGCCCCCAGTTGTCTCTGAAGACGCATTAATTTCATAATTGGTGAACTTAATGGCTACTCGTGCTCCATCTTTCACTCCAGATGACGTAAAGCTATATGATCTACTTCTGGAACGACAACTCAAAATAACTTGCAATGAAGCTGTTGGGCAAGATAAGAGACCGAGAGATGATGACGACAAGGATGAGGATCCGAACGGCAAAAGACAAAAGAAGACCGGTGAGTCGTCGTCATCCATGCCACCACCACCTGTTAAGACAACCACCACACCTCCACAACAAGCTACCCAACCACCACAATCTGATCAACCTCAGGATACCGAACCTACCACCACAGCAGAAAACCGGTGATCATTTCACACACATCGGTGGTGAGGATCTTGATATTCCCGAGCCTCGACGTCAACCAACGCCCCGACCATCACCTCAACCAGAGTCATCCTCCAGACCGAAGTAGAAGAAACCGTCAGTCATATCTAGGCTAGATGACGACAACACAGAGGAGTTTGAATGGTTCAGTAACATGGTTGAGGCGCAACTAAGACTAGCTGAAGGTCAAGAACCGGTAGATGGTCGAACTATGGAGTAGGTTCATATTATTCAAGATAAATTCAAGGTCAAGAAGATGACGAAATGGGAACTCCGCAGGATCAAGAACGATGCCTTCAATCTACTCAAAGAAACATCCTACAGTGCAATTGAGCTGGAATACCACTTGAACAACACTGCCCGTGCAATGTCCAACAGTATCGACTGGCTCAACCAGGAATCAAACATCTACTACACCAGAAAGGATAATGAACCTTACTACACATATTGGACCAAACCTCTACCGACTATTGGCAAACCCAAACAACCAAGGATTCCATTATGTTTCTTCTTCAACAATCATTTGGAGTTCCTTTAACACAGAAGCAGTGTAAGTAAGAAGTATGCTACATCTCTAACGTTCAACATTCCAGCTGCTTTGTTCTCCACCAACATCGCCATTGAAGAAGATGCCACAAACCTGTTTGTCGACAAGGTTGTGGAGTATGACATTGACGCTAAGTTTGGTATTCACCATTGGCCGAAGAGGAGAAGACTTTATTACCGAAGCTGCAGGGTTAGAATGTCGAACAAAGAGGTGAAGCATGACAAAACAATAGTTGATGTTATGTCGGTAAAATTGGAAACTAAGTGGGACTACTCATTCTTGTCCAAGATCAAAGTCAAACGACAATATGAACAACAGTATGAATTCTCTTAAGCTGACTTCCCGGATTTGTCGCTCAATGACATTGAAGACATGTATCTTCTAAAGGTACAAGTAAGGATGTGTCATTTCTCGACAAAAATTCACTCAAGTACATCACTGCACTTCTAATCTTCATCCACAACAAGGTTATTCAGGAACGGTGAAACTAGTATTTATAACTTTAAAGTTTTCCTTACACATCAAATATCATACCCATATTAGAAACCCGAACCACAAAAATCATAAATCATCAAAACCGAACCATTTAATAACAAAACCAAATCAGATGTATCAAGAACTCAAATGCCCTTTATATGGTCTTGATTCAGATCTCATTTTTTAGTATATGTAAGAGTTATTAAGATCGATGATGATTTGTAAAACTCTGAGATCTTGAGGTTTTATGCATTCCTTGAAATCTTAGGTTTGCTTGATGATCTTGATAACATGCAAGTACAATATCTTGGTTTATTATTTGATTTTTGATCTTGTTCATTTTTATACATACAAAAACCCAAACACAAAAATGGTTTCTTTATGACGATGTTTATGAGCATTGAATCTTAATAGATTATCGTTTGTTCTTGTTGTTGTTGTTGATTTTTTCTAATATATTGTTGAGAGAATAAGAAAATGATACCCTAAATTTGTTCTCTTGAGTTGTTGTGAGGTAATGAGTTTCTTGGTGATGAAGATGTTGTATTTGATGTATAGCGATTAATTTAGGGTTTTAATTTGAATGTCAATTTTATGGTGGTGGGCGGCGGGGGCTACTATGGTGGATCCACGGTGATGTGGTGGTGGAGGTAGTAATGGAATAATGGAAAAAACAGGAGTTGGATGAAAAAGAAGATTGATGTTTGGTAATGGGGGTAGTGATGGTGATGTGGTGGTTTAAAAGTAACATGGCAATTAAGAAAATGGAAAAAAAATGTAAAATACGAAGATAAACCAAGTACCGACTTAGGAGGTAAAATCGTACCAAACCGACAAAATTCAAAAGTATAGGGTAACAATTGAAAACTTTTTGTTCAGTGATTAAATGTGAAAAAGTGGAAAAGTAAATTGAAAACTTTCATATCAAACAAAATTCATTTGAAAAGTTAGTTGATTTTTATGATGGGTTTTGTTTGATATGAAAGGGGTATTTTTTAAAATTTGAATTTGGTTTTGGAATAATGTTATAGTCATTATTTTTGGGTTTTGGTTTGGATATTTAGGGGAAATTGAAACGTTGAAGTAATTTGTATTTTTAAATTGGTTTTGTGATTTCCAACATTTGATGAAGTAAACATATATATATATATATCTATATTATATATAACGGGAGGCGTTACGTAGATAATGCCACGTAAACGCCACCTCATTGCCCGAGAATTCATTATCGCCATGTCATCACATTCTTCGCCATGTAAGCATTTTGAAAAGTTATTTTATTATAAGACATTTAATTAATTTTGAATTTTAGACTATTTTTATATGATGCCCAATAATTCAATTTAATGCCACATAATGTCCAACTAAGCAATATTATTGTAAATTTGGATTTAGTATATTTATTTTTGTAATTTTCGGAATTTATTTTTGTAAATTTTGGAATTTTATTATATATTTTTGTAAATTTTTTATAAAAAAGTGGCCTTGCAAGGATTGAACCTTGGTTATTTGAATAAATAACTTGTGTGTTTACCACTTAGGCAACAAGTTATTTTGATAATTATGTTGCATATTACAATCTATAAATGCAACCAATTATGTAGGAGAATCCTACAACTTAGGTTAACCAAATAAAATATACTGAAATTTTTTTACAGGTTCATTCATAATATATTTTTTCTCACAAACCCTAATATCATATTTTTTCACACAATCTCATCTACGGGTGTCGCTTTGAATCAATCACAAACTCATAATGGTAAGCCTAAACTTAAAAATTGGATTTAATATAATGCTATCAAGTGCATGCATGTGATCATGTAACTGATTTAATATGTATGTAGGATGAGTCTTGATTCAAAAGCAACTATGAATCAAAATAAGTTACCACATTGTTTGAAGAAGATCAAAAAATTAATTAGAAGCAATTGCACATCCGATGCAATATTTGTATCGATTAGTCACACAATGCAAGTTTAAATATTACTCTTTCATTCCCACTTTAAATACCATATATTTGATAATTTAATGTTCTTTGTTAGATGTTTATACAGAGCACAGGAAATTTTATGCATGTCATGAAACATGAAGATATCGAGAAGATAGAGGAAGTATTGTCTCATAGCCCGCCACTTTAGAATGATGATATTACCTCTTCATATTTGACTAATTTCATACTATGCATTATCCGATCCAAATATGGCTTATAATTTTGAATATTACTTGAGACAACTTAAGTGATTATCCTTTAATAGCAATTCTTTCTATTGATCCTTTTATCAATAAATGTTTTGTGGATGCGGGGTTAGAAGTCGAGAAGTTCATTACTCACGAACCACTTTCCACATTCGGAGCTGGAGCGTGAATTTGCCACATGGGCGCCTCATATGAATGTTATGCGTTACAATACTTCACAAATTTCAATGTTTTTTGTTTGAGTTAGTAGTTGGTTTATGTCTTCCTTATTTTAGGTGACACGCAAGTTATGTGCGTTGGAGCATTTACATAGATCACGTGTGTTTGACTGTTTGGTATTGCTTATTAAAAAGTAATTATATGGTTAAAGATATGCGGTACCAATCTCTTTATTTTAGTGCTTATTCCTGTTACTTCTTATTTGGTTCTTCCATCCAAAGACACCTTTTTTATACTTCCATCCATGTCATTGATATATACTTCTTTATGTTTTTTGTTTTTAATTTTTTTACAATGCAAATTCTCCATTAATATTCACAATACATAAGTTCTCTACGCATACTCTCTATATTGTTCTTGTGTATATATGGTTTAACCTAATCTCAACCCCATAAAAACCGGCCAAATCCCTCCATCATCACATACATACGCGAATTGCACGCATTTTTTGTGGGTATGTCGATACATATGGTGAGCTTTCATGCATGCATATAGGGAATATTTTGAGGAGCCATGAAAGGAACCGATAGTGAACTATCCACTTCATCCAAAGCGAATACCCAATTTTCAATTGTTATATAAAGACATGTGAAGGTAAGTCTCATGATGATTGCTATTTCAAGTCGATAATGTACATCCAACGCCATGTTCGAAGATTTCATATGATTTTTATATCGGTATAATCTAATCTCATTCATTTTGTTTTGTTGATACTGGGTTAAAAAAAAATACACATGGCTCACTTTGAATGATCTTGCTTGACTCCATCATTGACTCAAGTATGTATACACAAATAATATAATTCCATGTTCTTCACAAAGTCTATAAAAAATATGATGGGGCATCCTAGATATGTATTACATTATGGTTTGCCAATCTTTGTTATTAGGTATGGTTTTCCGATCCATTTGCTTATCGATTAATACCCAAACTTCGTATTACTTCTCTTTTAGTCATATTTACTATTTATTGTTTCTTTAATCACTAATTTAGTTACGGTATTAATAACAATAACTAAATATCGCTAAGAGTATAGCTTCATTACTAAAAAATATGCCCTTTCTTATAAAGGTATAAAATTGATTGACATGATTTGAAATTTGTTTGTTTGCGTGTTTTTGACATCGGTGACATCAACTCGGGAGGATACAAGTTATGTAAGCAAAATAATCACCACTATCCGATTGAAAGTACGAAGATTGATGAGAATAGAAAACAAACTTTTGTAGAACATTACGAACCACATAGAAGATTCGCATAAGCGAGTTATAAAAATCGCCAAAAGTAATAGATGAAAGAATGTACACTGTGACCGTTAGTCTATAAATTTTGATTATTGTAGATGGAGACCCAAAATTATTTTGTGGTCACATATGAAGTAGTGTAGATTCTAATGTTTCCATGAAGGATAGGATGTTGGTCTAATTTAGATGGTAAAATATTAGATTATACAAGAATCATCGACATATTGCGGCTTCGTCATTTTTTTTTCGAAGAATGTTTCGAATAATAACATGCTTTATCTAAAAGTGGATTTCATGATTGACCGACTCATGGAAATATCTACGAAATGGCGACACCAAAGAAACCAACACAAATCCCGCAACACCACCAAATGAAGCACAATGTACGCTAGAACATAACCAAAGCGACTAAAACAACCTTGCTTGGTAAAAGAAAATGTGACACACTTGACAATGACAAGCATCGAAACAATGAGAAGACAAGTAAAAAGGCGCTATTTCGGGAGGATAAATGTAACAACAAATACTAATCTTTCCGTACTAAAAGTAAATATATTACGCCCACCAAAAGAGAAATTTATTACTATTATTATATGAGAAAATACATTCATATGTTCTATAGCATATTTATAGGTAATTGTTTATTAAGCTTTATGCTTTTGGTGGTAAAAACATGAGACAACAAAGTCGTAAACTCTTAGCTCCTTTCTCTTTTCTTTTTTTTTTAATTTAATTCTTTTTTATAACAGTAACATTGGCATTTGGTGTACGTCCTTTCATAGGCGAGTAAGCGAGGCTCGCTTAGGAATGTGGCAAGACAATTTATTGACGGTGGATGCCATGTAACCGGAGCTCGACCTCATAGATTGCAACAAAAATGTTGTTTTACAAGATCGTCTTTGTTTTTCGAGACAAATATAGTCAAGTATACGGTATTTGCAATCATTTTTCGTCTTAAGACGTTTACTTATCGGTACTTACAACCATGGTGTGTAAAGATTTAAGTTTGGTATCAACATTCGTGCAACGACTTGAAGTCATGCGCATGAAATTACTGAGAATCCGATTGTGTGTTTGTTAATGAAACACGATATATTTTGTCCGCAAACACATAAGTCGCAAGCGATTTGTATACACATTACTGACCATATTCTACTTCTCTCATTTCTTAGAATAGTACTCGAATTCGTGATTGCTTTATCGATCAAGTGCTTCTTTTTCTTTTCTTTTTTGTCACGATTGACATCATCTCGGCTCGAGTTTGAGAAAAGTGGTGATCATCTTGCAACCTGGTGATCATGGGGAAGGGTCGGTGTTATTTGAGAGAACATATCTGAAGGAGGTCGATAAGCCATTGTATACTGTGACTCATTTTTGTTGAGATTTTCTTTCGAATATAAGTGCTTTCTCATTTTGTACATCCGGTTTCTATGTTGCTATAAGTTTGTTATCTTAAATTGCATATTTTGTACTTACGCATTTTGCGGCATGGTGAAAGTAGAAGGATTTAGAAGGCGATTATGTACCAAGTAGGCATCCGAGTTCCGTTATAAAACCGATATTGGATGTTAAACTAAACTTATTATAGTTTGTTTATATATAAAGTCTAAGGACCTTTAGTATATTAGTATATGTATGTAGGTAAGTTACGTATAATCCATAAACTTGTATATGGGTGGGTCATAACCGAATACGGTTATAACGTTTAGATTAGATTGTATCGTTTACTTTTTGTGAAGCGGTATTCCTTTCTTCCAAAGGTACCGATTAGGTTTGTATAAATAGGTTAGGATTTGTAAACAATAATTCCATATCAATACAATATTCGTAAATCATATATCGGTTTCTATACTCTGTTTATTTCGATTACACAAAGCAACCTGTGTTTTGTTCATCATAGTAAGAATAATTCCAACAATTGGGATTTTGTTCATCATAGTAAGACTCACCGTGGACAAGTTTAGTTTATGGGGGAGTATTGGATGTTAAACTAAACTTATTATAGTTTGTTTATATATAAAGTCTAAGGACCTTTTAGTATATTAGTATATGTATGTAGGTAAGTTCTGTATAATCCAGAAACTTGTATATGGGCTGGGTCATAACCGAATAAGGTTATAACGTTTAGATTAGATTGTATCGTTTACTTTTTAGAGAACCGGTATGCCTCATGTTCTTGGCACCGATTCATTAGATATAAATAGGATAGATCTCTGTAAACAATTCATTCAACATATATCAATACAAATCTATTCTATTCAATCTTTTGTTTCTGTTTTCTATCGCATAATTCCTGTCCCAAACAGCAAGTTCATTCAAAACCCATATAACAGTTGTGATCGAAGGCCAAACAACAATTGGCATCAGAGCAAGAGTTTAATCGATCCAGGAAAGAACGAGTATAAGTGGTCATCGATTGAAAAAGCAAGAATCAAAAGTGAATGGTTGTTGTACAACCTGGTGTGTAGCGATATTGGTATCACGAATCAGAAAAAGGAAGAAACCGTCAGGTAACCACCATCAGAAGAAGAAGATGTCTGGTGTTTGCCCTAATCGACCGGTTTTTTTTCCAACCTATTTACTATTTACTACTCCATATAAATTAGGAAAAGTTCTTATTGATTGTTAGTAAGATAGAAATTTCCCACTAGCGAAAAAAATCCCGATTGATGAAAGTAGCAAAAACCGAATTATATTCCTTTTACAACATCCTTAGTGGCAAAATCCTTAGTGGCAACATCCTTAGTGGCAAAATCCTTAGTGGCAACATCCTTAGTGGCAATATCCTTAGTGGCAACATTCTTAGTGGCAATTAAGAACTTAGTGGAAATCAAGTCCTTCGTGGCAAACAAGACCTTAGTGGCACGAGATAATAAGCAAAAGAAAACACGAGTGGTACAAGCAAAACAAAGAAAGATAGGAAGAAAGAATGCTAGAAAGGCTAAAGCACGTCAAAGCATGATTTAACGACAAAGAGCAAAATATTGCACTTCAATGCCCGAAACTTATGAAACAAACTACACAACATGGGCAATCATGATGGAGACAATATTAAAGGCATATGGCATTTGGGAAGCAATAGAAGTGAAAGAAGGAGACAAAGCAAATGAGATGAAAGAAACACATCAAAGGCAATGATCTTCCAAACTTTGCCTCAAGATTTTTAATGCAAGTAGCACAATATTCATTGCAAAGAAGCATGGGAATCAATTAAAGTCAAGTATTTGGGGGCCGACTTAGTTCAAAAGGCAAGACTGCAAACTTTAAGAAGTGAACTAGAGACTCTACGAATGAAACCGGATGAGAAAGTAAGTGATTTTGGAGGGAAGTTAAGTAGTATAAAGGCAAAATTTAAAAGCCTTGGTGGGAATTTGAAAGACAAAGTGTTAGTAAGAAAACTACTCAACTCCGTTCCAAAGAAGTTTCTACCAATAGTGGCGTCTATCGAGCAATATCAAGAAATTGACACCATGCCATTTGAAGAAGCAATAGGACGAATAACTGCTTTTGAAGAACGACTCAAAGTCAAGGCGAACATGAAGAGAATCATCAAGACAAACTTCTAATGGCAAGTTCAAGAAATCAAGGACATGAAAGAGGACAAGGAAGAAACTTTAACAAAGAAAGAGGTACATATCGAGGAGAACGAGAAAAGAGTGACAGGAAATGCTACAAATGTGACAACTATGGAGACCTTTCATATGACTGCACCAAATGGAAGGAGAAAGACAACAATGAAAAATCACATAGCAACAAATGGAAAGAAAAGAAAGAAGAATCACTTCTCGCTTATTACTCTGATGAAGATACTCCATTACTATGAAGACAAGTCAAGAAAGTTGAAGACTCACCGTGGACAAGTTTAGTTTATGGGGGAGTATTGGATGTTAAACTAAACTTATTATAGTTTGTTTATATATAAAGTCTAAGGACCTTTTAGTATATTAGTATATGTATGTAGGTAAGTTACATATAATCCGAAACTTGTATATGGGTGGGTCATAATCGAATACTGGTTATAACGTTTAGACTAGATTGTATCGTTTACTTTTTGTGAAACGTATTCCTTTCTTCAAAGGTACCGATTCGGTTTGTATAAATAGGTTAGGATTTACGTAAACAATAATTCCATATTAATACAATATTCGAAATCATATATCGTTTCTATACTCCTGTTTATTTCGATTACACAAAGCAACCTGTGTTTTGTTCATCATAGTAAGAATAATTCCAACAACCGAGTTCCAGAGCCATGAACCTGAGGTTTCAATGAATCTTTCATTTGCCATTTCTTTCATGTTTTAATATTTTGGTACATGGGAAATTACAACATCTCCAACTATTGTTTTCAGTTTGATTATTTAAAGAGTTTGGAGATCGAGGAGAAAATTAACAAAATTAGATGGTGCCAAACAGCAAATGGCGCACTCTTTCTTTTGTCGACTAACAATAAAACCATTAAATCTTGGAAGGTAACCACTCTTTTTCATCTTAGTTTCAGTCCTTAACAGTTCATATGTAGACATTTTCTTGAGAGCACATTAAGATTCTTATCTGCCCATTACTATATATAAGATTTTCTTCACATATCGCCACTTATTGTGGGTAAAATTTGTAACTTAACGGGTTGGACTAAATTAAATAATGTACCGTGTTAATTGAATGCAAATCACGGTCTTGAGTGGGATAAATGAAATTTCCATTATGCATACACTTTATATAAGGTTTTATCTTAATTCTATATCCCGATGGTTCATTTGAAGGATGGTATTCAGGTTTGAAGATGATCATTTGTCATTTAAGTATTTAACGACTTAGACCATAATGGAATTTATAGATTGATCATAACTCTTCCGAATTTAGAATATGCATATTGTTCATTGTGCTTTATTGGTATTTCATACGTATTCGTAGTGTAAATTCTAAAGTTAGTTTTTGCTTTAGAGATGGTTACATCAAGTGATGCCAATCTATCGTCCATTCTACTTATAATGGCTAATCTCTTAGGATATCGTTATTTTATTTTGTTTGATATCAGTTAGGTTCAAGCCCTCCATTTTCCATTTACACATCTCTGCTATCAATATATCTTAAGTTCAAAAGGATACTATATTGAGGGACATTTCTGACCATGTGACCTGATCATCAAACAACTATTTGGTATAAAGGCCGACAATCTATGCTTTTAGTCAGGGTAGTCAACATAATCCTCGAGAAAATGTGTAGTTACTTTTATGTGCTATATCTTATGTGAGTCAATTCTAGCTTTGCTTTCGCTTTTCTTACCTTTTGTTTCATTCTTTCTCTATTATTGTTATTATCTTATTACTTAACATCCAAGTTTCGTTTGGATCGGCATTCCGTCTTTTTAAGGTGCGAAAATATCTCGATACTTGGGGTACTATACAGAGTTCAAGAAAAGAAAGTGAAAAAAATTGCAACCATGAATGTGGACCTTTCTAAAGTTCTTTGGAAAGAGCAACATCTTGGCAGTTCAAGTGTTTCTTCCAAAGACTAATTATTTACTTGTAAATGGGGATTCAAAGATAAATCTTCCACTAATGTGGTCAATGAATACAAGTTTCCTCCATGAGGCATCCCGTCACCGCGCTCACCGTGGTAATTTTACTAAACTCATGTTGTATATAATATCTATTTTCGGCGGTCTTTGTGATGGTGGAAAATATAAGTATTCCGTATTCAAAAATCAACATGGGTGTTGTGTTTTGATCACTTTTAATACTCTATATAATTCATTCTGCTTTTTTTGTTCTTATCATACTTTACTACTTTTCTTCGTAATATACTATTAAGGCTTTAGGCGTAGTTTGTTTCCGGCTATTGACCAAGTTTTTCATAGAATCTATAAACCTTGTAGCTAGAGGCGATATAGCACAAGATGACACTTGGTTAAGAACAGGTAATTAAGTGACAAAGTGATTAATATTGTAACTTTTGCTCTTGGATCATAAGGTCATGAGATTCTCATTATTCATACTGTGTAGACCATCTTGAGGCTCGATCTAGCTTGAAACACGAGTTGTAGAGCCAAAAAGTGACAGATTCACGATCCTAATGAAGATAAAATAATATGTTGCATTTGTTTTCTATATTGAAATCCTTTGTCCCGAGCCCAATTATGTTTCTTATATTAACCGGATATTTTTATTTTCGGATCTCGAGCACGATCAGAGCCACCGGATTGGCACACCAAACTAAAGATTCTTTGTTGGCGCGACTCGTGGACTCGAGTATCTACATTTCAAAGTAAATCCACCCGTAATTTACCGTGATTTAAAATAATCAAATATATTATTGGATAATGACTTCAACACAAAGCTTTCGGATTTTGGACTAGCTAAATTAGGCTCGATTGGTGATAACACTCACGTGTCAACTCGAGTTATGGGTACTTATGGTTATTGTGATCCCGATTATGCAATGAGTGGCAAATTAACTACTAAGGTGGTGTTTGATAAGGACTTAAAGAGTCTTAATAGATAAATATGTAAATGTATTAAGTCATTAAATGAGTGTTTGTTTGGGGCTTAAAATAAAAGATGACTTCATAGAAAAAGCCATGGGGTGGAGGGTCCGCAAATTAAGTCCATCCCCTTTATTATACTTTACATATTTACCTCCGTTCTTAACTTATAATCTCACGTATTTCATATAAAAGGGTATACCAAGAATTTCTCTAATTAAGACACTTTATTCAAGACACAAAACAAACAACCATTTAGTTATCTACAAATGTACAACATATATCCGACAAACACTTTAATTTTACAGGACTTAATAAAAACTAAACAAACAGCCCTAAGTCCGATATTACTGACTTTGGTGTGGTTACTGTTGGGCCGATAACGGACGTAAAGCAATTGATATGAAGTAATTATTGTGTCAAACATGGTTACAAGAATTCTCTTAATTCTACAATTATTCTAAGCTTTTCGAAAAGGATTTAGGAGGTTTTATGCATTAAAAGGCACATTAGGCGAATCTCACTATGTTTGGCCCGTGTCCATATAAGTTGATTTTATATTTACCTCTTGATATCTATGACTTTCTGATTCTCCTCGCTATATAATAATAACTTCTTTGGATATAGTATATATAACATCCGTGATAAAGTTATTCTCCATGCATATATCCGTCTAACTGCTTTGCCACTTTCCTAGGGAGTAAGATTCACAACCAATGCTTTGATACAAAGGATAGAGCGACCAAATGGCATGGTACTTTAACAAGTGCAAACCTGCGGAAACAAGTTGGCAAGGCTTTCCTCACTTGCATTGCCGTGAACTCGGTGCATCCACAGCCCACGATCACGTGTACTACAAAAACTCTAGCACAAAATTCATTACATACAACATAATGCACATTCTAACTCTTCATAAATTTGACACTCATTTGCATTTACCTAATTTACGATTATTGCTTCAAAGCACTAATTCGATGGCACTGCCACCATAAGCCTCACTTGCAATAGCCCAAAAGTGATTCAACGGTAAAAAGTTGCGACGAAATTCTACGGAAACACCTAACCACGACCCAGCGCATTTTCCGGTGGAATTACGCAACTTGGAAAATACTCGACTCATATTTCGTTTCACTTTGGGAAAGGAAGCAAAAAGAATGATCAAAGTTTGTTTTGGATAAAACCATAACGGTGACACCAATACAACCACCTTCTCATGTTCCGGTGGAGGTCGACGTTGGACCCTCAACACCAATTGGGGCTCATCACCTCCAAAACACCTCCGTGATAGGTGATATTGACCGGTCCTACAAACACGCCTTCAACACCAATATCACGGAGTTCGAGCTCGAGCACAAAAAGGGAGAACAAAGTCACCACCGTTTCAACATCCGTCACGCCACCAACTTTCGTGGAATACAAAAGATCGCAACACGAGTGCCTCAAAGAAACGAAACAAGAGTAGTACGAGAAACCGCAATCGAAAAAGCTTTTACATGAACAGGTGAGCTAATCACATTGTTGATCGCACGATTGAGCACATCAACAACTAATGTTGTCTACAAAGAAGCTTTGTTTAGAATTTAAGTTAATTGTTATATCACTTTAATACATTTTCATTATCTACAACTATACAAACATGCATATATTAATTAAAGTAGTAAAAATTATGTATGATGTCTTATTAACCATCCATGAAACCCATACAATTATTTATAATCATTTATTTTATTAAAAAAAAAATTAAAAAGTAACATATAATATTGTTTGAAAAACAACAAACAAATGCTTAAAACAACAAAACAAATAACATTATTTTAAAAGCGTGATTACGCATGGCTACACTAACAAAAACAACAAACAAATAATTATAAAAACATGCCCGCCATTGGTAACTTAAAACTAGTATATATATATATATATATATATATATATATATATATATATATATATATATATATATATATATATAGGTAGGGTTATAATAAAAGTATTTTAAAATAAAGAGTCTAGGAAGGTGAATTTTGGAGCATCACGGTTATAAAGTTCTTGTATCATATTTTTAAGTCATTACATCATAGTTATAAATTTTAGTGCATCATGATTCTTGCATCACGACTATAAAAATTATCGCATCACAATTATTAAGTTCTTGCTTCACATTGTAAGTCACCGCATCCATCACAGCTTATAAATTTAGTGCATCATAGACTTTTTATTCTTTTTATATTAAGATCTTTTTATTTTAACCTAATATATAAATATATATATATATATATATATATATATATATATATATATATATATATATATATATATATATATATATATATATATATAATTATATTTATATTTGTATGTTTAATATGATATTTGTATGTATGCATATTAACCGGTAGCTTAAATGTGTTTGGGACCATATAATGATAGCAATGAATGAAGAAAGTGAAGTATATGTCGTGAATAGTGATATCTTGAGTTAGTGATTATCGTCGTAATTTTGGGATGATTTTTGGGTTTTATTCATGGTGTTGTAGATTGTATGCATAGTACTACATTTTTGATTATTTAGGCTTAAATTTATAGGATTCAAAAAGTTGCTTAAGTTATTCTTTCTATATATATATATATATATATATATATATATATATATAATAGAGATATGAGTGAAGTAAATTAAAATAAGAAGTGGTGAGAAGTGACTAAACCACGATTTGAGATGCAACGATTTGCATTAGATGCATTTCTATTCATATAGATGCAACATCTTGAGTTTCGAAAGTTAATTTGATGTATAGATGGTGCAAATTGAATTTCATGATTTCGGAACCTGCAGAGGAACAAAAAACAAGAGAAATTATGAAATGCATCTAATATACGTATATGCATCTGATTAAAAGCTAGAGAACACACTATGGTGCATTATAATGCATCTAATATTATAGGAATGCATCTAATTTAGGTCGGTGCATCTCGGATTTGCGGTTATAGTTCTTCTTATTTTAAGTAATCTTCTTATTTGATCCTAACTCTCTCTCTCTCTCTCTCTATATATATATATATATATATATATATATATATATATATATATATATATATATATATATATATATATATATATATGGTAGGGTTAAAATGAAAAGTTTCTTATAATGAAAAGAATGAGAAGGCATGTGAGGTGACATGTGTCACCTTGCCACATCACCATGCCATGTCATGTGACATGTGTCACCCCACCCCACCCACCCACCACCAAAAAAAAAAAAAAATCTCAAAAAAAAAATTTTTTGGGCAAAAAAATCCGCCAAAAATTCCTTAAAATTTTGTCACACCCCAAAATATCGTATGTATGAACGATAGTGTCATTGGGGTATAACGTCATAGCACAAAGTATGGATACATAGCACAAAAACGACCTCTATAATGAGACGCTTTGAAAAGTTTACCATTCGATAAATAAGTTAAAGTTTACACCACAAGAAATCACAAGGTTTGATAATACATAAAAAAAAAGTTTACAAAACAAGTCGAATGGTAATTGTTAAAAGCACAAGACTTCAAAGTATGCCATGCGACCCAAAAGCTCCATGAAGTGCTATCATCTTAAGACCTGAGATAAACATGCTAAAAAGTGTCAACACAATGGTTGGTGAGTTCATAAGTTTGTAATAAAATGATTTGAAATACTTTGAGAGATGTTCACACAGCAAAGGCATTGTAAATCCACTCGGTTCAAGTTCGCCCATACAAAACTTGCAACTTTGTGTGTTCACAACCCATTGCCTAAAATAGAATGACAATCATGTATGCATATATCATAGTAGTTAAAAGTATAAATGTCACCACAAGGGTCTTCCAACAATTCATGTTGGGATGTTCCTCCAACGCTCACGTTGGGATGTATCCATAAAATGGCCTTCCAACATATAAATGCGGGATGTTCCTCCAACGACTCACGTTGGTCGTATCCAAATTAATGGCCTTCCAACATATAAATATTGGGATGTTTGTTTAAGTCTAGTGCAACACGCACCAAGTCTAAAGTATAAGTAATATTGTTTGGCAATAGAGTTTAAATATTTTGATAAATAAGCATGTATCTCGCCCAAATAGTTATAAGAATTAAGCGAGTAAAAGCGGGTATGAACTCACCGGTGTGATTAATATGCTAACAAAATGATGTGCACGAAAATGAGGCTCGGAAACTATCCGCGACCTAAAATGAATGTTATGACTTGAGTTATGATATGTAATGAGTTATGGTGTTATGTTATGCATGCATTTCGTATGTTATTTATACCATTTGCGAGTTTTGAAAAATAATACTTGTCGTCGAAAAATACTCTTTTGACGTCTTGACCAATCTTAAATCACTTTACAAGTTTTTACGTCAAAATGTCATCCTACAATAGTTTCGTAATGATTTATGATGAAATTATCACTTTTCGTCGTAAAACAATGTCGTCGGAAATTTCTTGAAAGTAGCAAAATGGCTTTGGAAACTAGTCGTAAAATGGTGTCGTCGATCGTTAGAGAACGAACTCGACGGTTTTGGAAAGTTTGTATCGAACTCTAGAAGTTTCAGTTCAGAGTTTTCGTCAAAAGGTCTCGAACATAAAGATAATAAGGGTTAAAGATGGTGGTTTTGGCTAATTGATGTGCGAGAAAATGAGTTTCGCCAAGTTTGAACATCCGTAAATAATTTACTATAACTCCGCTATACAAACCGCTTGACGTTTTGAAAAATATGGCGGTGAACTTGATTTTATTAGAAGACAATTGTTCCAAAAGTTTCACAACTTTGTCAAAAACAACCGCAAACATGAACGTTATGACTAATGGGATACTTGAATCGTAAAAATAATATAGTTTTTCGAAAATAATATTTACGGCAACTTTATAAAACGTGCATATATTTGTCGTTTCAAATCCGTTTTCACGTATAATATGTCCTTAGCTTCGATCAAAGTAAACTAATATATTTTTGATAAGTCGAAATAATTTGTGAAGCTTAAGGCTCGTTTTGACCGAACAATGTAAAACTGCATGCTGAATTTTCTGAAAACTTTATTTTTCGTCGTCAAACTTTAAAAATTCACCACGGCTTCGTTATAACTCCGTTTTATCCGTTCAAAAGGCCACGGATTCGTTTTAAAGTATATTTTCTAAATATCAAGGCCAAAATGTCGTACCAACAGTAGGTTTTCCAGAATTTCGAAATAAGGACAGAACCAAATATATAGTTATCGAAAATAGTTTTTCTCGGACAAAACCTATTCTAATCCCTTCAAATCAACTCCAAAGCTAATCTAATCCTACCATACACCTTCTTAGGGTGTCATGGGTTCCTAATCACCATCAAGTCCAAAGTATACCAAGGGAATAATTATAGGATGACTATATATGTATAAAACTCTAAAAATCAAAGTAAAATGGTATAAACAACACAAGTCTTGCATGTTTTGCTCAAAATGATTAGATGAGTATGAAATGAATATGTAATATGAAAATAGCCATGAGATGCTTACAAGTGATATGATGAGGTGATTAGAACCAAGGATTAAACCTAAACACCCTAGGTTTTTATTTCAAAACCTAAACAAGAGTGTTATCTAGATTGTGATTACTTGAACTTGCAAAATATTTGATGATCCTTGTAAAACACCTTGATGGCGGTTGGTATAAGGAGAACAAAGAGAGAAGAAAAGCTTTTAACACTTGTGAATTATTAATGTGAATGAAATGCATGAATGTAGGTTGAGTATATATCTAGTTTAGGTAAGAAATTCACCAAACAATAAATGAAATACCCATAGGGCCGGTTTTTAAGGGTGGTGTTTCTTCAAGATATTTTTTTTTTCTTTATATAATGTATTGTGTAGTTACTTGTAACAATTTGTAAGAAAAGTGTAAGAATTTGTGTAGAAAATGTACAAGTGAATCTAAATAGAAATTTTTGGTGCAAGTAAGTTTTTAATAAGTCAAAATAGAATGTAATGAGATGATAAAAAATTGTAAAAATACTTTCCTTGTGAAAATTGAGTGATAAAATAATTATCGAATAATTTTAAGAAAAACGACGTAATAATTAAACTTTAACGATTATTATACCAAATAAATTTGAAACACTAGGAAAACTAAAATATAGTTTTATAAACTAAATATAAGTTTAAAATACCTCGGGATCATTTTGAAAGTAACGGATTAAATATTTAAAATAATAACTCACGCGATAAAGATTATTAAATATAAAAATTACGCGTTAAATGTGAAATGCAAAAATCATGAATGAACCGTTATGAGATGATGAATATGGAGTATGAGGAATGACCGAAATTGAGAATTGTGACATTCTTCCTCGATAGAAGAATCGCGTCCTCGCGATTCAATCGACGATACATAAGGTTCTACCCTAAGGTTTCACAAAATCAAGTGTATGGTCAAAGTGCTTATGCCAAAACTTACGCGTCTAGGCTTCTTATCTAATGAAACTCATTGAATCAATAGTACGGTGGATCACTTAATGGTCTAGGAAAACGTGCCGCCACGCATTGCGGGCTTCCTCGGTCCCTATATAGAATGCTCGACCTCGAGGTGGGTGATATTGAGTACCGGGTTCGGGTTATTTCCTTCAATTGCCATAGCTAGATGAGCTTGTATCGGCTTATTCAAGCGAGGAGAATTATTCGGAAGTGATTCGGGTGTTACATTCAAAGCAAGTCTTTGATTATTCCGCATGTTGCCGTGTTAACCGTTGTTGTTGGTCTTGCACGCTCTCTACATCGGCTTGAAAAATGATTCGATTGATTGCATATTGTACATAAGCGGCGGGGCTTGGTCTTGGTGATGATAAGCACACTTAACACATTTGGGATGTGTACCGCATACTCTCTTTGTTCGGTACTAGTTGCCACAAAACTCTCGCCTTTTGTTGTCTCGCTACCACGTCTATCTCGCTTATTCGACCCACTTGCTTCCTTCCTCTTATCAACGCTCTTCAACGTACCATTTCTAACCATCTAAATGCATCGGGGTTCCCGCCTCGATCGCACTTTGGATTGTAGACGGCTCGGTTGTTTTCACAGTTCCACGGATTTCGGGACAAGACCATATATGTACCTCGAGATTCTCTTGGATTCGGGGTAACTAGATGAGGAACTAGTCCGCTAACTCATGAAATCGGTCGGTGTAGGTGCGTGACCAGCCCCTATCATAGAGTGGTGATAAAATTCATCCTCTAGTTTCGCATTTCATTGTCCGGCGGTACTCTCTTTCAAGAACTCCTTAAATTCGTCCCATGTCATACCTATGGCTGCCTCTGCCGCCTCAGTCAGTATGTGTGTTCCACCATGTCAATGCCTTTCACGATAACAAGCAAGCGCATACTTCACCCTCGATGTGTGGCACAATTGTCGATGTCGATCATCGCCTCTGTCTTCTCTACCCATCGAGTATACGCCAAAGCACCTCCTATACCATCAAACTCCACGGGTTTGCATGCCGAAAATGCCTTATATGTGCATCCATTTCGTTGTTGTTGTTGTTGGTGTTGTTGTTGTTGTTACTACCAGCTACATTGTTGGTGTCGCCATTCCCGTTCCCGTGGTTTCCCGAGTTATTCATATGATTTCCAACTTGTGTGACAATAGTGGGAAGCAATATTTGAAGTTGTTGAGCGATGATGGCGGCAAAGTCAGGGTTTCCGCCAGTGTTGTTGTCATTGTTACCCATATCGCTACCGCCTCCTCTACCTCCACGTCCACCTGTCATTCCACCTCTTGGTGCCGCACCACCTCGGCCAGTACTGCGTGTTACTCTCTTTGGTGCCATTATCTCTGCAAGGAAAGAACCGTTGAATTCCCAATGTCTATGCTTAACGTCCTCAAACATAATATCACGCCACAAATTGGTTCCTAAGGTGTCCACACCGATCTACGTATCGTAGTCGCATATGTCCACGTGAGTTGTGACGCATTTATAATTATGTTGGCCACCATAATTATAATTGCTTCATTTCACACGTGTGCATACCACCAAGCATACATGTCTCGGCGATTGGTGTTACTTAAGTAGGTAGCGATCTATCATCCGATTCTAAGCGGTGAAGGAGGATTTAGGGTAGGTATCTAGGAAGAGTCGCACTTAGTGTATAGGAAATTCCGTTAGGTGCTAAAGTCACTATGAGGTTTAGTCGGCGGCGGTTCCCAAAGTATCCTCAAGAGAACTCCCATCCTCGGGCAAAATCATCAAATCTATCCACTTTATAGTAACACTTATTTAGCTCGATCTCGCATCTCATCAAACAAGAGCATCACGAGATCAAGTTAGATAAGTGCTCACATTGAGCTCCATATCTTTGATGACCCAACTAGATTTTGGGACTCCCCTATTGGTACAAGGAAACTACGCTATCTAATGAGGTGGTTCTAGAAGGAATACTTAAGAAAACATATGCGCATGCGAAAAGTGAGTAAGGCAATAGGAAGCGAAAGGATCGACGCGTGAGGCGGTTATAGTCTAGGAACTAAAATGCAACCTAGTTCTCTATAACCAAGGCTCGATACCAATCATCACACCCCAAAATATCGCAGTGAACGATAGTGTCATTGGGGTATAACGTCATAGCACAAAGTATGGATACGTAAACGACCTCTATAATGAGACGTTTTGAAAAGTTTACCATTCGATAAATAAGTTAAAGTTTACACCACAAGAAATCACAAGGTTTGATAATACATAAAAAAGTTTACAAAACAAGTCGAATGGTAATTGTTAAAAGCACAAGACTTCAAAGTATGCCATGCGACCCAAAAGCTCCATGAAGTGCTATCATCTTAAGACACGAGATAAACATGCTAAAAAGTGTCAACACAATGGTTGGTGAGTTCATAAGTTTGTAATAAAATGATTTGAAATACTTTGAGAGATGTTCACACAAAGAAAGGCATTGTAAATCCACTCGGTTCAAGTTCCGCCCATACAAAACTTGCAACTTTGTGTGTTCACAACCCATTGCCTAAAATAGAATGACAATCATGTATGCATATATCATAGTAGTTAAAAGTATAAATGTCACCACAAGGGTCTTCCAACAATTCATGTTGGGATGTTCCTCAACGCTCACGTTGGGATGTATCCATAAAATGGCCTTCCAACATATAAATGCCGGATGTTCCTCCAACGACTCACGTTAATGTATCCAAATTAATGGCCTTCCAACATATAAATATTGGGATGTTTGTTTAAGTCTAGTCGCAACACGCACCAAGTCTAAAGTATAAGTAATATTGTTTGGCAATAGAGTTTAAATATTTTGATAAATAAGCATGTATCTCGCCCCAAATAGTTATAAGAATTAAACGAGTAAAAGCGGGGTATGAACTCACCTGGTGTGATTAATATGCTAACAAAATGATGTGCACGAAAATGAGGCTCGGAAACTATCCGCGACCTAAAATGAATGTTATGACTTGAGTTATGATATGTAATGAGTTATGGTGTTATGTTATGCATGCATTTCGTATGATATTTATACCATTTGCGAGTTTTGAAAAAATAATACTTGTCGTCGAAAAATACTCTTTTGACGTCTTGACCAATCTTAAATCACTTTACAAGTTTTTACGTCAAAATGTCATCCTACAATAGTTTCGTAATGATTTATGATGAAATTATCACTTTTCGTCGTAAAACAATGTCGTCGGAAATTTCTTGAAAGTAGCAAAAATGGCTTCGAGAAACTAGTCGTAAAATGGTGTCGTCGATCGTTAGAGAACGAACTCGACGGTTTTGGAAAGTTTGTATCGAACTCTAGAAGTTTCAGTTCAGAGTTTTCGTCAAAAGGTCTCGAACATAAAGATAATAAGGGTTAAAGATGGTGGTTTTGGCTAATTGATGTGCGAAAATGAGTTTCGCCAAGTTTGAACATCCGTAAATAATTTACTATAACTCCGCTATACAAACCGCTTGGCGTTTTGAAAAATATGGCGGTGAACTTGATTTTATTAGAAGACAATTGTTCCAAAAGTTTCACAACTTTGTCAAAAACAACCGCAAACATGAGCGTTACGACTAATGGGATACTTGAATCGTAAAAATAATATAGTTTTTCGAAAATAATATTTACGGCAACTTTATAAAACGTGCATATATTTGTCGTTTCAAATCCGTTTTCACGTATAATATGTCCTTAGCTTCGTATCAAAGTAAACTAATATATTTTTGATAAGTCGAAATAATTTGTGAAGCTTAAGGCTCGTTTTGACCCGAACAATGTAAAACTGCATGCTGAATTTTCTGAAAAAGTTACGTTTAGTCGTCAAACTTTAAAAATTCACCACGGCCGTTATAACTCCGCTTTTATCCGTTCAAAAGGCCACGGATTCGTTTTAAAGTATATTTTCTAAATATCAAGGCCAAAATGTCGTACCAACAGTAGGTTTTCCAGAATTTCGAAATAAGGACAGAACCAAATATATAGTTATCGAAAATAGTTTTCTCGGACAAAACCTATTCTAATCCCTTCAAATCAACTCCAAAGCTAATCTAATCCTACCATACACCTTCTTAGGGTGTCATGGGTTCCTAATCACCATCAAGTCCAAAGTATACCAAGGGAATAATTATAGGATGACTATATATGTATAAAACTCTAAAAATCAAAGTAAAAATGGTATAAACAACACAAGTCTTGCATGTTTTTGCTCAAAAATGATTAGATGAGTATGAAATGAATATGTAATATGAAAAATAGCCATGAGATGCTTACAAGTGATATGATGAGGTGATTAGAACCAAGGATTAAACCTAAACACCCTAGGTTTTTATTTCAAAACCTAAACAAGAGTGTTATCTAGATTGTGATTACTTGAACTTGCAAAATATTTGATGATCCCTTGTAAAACACCTTGATGGCCGGTTGGTATAAGGAGAACAAAGAGAGAAGAAAAGCTTTTAACACTTGTGAATTATTAATGTGAATGAAATGCATGAATGTAGGTTGAGTATATATCTAGTTTATGTAAGAAATTCACCAAACAATAAATGAAATACCCATAGGGCCGGTTTTTAAGGGTGGTGTTTCTTCAAGATATTTTTTTTTTCTTTATATAATGTATTGTGTAGTTACTTGTAACAATTTGTAAGAAAAGTGTAAGAATTTGTGTAGAAAATGTACAAGTGAATCTAAATAGAAATTTTGGTGCAAGTAAGTTTTAATAAGTCAAAATAGAATGTAATGAGATGATAAAATTGTAAAATACTTTCCTTGTGAAAATTGAGTGATAAAATAATTATCGAATAATTTTAAGAAAACGACGTAATAATTAAACTTTAACGATTATTATACCAAATAAATTTGAAACACTAGGAAAACTAAAATATAGTTTTATAAACTAAATATAAGTTTAAAAATACCTCGGGATCATTTTTGAAAGTAACGGATTAAATATTTAAAATAATAACTCACGCGATAAAGATTATTAAATATAAAAATTACGCGTTAAATGTGAAATGCAAAATCATGAATGAACCGTTATGAGATGATGAATATGGAGTATGAGGAATGACCGGAAATTGAGAATTGTGCTTGATTTTAGCTCGATTCAAGTTTTTCAAGTTTAGAACTCATTTTAATGTGATTCAAATCTAAAATGTGTAAAAATAATTGAATCAATGTTGAAATTTTCACGATTTTAAATCATATGTGATTAGTGAATCATTATCATAACTCGATTTTTATAAAGATTTGTGAATCAAATTTGCGATTTATAGATTCAATTCACTATTAACTGACGATACTAGTGAATCAAATGAAAATTATGAACCAATAGCTCAAACGAAGCCTTCTCAATATAACTCTTCTCAATGGAACCAAAGCCTATATATATATATATATATATATATATATATATATATATATATATATAGGCTTTAGTTCCATTGAGAAAGTTTTATATTGAGAAGATTGAGAAATCTTCTCTTTGAGCTATTGGTTCATATTTTTTTATATGATTCACAAGTATACATCAATTAATTGTGAATCGAATCTATAAATCAAAAATTTGATTCACAAATCTTAGTAAAAATCGAGTTATGATAATGATTCATTAATGTGTACTGATGATTCACAATTGTACTTATATCATAAAATCGTGAAATTTTTAACATTGATTCAATTTTTTTTACACATTTTGGATTAGAATCACGTTAAAATAAGTTCTACACTTGAAAAACTTGAATCAAGTTCAAAATTTATCGGTTTTGAAAATCCTTCTCAATATATCCGATTATATATATATATATATATATATATATATATATATATATATATATATATATATATATATATAGAATAAGGATCCGTGAGAATATTAGTTAAAATAAGAAGGATAAGAAGAAATGTGAACCATAGATTAAAAGATCAAAGGCTAGGAATAAGGAGTGGCATTAATGTAAATAATTAGATGTTTATTGAATCAAAAAGGTTATAAATGTAAATTCGGCCTACAAACAATTTCAAGTTTATCAGTATGGATGAAATCGACTAACCATTGTGAAATTATTTATTTATTTTATTTGTGCAAACAAATTTTTAGATTCAATTAAAACCAACGCACGCATGGCACAACATTTCGCTTTATATCATACTCCCTCCGTCCTAAATTAATTGTCCTCATTTGACTTTTTAAAGTCTTAATTTCTCAGCTTTGATCTTTAATATTTTTGTATGTGTTATATAATACTTGATGAAAATTATATCAATGAAAAAACATTTAAAAACCAATCCATTCATATATTTTGCATCAATTATTATATAACACAACCAAAAATATTTAAGATCGAAGTTGAAAAATTAAGACTTCAAAAAGTCAAAAGAGGACAATTATTTTGGGACGGAGGTAGTACTGAATAAATTATAGATGCATACAATTCATATTTAAGATTAACACATGCATCTAACCACTTTTGGATACAGCCTATGCATCTTGTTTTTAATGGAGCATAAACAATGCATAGAATTTATATTGTAACCCATACACCTCTTGAATATTGACGCATCTCATCTTATTGATATATCTAACTAGTTTCTAGTTTGATCCATCGATCAATTGTATGTTTTTTTCTTTTTCTTTCACATGATTGGTGCAGTCAACAAAGTTTTTATTAGATGTAGTGTGCATCAATCATAAAATATAGTGCATCTATTTCCGTCCATTTTGAATATAGACACAAAGAAAAAAAAATGTGTTAGTTTTACGAGATGCACGGTTTAATATATAACGTATAGTTAGATGCGGCATGAATTCTAAGTAATTTGGTAGCGTGTTGCGAATAATTATGAACGAATTCGTAGGAATCATGTAGATGCAATGGTTTCTACAAATTGATTCGATGATCATATAATATAGTGCATCTATTTCCGTCCATTTTGAATATAGGCACAAAGAAAAAAAATTGTGCTAGTTTTACGAGATGCACGGTTTAATTTCTAACATATAATTAGATGTAACATGAATTCTAAGTAATTTATTTGGTATCGTGTTGCAAATAATTATGAACGAATTCGTAGGAATCATGTAGATGCAAAGGTTTCTGTAAATTGATTCGATGCATGGTTCGGCAATTTGAGTTATAGGATTTGAAATTGATGTCTAATGTGCCAGATGTGTACAAGTTTTAAATTTATAAAAGACGAATTACCAAATTTACCAATAACACATACGAGCAAGTGCACTCGTCCGTTATAGCAAGATTATGAAGGTAAGTCGGGATCTTTCGCAGGGATTTGAGTGAATCTGATTAACAAGTTTGAATCAACTAAGACAATCCAAAACCATATAACAACGCAAATAGATATAATGAAATTCAGATGATTAAAAACTACACTTGCTTAAACTAGTTTCTTATCCTTGATTAGTATGATTGTGTTAACCTCTTAACATGTTGGTTATGATAATTAGTTGGTGTACTAATCTATTGTTCTTACAAGTTAAACATTCGTCAAGATTTTAGTTTATAAAAACAAGCATTAAGTTTAACCAATCAATTCAAGATCAATTCAAGTTTCATAAGTTTATTTTCACAAACTTAAACACAAAAACATCCATTTGTTTTATCAAATTGCTTACGAAATGGTCAATACATAAGGTAACCGATTATAGACAAAAGGGTACAATTGATTGTCAACAACTAATCTTACGACCTTTTAGATGTTTCCAATCAATCCAACTTGATAATCAAAAAGCGTTCTTATTACAACCACACTTTAGTTCATTTGTTTAATCAAGAATAATGGGTAAAAACAATCATCCGTAGACAAAATGATTATAACTAGTTGAACAACAATAAGTTCTTTCGACCTCTACGATTATTATCAACTAGTCAAACTTGATTTAACAAATGTCACTATGAAACTTTAGCACAATTGGATCTTAGAATCAACTTGAAATTGAATTAAAACATGTTAACACAATCATCAACTAATCATATGATAATCAACATCATTTAAGCAAGTGTATAAAGAAACTAGCCACTCATAGCAAACATAAACATAAACTCAGAACTTTGAACATTAGAAAACATAATTAAGAGTCTTACAATGCTTGAAAGAAGATTACAAATGGTGAAGTAATGATTCCCTAAGTATTGGGGCAGACTCCTTGAGGTTTTGGCCTCCAAATATGGAACTTCTGGAACTCTAAACTTTTCTGGACTTCTAAGGACAAATTTGAGAGCTTAAGAGCTTTGTTTGATGAGTAGAGAGAGTTGTATTGAAGTGTGTGTCTCATATGCTCACAAGAGGTCTCTATTTATACTAGTTCCAAGGCCTAGGGTATTATTTGCTGAACTTGGCCTCCAAGGAGTTAGGAAAGGACTAGAATACACCAAGGGAAGGACCTAAAATCATTTGGATGCAAAGGGGAAGCTTAATGATGAAGATTTGGCAGAAACAGGCTCTCCAACCGGATCGGTCACATGACCAACCGATCCGGTTGGTCTTCTACAAGGGCTCCAACTGTATCGGTTGCGGGTGGCAACCGAACGGTTGGATTGACTTCTTAGGCATTATTTGATCTTCTTCCAACCGATTCGGTTGCAATTGCAACCGATCCGGTTGGTCTTCCTGAGTTACAGGAAATCGACTTTTACTTCATTTTGACTTGTAGAACTTGTTTCTTCAATCATCTTGATCTTCTATGGTACTAGAAATATTGATTTGTGCTTGACATGCTTCACTGAAACGGGACTCTTCCAATTGTGGAACATTCCTTTACTTTTCCTTGCGTTTCCATGTACTTGGTTATAAACACTAGACAAACATCTTTTGATGCGATTAAGCACTGAAATCATACAAATATAACCAAATAACATATACAAAAGCACACATAACTCTACTAAAAACATGTACAATCTGAGCGTTATCAAATTCCCCTATACTTAAACTCTGCTTTCCCTCAAGCAAATCTAGGAAAAACATCCACTGGTACAAAATTATGATTACGAAAAATATGATGCAAATCTACCAAGTACAAGTACAAGAGAAGATTCATCAATTATGCTTTTAAGAGTGAAACTTTCGAGATGTTTGACAATATCCAATGATTTTCTTGCGTGATTAACATTTCAAAACACCTCACAAAAAAGGAACAAAATATAATTCACTCAATCACTCAATTTTTAGTGGAGTAACAAGATAAATCACACTCATTGCTCAGCCATGATTAGATTATTACCATAAGCTTGTACAAGAAACAGAACTACACCGACGTGGCGTGAGCACCAAGCAAAATCATCTAAAAAGGACTTTTATTCGGGTTATGATGTTATGGCTAAGGGTTAAGGGAATGGATAAGGCATGTGAATATTAATGAAATTGGTGTTAAAATAAAAATAAAATCAAGTCTAATACCCGTGTTGCTAGCTACCAAACAATCCGCAAACCAATAAATGATTATAGCTTCATTTCTTATCTTCGGATTTCCACAACTCTTTGCTTTGCTTCGAAATGATAATTTTTCTTTGAACATAGCACATTGGCTAATACATTCATACTTTCAACATTTTTTTTAACATAATTGAAATGGCTAACTTAACTAACAAGGTGCGGTAATTCATAATCATTTGAACAATCTTCTCTTTCCAGGTGACTAGCAACCAACCGTTTAGACATTGACAAGGGTTAGGCTAAGGTTTAAAGTGTAAAATCTTTTTGTATTTTTCTGGACATATCAAAAACAAAAAGGATGGCTCAGAGGGTGTAACTAGGGGTATCTATCGCTAAAGATGAGCGCTACAAATGGGTCCATGTAGGCGGTTAAATAACCGATGTGGTTAGCTAATATAGCATAATATGAAAAATGGAAGGCCATTTGGGTTAAATCCTAAGGTGCCTTTTTATCACATGAATTTACTTATCGCACGAATGCGATCTCACTGCGGTATGGTAATGATTTACAAGTACAAGTTCTAGAATAAATGAAATCACCGACATACTTATAGCAAAAGATTCAAGCATAAAAGATGTATGCTTTATATAGAACATGCTCAAATCCTCACAATTTTAGTGGTAAGGGCTACAATTTTAGGTACAATGAAGTTCTCAAGGAAGCCCTTGATGAAAAAATGACTGAAGATGAGTATGACGCCCTACCTATGGGACCCCTGTATGAGTTAGTTATAAAAACCTCTAACAAGGAAACGTAATAATTGTGGAATTTCGTAATACCAGTTAGCATAGGTGACATTGATAATATAAATGCCTTGGCCGATCGGGGACCGATGTGAACATAATGCCATTATCAATCTATAATAAGTTAACTAAGGAGGAACCACCAAGACCGACCTTAGACTCTCCTTAGCTAATCACACTTATGTTCACCCGTAGGAGTCGCAATAGATGTTCTAATTGAGGTGGCTAACATTGTTTATCCGGTAGATTTCGTGATCGTTGATTTTGAAGAAGACAAAAACATACCCCTCATTCTTGGAACACCGTTTCTTGCTACCGCCAAGGCAACCATCAAATGCGGAGAGGGCGTCATGATACTCAAAAGCGGAAAAGGGTATGCTAGGATACCCATCATCCCAAGATATCCTCTTAAAATCATGGAAATGATTACGAAAGGGAATCGGAAAAACCCTAGCCATAATGTTAAGAAAAAGATGAATGACTGGGAAAAAGGGCTTAGAGACTTCATGGTCCAAGGATTGTATGCAACAGTGTGGAAACCCGATAATAAGTTAGGAAGCAACCCACCCGGTACCTAAGGCACAAAAGGACCCTAAGAAATTTCTAAAAGGAGAAAAGTACTTACAGCACAAATCAAGGAAAAGGGCAATACAAGGAAAGAACAATCCAAGATGGTTTGGGCTTTTCACAGTTAAGGAGACCAACTTAAACGAAACCGTCACCATAATTGACAGCAATGGCCTGGAATCCACGGTGAACATACAACGTCTACGCCGCTTCGATGACGAAAAGAGCGGTGATGCAAAAACGTAGGGGTAGGACTACGAGTCTAGCTACAAGACTTTTAAATAAAGAAAAGCGCTTCGTGGGAGGCAACCCATGCTTAATTGTTTGCTTGTTAGTGTCATATATCTTTTATTAATTGTTTGTCCTCATGTTTGAATTTGTAAAAATGCTTTATTTTGTTTTTAACCTCGTCTTAATTACATATAAAGGTATTTTACATAAATGATAAGTGTAGGGAGGATTACACACGTTTTCATAAGAAACGTGAACATGAGAATAACAATTAATTAAAAGATATATATGTTTGTTTGTTCGAGTCAAATGCTTGTATCGAGTCATAATGGATGTTTTTGCGTAAGTTTTTCCGTTTCGAAGATGCAAATTTTCCGTAATTTTTCCAAAATCGAGACCGCTTTTTGTCGGGATAACCGACGGCGTCAGATTGCAACCGACGCGTCAGAAGGAATAAAACATCACTTACTTTTTCTCGTTTCGAGCTACTTGTAAAATTTTGGAATTTTCCGATCTTAGTTTTCAAAACAAATTCGTAAACATCCATTCCACAAGCATTATATCCTAGTTTAAATCGAGTCTTATGTATATTATTACCGCCGATTTTACGAAGGTTTCGTTTGTTTTCTTTTAGTGTGCAGGTTTAGTTTGTCAAGAAGAAGTTACACAAGTTTGGAAGGAGCCTTTCACAAAAAACTCTTCTTGGAAAAGATTTAACCACCACTTTTCACGGATCCTACCGAGCTAATCGGGGAGTATTAGTTTCTTCGCTTTTAATTACCTTCTATTATCATAACTTTGATACTTTCGGGAACATTGGGGACAATGTTCGGTTTAAGTGTAGGGAGGGAAAATAAAGCGGAACTTTGAAACTATGCTTATCCTTGACTATTTGCTTTGTCCAAGTGTATTTGTGTAATAAACCATGAGAAAATGTAGGTTAGGTAATTTTAGCCAAATTTAAAATTTTTCATGACGTATAAGAGTGGGCCATTAGTCTTAACAAAAGCTGCCTCATGGATAGGAAGTTGCATGACTAGCACAAAAACCCTTTACCACCTAAATTCCACCAAATGTGAGGATCGCCTTAGATTAGTAGGAATTAAAGCATTCATCTTTAATGCTTAGAGTGTGAACCGTAGTATATTAGATTCTAGAACTTGTTTTGTGATGCATTCGAGATCGCTAGTGAGACTACACTTGTGTAGTTAGGAATAACTAAATGATAAGAGGCATTAGGATAAACCCTTGTTTGATACCGTAATATAATTACTTCTTCCACCTCGGTTGAGTAATTCCCCACACCCTTTGCGTTGTACTGTCTTTAGTACACGATACCCTAGTTAACCCCTCGAGCCTATCCTTTTCGCGGTTCTCGTGATGTTTCGGTTTTTCCGAATATCAATGAAGAGCATTGTTTACACCCCACCCCAAATATACACCCAAATCGCTTTAGCCTACCTTTATTGCACTCACTTTAGTGCAAATTTATGTTATCACCTAAAACCCTTAGTTCAATTATCCGGTTGCTTGCATGAGTTGCTAAGTCGAGTCATATCCTTTGTATACGCTTTGGGATGATTGGGATTCATGGGAAAAGTTAAAGTTTATGAAATATAGGAAGAGAACGTTAAACTCAAATTCCCTTTGTTTGCATAATAATGTACTCCAAGTGTTTTGATCTTTTCAATTCGGGTCAAATTAGTGTTAGAGTAATAAAAACTCAAGTGTAGGGATGTGTCTCTAAATCCCTATCATTTTGATGTACCAGAGGATGGTAGAGTAAAAGTGTATGAAAAAAAAAAAAAAAAAAAAAAAAAAAAAAAAAAAAAAAAAAAAAAAAAAATAAAAAAAAAAAAAAAAAAAAAAAAAAACCATACGGGCTACCATCCTACATCTATCTTTTAAATTATGATTGTTTATTTTCGTTGCCTAGAGTTTTAGAGTGTCGAGTCTTGGCTTAGCAACGCCATTCTTCGTATACTTGCAACATAGAGATTTTTGACTATCCACCACTAAATAGCCTATCCCACCAAACCCTTCATTTCCCTACCGTAAGCCTAACATTACAACCCTTTAAAAGACCTCTTTGATAGTCTTTCCTAGGTGCTTACGCCAAAGCAACGGAGGTTTGATCTATTCTCAAGCCTATGGTAATCTATGTACTAGGACCGGTTAATGAGTGTTTATCTTCCATTTCGATTTGTTATATTTCATATATACACCGAGAGAGATGTGAGTATCCAAACACCCCATGTGAGGTGCTAGTATGTAATTCCGTGCTTGTTATGACTTTTTATGGGCTTATATGTGTTGTGGACCGTTTTGAATGGATGCTTCATGACCCCTAACTTATAAATTAATTGGCTAAAAGCACATTTGCTTGAGGACAAGCAAATACCAAGTGTAGGGATATTTGATAAGGTTTTAAAGGTACCTTTTGAGGGGTCATTTAAGCCCTTATTCGATCACTTTTATATCCGTTATTGCTTAATATCGTTCCTTTTCACTTTTAGGTCTCTTGAAGGCAAAATGCTTGAATGATGCTTATTTGGACGAAAAGCGCGAATATCTGAAGAAAATGGCCAAAGTCGAATCGAGACACTCAAAGTCTTTGAAACATAAGGCGGCGTCGTCCATTGCATATCTGCGACGCCGTCGGTAAGGAATTTCGCTGACGGCTCGGAGGAAAAATTGCATGTTTTCAAGGGACGACGTCCAGTTCTAAAGGAATAGGCCGTCGCTACTCAGACGGCCTAGATGCGCCAAGGCGGCGTCGGTGAAGGGACGGCGTCGCGATCATAAGGTGGCGCCGTCGAAAGGTTTACGTGCAAGGCGAAACCCTAATGGCGGCGACACGGCGCGCCACGAAACATAAGGTGACGCCGTCGCAGATGTAATCTTATATATAGAATCCGAATTTTTCGCTTTTAGTGTGTAGTTTTTGGAGTAAAACCTAAAACCGAACCAAGGCTTTCTTGTGCAATATTTTAGGGTTCTAAACCCTATTATACATCAAGTTAAGTATTTACTTCATTAATTTAATTATGTCTTTGATTATTTGTGTGTATGCTTGCATGTTCTCCATGTCCGGCTAATTTATTTGTGTGTTTGCTTAGGTAATATGAAACTTAATTATTGAATATTGATTGGTTGATACTTATCTTAGTTGACTAATGATCTAGAGTGCGCTAGATTATTCGTTGTGTACTTAATGCTTGACATTTCTTTGTGAACTTTAGAATATAATTATCTAGGTAATTGTAGGATAAAGTATTCAAGGACAACCGTAGAGTAGGCGTCTATAAATCACTAGAGGATTTGTAAACAAGACCCTTTGGTAATTTCAAAGAGTTAGGGAAATAAGCACGCCTATAGCCTTAGAATCACAACGCAATTAGGAATAAGGGCGTGACAAATCAACCATCAATAGGAGATAATTAAGGAGTAGTAAAACCTAAGTAAACACATCTTTAAACTATCATACAGTACACATCAATTAGACATAGACTATCACAACCTTAGCTTAGATAATTAGATAATAGTAGAGTAATCGGTAGCAATACCAACCCCCAAATCCAATACCGAGATTTACCTTTTCCATTTCTAAAAATATAAAAAGAAAAAATAATCTTCCTCAACCTCAACCTTAGCGTAGTAACTTCTCACTAGCATTCCTATTCCCTAGAGAACGATATCAATACCGTGGCTTACCCTAATTACTACACTACAACGATTAGGTTCATCGCCTAGGGTGTTATAAACTTGCTCGAAGAAAAGGAAGTTTCCTTGACCCCGAGCGACGTGTAGCGTTATCAATTCCTCCCAATTGGAAGATTGCTTTTGAACCTTTTGGCGTTGGGTCTTCTTAAACTGCCGTTGCTCCTTCTTTTTAGATTGGACCCAGATACGATGATGTTGAACCAATGGCCAGACAAAATTCTTGAGTCTTCTAAACTTGAGCTTTAACTCTTAACTGTTTAGCTTGAGCTTGATTGTTTTCTTCAATTTGACTAACTCCTTGTCGAACATAATTATCCAATATCAAACCTTCGGGGTATAGTAGGTGGATCGACTCCTCGAATTGGTGAATGTTCCTCCGGTTGAGAATCGAAAGCAGACATTTGTGGAGATGGTGAAGGTGGCTGCAACATCATCTTGAACTTCAAGATTGCTTTGCGAAACAAGACCAGATGATGCGATACCTTCTTGAGATGCAACACTTGAGAAGCGATTACCTTCTCTATCTTCACCGGTTGCGACCTCATCTCTCGACAATTACAAACAACTTCCATCATAGAAGTAGTTAATGGAGTGTCCTTCCGGTGAATAAATCACTCTTCCTAGCCATGAAAGTGAAAATCTTGGCTTGTTGGACTACAATGTAAAAGACTTGTAGGCTTGGGTACATCGAAAGTTGTTTATTTAGAAACACTTGAATAAACCGAGGATACATCAACCATTTTGAACCATGAGTGATGTGTGAAAGCATCCCATCTAGAATTAGCCTTGACAAGTTAAAAATACGATCTGTAGCCAATCCCACTATAGCAGATGCTATTTTAGACCCAAATTGCTCCCAGGATGTACTTTTAGCACTAATACAATGAAGCAAGACATGCACTAAAAACTTCCAGTGAGGACAAAATAAAGGTTTCCTGAATGTTTGTTCAGTTAAGGATCCTTCATAACCAATATCCCTAAACGAATCCCAAATCAGTTGCTTATCAAAACGAATAGCCCCTTCTTCATCATCAAACAGTAAATCTGCACGAATTGAGGCTTCAGTAACCTTAACAGTTCGCCCAACAACTGTAGCTTGAATATATTCTGCATCATTCTCTATATGAACCCTAGCAGTTTCCCAAAATTGTTGAATCCAGGGCTCAATAACATCTGGTTCTACTAAAAGCGCATAACTAATCGGCGACCCAGTTAGAAAATCAATGATATCATGAAAGATAACATTAGCTTCAGTCTTGTCTAAATTCGCCACCATGTTGTGTTTGGAAACTGTATTACGATTTGCCATGTATGATATATGAACACAAAATGTGAGATAGCGAATAATATGGGTGAAAAAGAGAGAAATATGGAAAATATTGTAAGAGATCAATATGAGAGGGAAATTCAGAAAGTAGTTATTTATAGGTGAGATTTGAAAAATCACAGCCCTTAATAACAAAGTTACCATTAGTAGTAGTTACCCCTCAATATGACCGTTGGAGCAAGCTTTGATATGACACGTGTGCGATGCTTCCAAAAGCGATACTTTCAAGCGGTGCTTTCATAAAATCAATAGGCAGTACTTTCCCATTCTCCTCTTTTCAATAGCAAAGACAACATGAATATCCTCCCCTCAAACAATGCATAGGACTATACTAACACTAAATAGTCCTCCCCTTAAATGTAGGTCAGTAGTTAATCATGCCAATGCTTACCACCAAGTGAATGAATCTTGAAACATCAAAGCCTTTGGTGAGTAAGTCAGCTACATTATCATCCATGTGAACCTTGACCACATTAATAATCTGTACTCATAACAATCTCGGATGAAGTGATGCCTAATCGAATATGCTTGGTCTTGGAATGATAAACTGGATTCTTCACAATCTGATTGTACTCTCATTATCAATATTGATAGGAGTATTCTTGAAATTGAACCCATAGTCCAATAGTTGATTCGCATCCAAAACTTGTCCACAACGACTTGCGCGGCCACATATTACGCTTGAGTGAGGATGTTCTTTGCAATAGTCTGTTCTTACATTGCCATGAGACTAATCTTCTTCCAAGATATTGGCATCCACCGTTGTTGATCTTCTATCATAATTATCACCGCATAATCACTATCGAAAAAGCTTCCAAGTGAAAAGGTGAATCCTGCGGATACCACAACCCCAATTTAGGTTGTTGTTTTAAATAACTAAAATTCTATTTCTTGCATTCGGATGAGAAATCTTTGGTGAGACTTGATATCTTGCACATAAACACACGATAAACATGATATCGTGCCTAGATGCGATGAGATACATAAGACAACCAATCATTGATCTGTATAACTTGACTTCAACAGTATTCCATCTTCATCTTTTCCCGGTGAGTTGATAGACTTGATAGGTGTAGTTCTTGGCTTCATAGCATCAAAGTTGAACTTAAGTATGTCGATACATACTTGTCTTGGTGATAAAAATACCCTCCTTTGACTCGCTTAACTTGAAGTCCCAAAAGAAAGTTAACTCACCCATTGAACTCATTTGAAATTCATTCTGCATCAAATTGTTCAAACTCCTTGACCATGGATGTTTGGTAGCTCCAAATATGATATCATCTACATACACTTGAACTAACATGATATCCTTCTTGTCTCTCTTGATAAACAAAGTCTTGTCAATGGCTCCCCTTCTGTAACCATGTTGCAATAAGAAAGTAGAGAGCCTCTCATACCAAGCTCTAGGAGCTTGATGAAGGCCATAAAGAGCCTTAACCACCTTGTAGACTTTGTTAGGATGTGTAGGATCTTCAAAACCAGGAGGTTGCTTAACATACACTTCCTCTGTGATCTTGCCATATAAAAAGGCACTCTTGACATCCATTTGATAAACCTGAAATCCCATATAGGATGCAAAAGCAAGAAAGATTCGAATTGCTTCAATCCTTGCTACTGGAGCAAATACTTCATCATAATCCACTCCTTCTTCTTATGCAGCCTGTGCAACTAACCTTGCCTTGTTCTTGATGACATTCCTCTTTCATCTCTCTTGACTCGAACACCCATCCTGTACCAATTACCTTCTTACCATCAGGTAGATCACATAGTACCCAAACTTCTTGAAGTCTGAATTGTAGCAGTTCTTCTTGCATAGCTTCAACCCAACTTTCTTTAGTCAATGCTTGAGCAATATTCTTGGGTTCCTCTTGAGAGATAAAGCAAGTAAACAAGCATGTTTGATGGTCCTTATGATTCATCCTGTTTTCTTTATAGACAAAGCCAAGTAAAGCATTATGAGGTTTAGTAAAACTCTTAGCTTTGTATCTTGTCATCACTCCAGAAGTAGACGGACCAATAATTTGATCAGTAGGATGATTCTTATGAATTCTTAAGTTTGGAGACTGTGGAACTCCATAAGTATCATCCAAATTAGTGAAATCAACATCGCATTGGAATCTAAGAAAATTCCTTCATCTTCAAACTCATCATCGGTATCTTCTAAGCCGGGCATAGTATGATCATCCAAATCATCCAAAGTCTTTGAAGCCAGTGCAAAGATGCTTTGGTCAAAATCTTCCAAAATCTTGTGAGAGTATTCTAAAGTTTTGTTCTTTTCTTTGCTTCTTCATAAGCTCTTCTTTGATCATCGGTATAAGAATGTGCTAAGACATCTTGAAGAAGCATCCGATTAAGTTCATCTTGAATAGATTGATCCTCGTGAGACAATGAGGATTTTGGTGCATCAAGATTTTCTTTGGTTCAACCAAAATTTGTTCTTCATCGAACAAGATCGGTCTAATATGAACTCCATAAACAACATATCGTAAATCTTCTTCATTGTGTACATGTGTTGATTTTCTTCTCTAATAGGTACATAGTTCATAGAAGGAGTTAAAACTTCAAGATCAAACATCCAATCGGGACCTTTACCCTTCCGATTGTCTTGATCTTCTAAAAATTCAACATGAAGACAATCTTGAACCTTCTTAGTGACTCTATTGTACACTCTAAAGCCTTTTTGTTAGTGTAGTACCTAATAGATAACCTTCTTCCGACTTGCCATCAAACTTGCCCAAATTATCAATAGTGTTTAGAATAGTGAGAGGACATCCAAAAGGCTTGTAAATCGTATGTTGGGTTTAATTCCATCAAGAACTCATAAGGTGTCTTCATCCGGGGTTTTTGGTGAGAGACTCATAGCACATAGCAAGCAAGACTTACAGACTTGACCCGAATTGAATAGGTAAAGAGAATCGCAAGCATAGTTACGCTTCAATCAAAGTCCTATTCTTTCTCTGCAACACCATTACATTGTGGTGTTCTTGCAATCTTGAACTCCCTCTTGATCCATTTGTTAGCACAAAACTCATCCATAAGTTTGTTCTTGAATTCATTCCCATTATCACATCTAATACCTCTAACCTTGAGTCTCGATTGGTTTTCAAGTGCTATGATAAGATTATGAATACATCAAAAGTATCATCTTTAAATCCTAAGAAAAATACCCAACCGAATCTCATCGCAATCATCTGTCACAACCAAGCAAGTACTTTTTCTTGTTTAGGCTTGCAATTGCAACAGTCCAAATAAATCCATATGTATGACTCCAATGGTTCTCTCACAGTCCTTTCCTTAAGCTTCTTGCATGAAGCTTTGTGTTGTTTACCCTTCGCACGCCAAACAGAGTGATCATTTTGTAAGTCTTTGAAGGTAAACCTCTAACTAAATTTCCTTTGACCGGTTTGTTGATATTCTTGAAATTCGCATGTCCCAATCTTCGATGCCATTGATGTGCTTCTTCAGATGTTGCTTTTGACACTAAACATGTAGCTCTTCCAGAAGATTGAAGACTCTTCATATCCATACTGTACACATCATTTGTTCTTGGTACTCTAAGTACTACCAAGTTATTATCAACAGATTCTGTGTCAGTGAATAACACATGATGCTTTTTATCACAGATTTGAGATACTGACAATAAGCTGAACTTGAGCTCCTTCACATATATAACATTCTCAAAATATATGCTCCATGTTTTGATGGTTCCTTTTCCATTTATTCTTCCTCCATTGGGATAATTCCTAAATGCAACTCTTCCTCCACAAATGGATCTAAAATCGTGAGAATCTCCTTGTCTCTGTCATGCTTCCGAGCAATCACTATCCACAATAAGATGATCTTTGAGCTCCTCCTCTGGGTTGCCACGCACAAAGATAAAGAGTTAGTGTCTTTTAGGAACCCAAGCCATTCTTGACTTGTGTTCCCTTGTGAGTAACATACTCAAATTCTTTGAGTATGTAATCTTCATAGTTTTGTAAACGAATCAAGCATTATCTTTTGTTTTAAAACTTGTGGTGAATTTTCAAAGAAAACTTTCTTTTCAACAAAATATCCTTTTCTTTTACCACAAAATCATCTGTTTCACCAATTACTTGTTGAAAGTCTTGTTTGTTCATCATCGCACTTTCCTTCTTAACCCATTTTGTTTTAACTTCGGTGTAGAGTCCCTTGATCTAGCCACTCTTCCGAATTGTAACTCCTTCTAGATTGATAGTAATTAGGTCTCCTAGGACTCCTATTCCAAGAGGTGTTTGGTGGCGAGCAAGACTTTGAGAAAGTCTTGTATTTGCTTAACAAGATACCTTGGAAAGTGTTTGAAGTCTTGGAGGTTTTGAAAAGGGTCTTCTCGGTCACAGTGCACTGTAGTCCGGGTGAGAAGTTTCTATGGTTGACCCTATTTGAATGGTTCCAAGCTGGTCTATTTTCTCTTGGTTTTTGGTTGACAGATCTGTTCTTAGGAAACTTACTTAGGTAATCTGAATGTAAGTCACAGTCCTTAATTAAGTGATCAGGACTAAAACAAACAAAACATAGTTTTTGTTCTGTAATCCCAAAATTTCTTCTTCTATGTGTATTAACAAACCTATCCTGATTTCTAGGTGAATGATTAAAGCTGTTTTGACCAAAATTATCCTAAAAAGGTTTAGTATGATTGTGAAAAGGTTTTTCGTAAAGTCTTCTTGAAGGTGTAGCAAGATTTTGAGGTGTATGAGACTTTGAGATGAAAGTACCGCTTGACTTTAGCATCATCTTCCTTAGGTGTCTCAACTGTTTTCTGTTGGGTTTCGGACCTAGATTGACCAATAAGCTTCTTCCTAAATTCTAGGTTGTCTACTCCAAAACGAGAAACATCGTGTCTTATGGGTTGATGACTACCGGTGGGATCAGGGACAAGATGATAACCCTTGTCTTTCTTATATTCTCGAGGTGGTTCACTAAATGATTCCTCATTACTAGATGTGTCAATATAATTAATAAGCTCATCATCACTAGTGGTTATATCCTCAAAATCAAGGTCATCCTTATCACTAGGTTGGTTTTCTTCTACACTACTGAAATCCATACCAAAACCTAGACCAGTCCTATTGTAAGCTCGTCTTTGTTTTTCAACATAACTAACCTAAGAAAGACCAGATTATTTCCAGGCATCAAACTTAGCTAACAAATCATCTCTCTCCTTAGTCAGTTTCTCAATTTCAGCAATCTTACAATTTAATTTCCATTCACTTAGTTTTAACTGATAATCCTGTTGTTCATATTTTTCTCCCCAAGCCATTTCATTATTTTCATGTGTTATAATTTTGGCTTCCATAGACTCTAGGGTTATTTGATAACCTGCTACCTCAGACCTAGCTTTTATACAATTATCTCTTTCAATCACATAACTTTTAAGGACTTTTTGATAAAAGTCATGATAGTTTGAACATACCTTAGAGATAGGGGATGAGCTTGTTGAAGTAGCCATCATAGCAAGTAGAACAAGACCATCTTCACTCTCCATGCTCCACCAAAGCTTCAAAACCATCTTTAGACTCCATAGCGACATGTCCGATTCCTTATCGAAAGTCGTGCTCGGTCAAATTCTTCCACGAATCCTCCACAACTACCATACGGAGAGTTCTTGGTTCATCATCAAACTCAAGACTACTCAATAACTTGATAAATTCTCTTGAGCAACCAAAGCTTTTGTTTATGTAATAGGAATTTCTTTCAACTCTAGCTTTGTTTTCTCAGTCATCATGTTTGCTTGATATTTAGCAAACCTGCATTCCCTTGCAAAATGTCCAGTCTTTTGACAATTGAAGCACTCAATCTTGGATTTGTCAAAAGTTATTCCCTATTTTGGCTTGAAGTCAATGCCCCTTCCTGTCTTCTTCATGAACTTCTTTATCCTTGCAGTGATCATAGCAACTTGCCACCTGATATCAATTTCTTCAAGAGCATCCTCTTCAACTGTGAGAGATCTTCTTCATAAGTGACAGGTTGAGAAGCTTCTTGTGCAAAGAAAGAGCATACAACTTCATCCGAGTGGATGGTTGGTGAGGCTTCTTTGACGGTGGGGTAGTATAGGAAGCGATGCTTTGAGCAACAAGATTTTGAGTGGGAGAAGCGAGACTTTTGATGGAAATCGCCTCTTTTCGAGATGATAAAAGGAAATCTTGTGAGATTTGGAACTGTTTGGCCATTCATCTCATGCTCATACACCTTTAGATGATTGTAGAGGTCATCAAATCCATAACATCCAAACCAGTTGTCCTCACGATCATTGTAGCTATCACATGCCATATCGATGGCGACTCTTAAGAACTTGAGATTAGCATCTTCAACTCGAAACTTGTGCTTTGTATAGCTCCAACATCTTGAGAAGGTTTTGAAATTTGTCATACGCAGCATCAAGGTTTTCTCTTTCGCCAACAAAATGAATGTTTCAAGCTGCCGCTCAACAGATTTATGTGCATCTTTTGAAGCATCGTTACCTCCAAACCTTGTTTTGAGAGCGCCCGAGTTGCTTGGCATCTTTAGCATCATGGAACTTGAGAAGACGACCATCCGGAATGGCGCACAAGAGAATGTTGAGTGCCTTCTCTTGATTCCTTAATGTTGTTCTGCCGGTAAGACCGCCTTAGGTGCTTTGGGTTGTCCGGGAACATCAATAGTTTCGAACTTCTTCATTACCATTGACAATTATATTCCACGTGGTTGGTCTATAATTGCAATGTACCGCCTCATCTTCATGCTCCATAGGTCGTATTCTCCTTCTTGATGACAGTATCCTCATTGAGGTGATGGAAGGTGGTGGAGCAAGATCATTCGGCATCTTTAGGTTTTAGGGTTTCTTCTTAGTCGAGTTTCCACACAAGCTCGATACCACTTGTTGGATCGATGTACTCTAACCAAACCAACTTAAATAGTTTGTTAAGGTTTAATAACCTCGGATAAATCCTAAGTTATTAACAATGAAACACTGAGTAATCTTTATTAAGTGCTGTGAATTTACTTAACAAATCTAAGAAGAATAAAACTTTAACTTTTATTAATAAGCGCTTGTTATGCACTCTTTAACAACTCTAAAACTCTAATAATAATCGTACTTTTGAATATTAAAACTCTTCTCTAAAACTCGTACTTCTAATGCCAATCTAGGGTCCTTTATAGGCTCAAGGATAACCCTAGTCGGTTTACAATTTGTATCCTTGTACGACAAGTAATCTAAACATAGAATAAACAAAGCTTTCCATAAACGAATATAACAGTTATTTAGCTTTAAAGACTTTGACTTTGACAACGATTTTGACTTTCTCTTTAGCAAGATTTTGACTTTTCCAAGACTTAGTCAATCTTCAAGATTTTAACATTCTTCAGCACTTTCATATCCCAACATAAGATTACAAAGTCCACGGTAAAAATGAATTTACCGACTTGAACAAGCATATTCTCGGCAATACCCACAGGATATTGATAAGAATGATTTGCTAATCGAATGCTCATTTTCGTTGGCTTTAGGCTGTTGTTGCATAACTTGGAATACAGTTAATAAGGCATCAAATTGATACTTGCGCCAAGATCGGCTAAAGCATCGCATTGAATATTATTCCAGAAAGTACATGGAATAAGAAAGTTCCCAGGATCTCCGAGCTTTGGTGGGATTTTGTTTTGGACAATGGCTGAGCATTCTTTGTTAAGGAAAGTAGCTGCTATTTGCTCTAGCTTGCTTTTGTTATTGAGAAGTTCTTTCAAGAATTTCTCGTAATTGGGCATTTCGGCTAAGACATCAACGAGAGGAACATTGAGTCTAACCTCTTTGATTATTTCAATGAACTTCTTATAACGCTCTTCCATTTTTTCTTTCTTAAGGCGTTGAGGATATGGAATTTTTGGTGTGTACGCCTTGACAGATGGTGTGGTTTTCTTTTTGGTGGTTTGAGTTGTGTTGGTTTCCTCAGCTTCATCCTCGCTATCTTGGGTGATAGGAGCATTTTCATTAGGATTTTGTGGTGGATCATACGAGAGAACACTTCTAGTGAAGACAACATTGATATGCTCATTTCTCGTTTGTGGTGGATGGTACGTTTTATCATTTGATGGTTTTGGGTTGGATTGGGTGTTACTTGGTAACGAACCAGATGGTCGAGAGGAATGTTGGTCAGAAAGTCTGCCAAATTTTTTTTCAAGATCTTGGATAGATGCTTGATGATTTTTCTGTCCCTGCTCAACTTTGTCTTTGAGATTAAAGAATTGATTTTTGATGAAATCATTTGCAGATTTTTGAGTACCAAGAGATGGAAAATCAAAATGCTTCCAAACCAAAGGTTCACCATAAGTTGAACGATCTTCCTACAACATTCAAATGCGGTCAAACTCAACATACTATTAAATTTGTGATGTACTTTAGTCGACGATTGGTAAATCAACTTCATAGCATTTGAACAAAATGATGAGTTGTGCTTGTTACAAACCTACATGATATGTACCTTGTATTTATGGTACCCATCACACGCTACATCCCCATTTGCTCCATCGTAGTAGCCTCGATATTTTGGATGCAAACAAAAGAACACTTAAGCCTTAGCGAACATAAAGTTATCCTAAATACTCGTGGTAACAGTTTGATGAATAAAAAAAATCGATTGAGAAATGTGGCTGGTCTATCTCGCTCTAACACAAAACAATAATGACATTCAAAACTTCTAAATACATACATAAAGTTTGGAATTGAATGACTTCTTACCCACAAACTTCTATTTTTCTTTTCATCTTCAACGTCTCTAAATTGGAAGGTGGCACACAGAACTTCATTACATGAATTAGTGATATTACCATTTCGGTTGACAAAGTATTAGCTCAATTCCATATGGCATCTTCTTTAGACATATGAGTACCTTGACAAAATAGCGACATTAAAAGTCAACTTCAAAGAATCGAAACGATCATGAACACCTCTCACGATATTCTCGATCTTACCAAAGAAGATCGGAACTAAAATGAAGAAATCACATGATTTCATCAAAGCCTCACTGTGTCTCCGGATTAAATTTATGTTATATGTCTTGCATTACGAGTTTGAACTTATTATAAGACTTATACCGTAATTGTGCTCAAATTAATATTTGTAGCAGCTACTTCCATACATTATTCGAGTGTACATAATTGTAAACGCAAGTATGTATACAGGTATCAACGAAAGGGCATTATTATCACAATTCAATGGACAAAGGAGTTCCATCTCTAGAATCTTCTTGTACCGTGCGCGAGTAGTACTCTTCAGCTCCATAATGGTCTCATTTTGTTTGTCAATCAAGAACCAAAAAGCCACATAAATAATTTAAAAAACTTTGCTCATTTTCTAAAATGGATCCTGTAGCCTCAAAAGCCAAAAGGTATTTATTGGGTTATAATATTAACCTATTGAAGAAAATGAGCATAGTTTCTAAGTAGCAATAAGTTACAACATTTTTCGTTATGCACCCTACTGTAATATTCCTCCAAAGATTCCTGGAATTCAGTTTATTATTGTTATTAAATCACGAACCTTTTATTTATGTAGACATTTACGGAAATTAATTTGTAAAACTACCTCAATGGGTGTAGTTGCCTCATCATTTGCTTTGTCGTCGTGCTTCAATTTGATAATTCTTAGATGGTAGTGAGTGCCAAATCTGCAATCTCCAATATTGTTGCAGCCTTTTTACTATGAATTCTGCAACCAAAAAAAATATATATGACTTTAAAATTGTGATACTATAAAAATAAATTGCCATTTATATATTTACACTAATAAATCTGGTTGAGAGTTAAATTAATCAACTTGATTACTGACCTTGATGTCATAAGTTTTTATTGTTCTATACAAATCTATATCATATAACTCTTCATGAACCTTCATAAAGCATGAAATCACATTATTAATTCAGTAATAGTAAATATAAGAAATCCATGGCTTCTAATGGACTAATCGTAGCCGCTAACATACATAACTAATAAATTCTTACTGAAACTCCACCCACAAACCGTTCCATTTACCACTTATCAGGAAAGAGCGCCTGGTTACAATTTAAATAAAATTGATTAACCTATAGCTGCCTATAAATACATCAAGTAATCAGATGAAAGCAAATACTTTATAGCGTACCTTTAAATCATGTGTTCAAAGAAGAAGCTTAACCTCCAAAGAAACTGCAAAAGAAACGCATCAGTAGGGTTTGGAGGGAGAAGAACCGTACCTTTTATCAGTGAAACAAAAACTCTAAAAAATGTCATGCATACGTTTTATAGTTATTAGGAACTATATTTAAGGATTTTATTTACTCTATGATTCTAATAAACTTATAGCCATTTATATATTATAGTATGCAACATAATTATCAAAATAATTTGTTGCCTAAGTGTTAAACACACAAGTTATTTATATTAATCCTACAAACGACCCAAGTTCGAATCTCACCATGGTCATTTTTTATTAAATTCGAATTTTAGAAATAATTGCTTAAGAATTTCGAAAATTAATACAAAAAATCCGAAAATTAAATATTATTGCTTTGGTGGATAAAAATATTGCTTAGTTGGACAACAAATGATTATGTGGCATTAAATTGGATTATGTGGCATTGAGGTGGCATTAATACTAAATGCCTCCTGTTATATATAATATAGAGATATTTGACCTATTTATTTATATGTTTGATATGATATTTGTATGTATGCATATTAACTGGTAGCTTAAATATTTTTGGGACCATATAATGATAGCAATGAATCAAGAAAGTGAAGTATATGTCGTGAATAGTGATATAGTGATTATTTCCATGATTTTGGGATGATTTTTGAGTTTTAGTCGCGGGTGTTGTAGATTGTTTGCATAGTATTACATTCTTGATTATTTTGGGTTATATTTATATGATTTGGAAAATTTGCACAAGTTGTTATAAGAAAACTAATTAGTGATAACAAAAGTATAATTTGCCACCAATTTGTTAGTGAATCGATTGTCAGATTTTGATTATTTAAGTTCTAATGAGTTTAAACACCACATTTGAAGATATTGGTTCATTATAGATTGCACCAAGACTTCTGGTGTTTGTATTGTTTATTTTCCTTCCTTGTTAAACAAAATCCAACAACAAGAGTGGATCATCTTGCTGTTTTTGTTTGTGGTTTGGCTTTGCTTTTTTTTACATTATTTTCAAGATAATTTTAAAAAGGTTATGTTTTGTGATGTCCTATTAAAATGTTGTGTTGCGTTATTGTTAGGTCAAACTTGACCTAACCCTGACAAGTATTTGAACATAAAATAGCCTAATTGACACACTACTCACTCACTAAAGAATTAGAGAGTAATTAACTCTTTAATGACTAAACTGAGGAATGAGTGGGTAGTCCACTCTCTAAAGACTATTAGAGAGTAAGTCAGTCTCTGATGACCATCAGAGAGAATGTGAAAACTCAGTGTGTGTGTGTGTGTGTGCAACTCACTGATAAAGAAATTAGTGAGTGTTGTATAAAGCTCAATCAACAGACAAGCTTCAGGGATGTCGAAGACCAACTAAAAAAACACGTTATAAGCTGATGTGGTGTTAGTGAGTAAAGTACAAGGAGATACAAACAACATCAGGGTCACTGAGATTTGATAAATATCTCTCGGACTCTTAATACCTATCTCTGATAAACAAATATGAAATATGGACGAGAACTTTCTTTGGAAGACAAAGCCAAAAGCAAGCATAAGAAAGTCAAACAAGTACAAGGAGTTAATATAAAGTTGGGAATAGTTGCCAACACTGTTCATAAATTATGGTTGTTGCCTTTATAAGAATAAAAGCACCACTGGATGCATGTCACGACTCAACAACCATCATATGTTACCCTTGTATTACTACCTATATAAAGAATGCTTGTAAATAGAGATAGGTAGAGATCCTAAACAAACATAGGAAATAATACATAGTATTATAGTTGATAGGATCCTCCTCACATAGGAACAGTCAAAGCAAAGCTAGCTGCTTGTGTTGTTCTTATTTGGAGAGGTTTAGTTGTCACTCAATCGGGATAGTGTTCCGCAAACTATTCCTTGTAAATCTTTGATTCATTTCTAATAATATTTATAAACGTTGAAACGTACAAATGATGTTAATACCTCCGCCCCAAAATAAATGTCCGCTGTAGACTTTTAAAGTCTTTTTCTTTCAACTTTGACCTTAAATTATTTAATGTGTGTTATTTAATACTTGATGAAAATTATACTAATGAAAATACATTTCTAACCCAATCCATTCATATATTTTGCATCACGTATTACATAACACAAATAAAATTATTTAAAGTCAAAGTTAAAGAAGGAAGACTTTAAAAGTCAATTGTGGACATTTATTTAGGGACGGAGGGAGTATTAGTTGTCAAAAAGGTCATGAGTAAACTTGTTCTATGTGTTCATCAATTGTCCATAGTTTGCTTAATTTTTTAGGACCAACATCTACAAAAACTTTCTAGCTAAAGTTACATATGTGCCCATTTATGTAACCTCAAGCAACTGATATACTGTTGCTCCCTATTCACTATCTTAAAAAATAGTTAAGTATGTAAAACAAGTTAATAGTGAATCAATGACTGAAAAGATATAAGTAAAACACTAAGAGTAATTTTCAACATCATATTCTTATTAGAAATGAATCAAAATATACGTTACCCTAGTACTTGAACAAACGATTACTAGGGATTGAAATGACAAAAGTGTTGTAACTCCTCACTAAGCTCAAAGCTAAGTCTCGAGCACAACTACTAAGTACCCACCGAGCTATCTCATGGATTAAGTTGTACTTGGAGGTGAAAGATGGCTTCGTTTGTGTGTGTTTTACAATTCACAAGCTTAATCTTTCACTCCATCTCTTATGCTATTTATACAAGTATGAGTTTTAACTCTTTCCTAAGTGACAAGCGATAATTTGCGTAAGACAAAATATCTTGATGTATTTTGTCTCACATAAAGACTATATTAGGTAAAGGGACCAAGTCACTTTCTTCATGTCGTCTTGATCGATTCTAAAGGGGAAACTTTCGGGATAAGTACTCCGCCTTATTCGCTTCCAATGTAACCGCTTTATCTCGCCCATTCTTGATCTTCATAGTCTTCGTCTTCGTGTTCGATTTGTCTTGATGTAAGTAGTTGGTGAGGAGTTTAGGGATTCATGAGTTATTGTCATCACCACCGAATCCACCATCTTCTTCTTGACTCGCCTTCACTCTTTAAGTTCCAATCTAGATGAATTCCCAGTGCTTCAAGCTTGACTTTCTTAGTGATGAGTGTTTCCTGTCGGGATGCTCTCTTATCTTGGCGTTTAAGTCGTGTGAACCCGATGTTTGTAGGAGTCTCAATTTGAGAGGCCACCGGTATGTAGCTCAAGATTGTAGCCACTCCTTCTTGATCAATATCACTCCACCTTTGGAATCTTGGGTTTCCATAGACATCAATGAAAAATAGCCCTCTTCGTGCTTTTCAATAACCGCAGTTCACGAACTTTACACCTTCAGCTGCACCTGTTACATTCGAGTCCATGCACTTTGATCTCAGTCGAACTCAACCTCTTTCTTTGCCTGTGATGAGCGAGGTTGAGATCCTTGTGGTGCGATTAAGGCGGGTTGAATCCCAGTTGTGCTTGTGCATACCTCGGTCTTTCATACCTTTACCGAGCATCTTCATCGCCCTTAACGACCGATTCTCGCTTCTTTTCAATTAATGGACCAAGTTCATCGAGTTCGGTGATCCCAAAGTCGGTGAATTTTAGAGGATCATGAACCTCAAGTTTCTTTATCATCCCCTGTAGAGCGCTCATTGCCGATGGTTTAGACTTAGGGATGATTTTCACATCGATGATCTTCTCGAGCAACCTTCGCTTGTCATTGTCCATTGTAATGATCAATTCTTGCTTGCCCGATGGTCGCACTCTTTTTCTTTTCTTCCAACGCTTTGTCATTTCAGCCATCTTAGCAACTGAGCATCCTTAAACTTTGTCCTACCGACCCTTCCGAAGCTTCTTTGGATCAATTCCTAAATTCTCTTCTTCAATGACAACTTTTATCGATGCTTTTTGCTCTTCCTTCCTCCTCGGCTAGTTTCATTTCCTTTCTTCTTTGCAAGATAGGAACTCGGTATTGTGGTGTGGCGGTATTGATGTCGCCGATCTTGTAGGGAATCTTCTCGAGCTCGGGAGTTTGCATTATGCCTTTTCCTTTGTCCCGACACGAGGAAGATGATGATGCTACCGATGGTGGTGGTGTTGTTGTGATGGGTGTAATCTGTCATAACCATTGTTGTTGTTGTTGATGATAAGGTGGGATAGATGAAATTGGTACAAATTGGGACTGGTGGTGTTGGCTCCCCCTCGATGTGAGAGGAGGTCTCTTCATGGTCTTCTCCTTCAATTGTTGCGGCAACTCGGTGAGAGCAAGAGTTGACTCGACATCGGGGAGTTTGGGTGGCTTGACCTTTGAAGGCTTGGTAGATTTCAGTGACCATAGCCTTGATATCAGATGTATCCTTTTGAAGACCAGTGACCTTTGTTTCCAGATTAGCTTGAGAAAGTTCCAAGGTAGTCATGCGTGGCCCAAGATTCCAAGCCATTGATGAGGAAGCCTTAGCTAAGTTGGTCACTTGAGCATCTAAAGAGCCAAGTGTTGCCGGAAGAGATTGAACCAAAGATTGAAGACCCTGAACATTGGCAGACTTTAGCATAGTGATCAGTTGAGTGAGGTCTGAGGAATTCTTCAAACGCCTCAGAGCCTCCAAAGACTTTTGAGTTGAGTCTTGGGGCTTCTTTGACCGAGTCCCCGATTTCATCAATTTTTGTTCCACAACCTCAAGATGTTTGAAAACTTAGCGTGTTATCATCCAATCTATGAAGTCTCGTACATAATATCTCTCGTGCTCATCGGTGTTAGCATTGAAGGTGAGCACATCGGATCTTAGATCGAGATAACTTGCAAGAACTTTAGTATGTTGATCCCACAAGGTGTCGATGACCCCGTAATATATCTTTCTTGAAGCTTTGGTGATCCACATAACTAGCGCCTTTCGTTGATTGGAAGAATATTATCAAACTGGTGAATTCATTAGATCACGGATGAAGAGGAGTCGAGTCATTGTCTCGCAGTGGGAACCGTGACTCTTTAGGCTCTTTGGATCGCCGATGCTCTTGTTCGTGTTGAACATCGGTCCACTTCTTCCCTGCCGATAAAATTTCATCTTCACTTTCACCGCTCTTCATCGAAAATAGTATCTCAAAGAACATCAGCGGTTAACAAGGTGGTGGTGATGGGTTCCATATCGTGGTGATATATTTCCTCGAGTCTTTGTCACCCGTTGACCCCTCGAGACATCGGTGGGTGTTTCCCGTGCCTTCTCCGAGTCGATTGGTAGTGGGTTCCGTATCGGGGGTTGTTCCTTTCCTCCGAGTCTTTGTCCCCCGTGACCCCCGAGACACCGGTGGGTATTTCCTAGTGCCTTTGGCGGAGTGTGATTATATCCCTATCGATGGGTTGTTTAGTTTCCCGAGTCTTTGGGATCAATCGGTGTGCCCTCGGACAAAGGCGTGATTTGCTAATGTCATCCTTGGGCGAAGTGGAAGGCGCCCCTACCAGCTTGGTTGTATGTTTCCTACGGATTTTGGGAGTAGTATTTGGGACCAAGGGCACGGATTGTGATGTATCGTGTCATTCGTTGTCACCGGGGTGGATGATGATTGGGCTCCAGTGGGTGTCGATCGGTCTTGGGTCTTCTTTGCCTTTTGGCGGTGTTCCCAAGCCTCGGGCCCCGAGACTTGGGTTTGGTCTTAGTCCCATCGAGACTTCCCTTCTCTTTTAGGAGCAGGTTAGAGACACCGAAAGTGTGAAGATCATTTATAAGCTCATCTAGGAATCAATAACAAAGACTAATAACATGCACAGCGGAATAAACTAATCAATTCTTTGTTATTGAACAAGGTTTTCATCATCAACTAACTAACACTAACTAATAATCTGCTAATCGACTAACTAACTATCCCTAGGCGTTTATACACTACGCCTAGGTTACACACACACACACCTTTACTAATGGTGTTCACATCTTGACACATATAAATCTAATTCGCTGCCTCTCTTTATATACTAGAGATTCTAGGGTTACAATCGACTACTAGGGACTAAATAATAAACTCTTCTATAACAAGTAAGTCCCTTGTATTTCTTTTTCTTCATAAGTCCTTCATCTTTCATATTTTGTCATAATCAACTCAAATATAATTCCTAACACTCTTCCCCTAGTTGATAATGACAAAACCAAATAAGCACGAACTTCCTCTGAAGTTAAGATTTCATGAAAGATAAGAACTTCCCCTTAAACATGCAATCATCAAGAATCTTCAAGTTGCCAACCATCTTTGTCGCCTTTCTTCCCCTTTTTGTCATAATCCACTAGCATAAGCTAAGTAGAAGCAACTTTGATTCCAACCACCACGAACCAATATCATACGACTAATCCATCCTTCTAATGCCTCAAGATACCCGCCATGAAGATCACCAAAAAGCTTGCTAAAAATGAAATTAAGGCAAAATAAATCTGAACTAGGAGTATAAATACCAACAAGTAGTAGTAAAAATCTTCCCCTCGAATGATGCATGTAAATAACCATAAGAACTTGTCGAATAACTAACCACCATGATCACAAATACGTTGTAGTTCCAGCCATAAAGAACATAGTACCTCCTAAAATACTAATAAAGATGACTATAATCGCATTTGAAACTAAGTAGTAGTAACATGAAGAATAGCTCTTTTATCGTGAACCTGATTCACAAGAATAAGAATGAGGAACATCAGGTTACAATCAAAAACTCAAAAAACACCAAAACATCCTTTTCTTCGTGTGTGTCGTCCAATTACTAAATCCAAAAACCAAATCGACTTCCCCTCAAATTATTCCGGTGTGTGTAATCAAATCACAAAAATGCTTCGAAAACCAAACAAATTGAGCATTCAAACAACTTCAATAACCTGTGTGTGTGAACCGAAATCTCATGTGTGTGTCGCCTAATATCATCCAATCATATCCGAAAACCAATCTCCATATACTGTCCGATATCTAATCACAAACTCAATGCGTGAACCAGAAGTAATGTGACCAGAATTAATATGTCACGAACCGTACTAACATCCCAGCTGCCAGAATTAACCTTTACAAACAGTATTAACTCCATAAATCCAAAATCAAATCATGATCTACTTCTAAATATAAATCAAATGGGAGGTCAACAATATCAAGCCATCAATCATTATAATAATATTGACGTTTTAACATAGTATTGACCAATAACTTTAATGGGTGCGAGGTAGACTTGTGGAAACCTTCACCGACCAATTAATAGTACTACGAGATATTGAAGTCACATTCAATAAACAATAAAACTCATGCACTTCTCTATCCACTTATATCAAACCGACCCATGTAGGTACTCATATATGATCTTTTACCACGACCTTTGAACCCTACTTATGCTCCAGTTCCAAAATCAGAATGATAATTTGCTTGAACAAAATTCCTTGACCAATCAGAATGACAATAGTAAATAGCAAATAGCACCAATCAGAAAGAAATCATAACCATAACACGCGTGTTTTTCTGTCAACCATCTCGCTATAAAAACCTCGACCAATTAAAAACAATGTACTCAACCATCATGATCTATCCACGACAATTTGATAACAATATCACACCATCCCACAAACCGAGTTACGCTAAATAGATCATGCAACTCCAATGCAATTCAAAATATTAACACCCGTTGATGAAGTTATAATATTACTCATGCAAGCAATAGATGGTTTATCATGCAAATCTAACAAAGCAAGCACCACCCATGTTCTTTATATTCCTTGGGCCAATCATCAATACTTTAATAAGAAAAACCTCGTATAGTATCATGAGAACATAATCATGCCCATAAATCTGCTCCAATATTGCAACCAAATCAGGTTCTTTGTTTGCTCCCATAATCATGCAACAATAACTAAAGTCAACCTTTCATTCGACAATAGTGACACAGCTCAAAACCAACGAACATCATAAGTAAGAATCAACAAGCAGCATAGAATGAAAATCGAGCAGTAGATAACATAATGTACGAGCAGTACCTTCGGATAAAGCCAGCAGTACTTTGAATAAAGAGCAGTACTTTTGTCAGCAGCCATATTCGAAAGCCTGTAACTTTTGCATAAAAGCTCATATCGATGATCCCTCTAGTGGAAATTTAGATGGCTATATAGAGAACGTCCACCCAAAATTTCGTCACGATCCAACAGTTAATGAAAAAGTTATGATCGTTACAAAACATTGTTGTAGTAACCTTACGAAAAATTTTCCAGTTTCTGCAGCAGACTTCGACAGCTTATTACTTTTGATTGAGAGCTCTAATTGACAATCCCTCCGGTGAAACATTAGACGGATATATTGAGATGCACCAGAAACAATTGTAGCTCGATCCAATGGTTCACTAAAAAGTTATGCCCTCTTGAAAACAGCCCTGCAGAAACATTACGAAAATTTTTAACGGCTTTGAATTTTGTATTATTTCTTCGAAAAACCTTGTAGATCCCTATATCAAGAGCTCCCCGCTCTAATACCAATTGTTAAAATCGTTTATAAGCTCATCTTGGAATCAATAACAAAGACTAATAACATGCACAGCGGAAGAAACTAATAAATTCTTTGTTATTGAACAAGGTTTTCATCATCATCTAACTAACACTAACTAATAATCTGCTAATCGACTAACTAACTATCCCTAGGCGTTTATACACTACGCCTAGGTTACACACACACACCTTTACTAATGGTGTTCACATCTTGACACACATAAATCTAATTCCCTGCCTCTCTTTATATACTAGAGAGTCTAGGGTTACAATCGACTACTAGGGACTAAATAATAAAGTCTTCTTTAACAAGTAAGTCCCTTGTATTTCTTTTTCTTCATAAGTCTTTCATCTTTCATATTTTGTCGTAATCAACTCAAATATAATTCCTAACACTGAGTCCCTCTGGTTGTTTACAGCAACCATATGGGCTGTCAATTCAATATTAGTGACAAGGGATGGGTTCTTTTGAAAATTAGATTGACTCAGGATGCCAGGTAAAGCACAATATTTTTGTTCCTGAGGATAATTGCAACCCAATAACACTTGTAAAGTACATGAGACAAACCTAGGGTACGAAACGTATTTCGCCCTAGTTTTGCTCAGTAGCTTGGTTACGAGATCGCTGTAGATGATCTCCCCAATATCGACATTGACCCCATTCATCAAACAGTATGCCATCATCAACTGAATAAAATTAACTTGTTCAGTGGATGAGTGGTTCCCGCCGAGGACATGAATCACAAAAGTGAATAGGATCCTCCAAGCCATGGGAAATGAACTTTTGGTGACTGGGGTCTTGTCCAAAAAATGTGGATCCAAAACGATTTGTTTTAACTCATCCTTCACTGTGGAGGGTTCAGGATGGGCGACATAAACACCCTTATTATAGTCTAACCCTGTTGAGGTGCAAAAAGTTTTGTAATCCAGGGTGACTGATCTTTCCCCATTAAACAGACCGAACTTAATGAGACACTCCCTGAGTGGTCGTAGGTCTGTCTCATTAGTTGAGGGTGCCGGGTCATAAGCCACTGCAATAGCCCAAAACTCCCTGAGGAGATTTTGGTATACAATTGAGGGACACTGAACAAAGGCCATTTTCGCAAGGCGAGTTAAACAAAAATTTATAATGTCCTTATAGGTGAGACGGTTTGAGGGTATTCAAAATTGCCTATGACAATATTAGTTTTAAATTCAACATTGCTAAGATCTCCTACCCACTGTGGTGCGAAGTGAAGAAGTTGTGTTCTTGCCATTTCCATTAAAAAGTTTTAGGGTTTTTGAAAGATTATTTTGACAAGAACAATCAAAGAGTTGAATCTCTTAAGTTAATGGTGAAAAATCTTTTGTAAATGTTTACAGAGAAGTTTTTTTCAGAAAAATATTTGAAGAACACAAAGATTTCTGGGTTTTAAAGAGATTTTGACAGAGTTTTGTTAGCAGAAATACTTTGTGTATGTTTTAAGGATTTTGTGAGGGGTATTTATAGAGTGATGAGAGGGGTGGTTTGTGCACGAAAGTGGATTTGTGAAGTCGGTTTTTGAAAACGTTTTGAATTTCCACATTTAATGCCACCACTCCATTATCTGTTGTAAAATCCCGGTTTTCAAGGAACAGTTGCAGAGCACAGTAAAAGTGCATTTTGCAACAATAAAATATCCACAAGATATTTCATGTGTGAGAGGGCATTTAAAGCTAAGTGGGATGAGGTAAGTATTTGAGGGACCCTTGACATAGATCATAGTAAGACAAAGAGACATATATTCCTATATTAAATTGGCATGGTTACCAACCTAGGACATTTAAGTAACTGATACTTAGAGCATTTAGTTACTCATTCAATGCTCAATATCAACTGTCAGGTTCCCTGAATGAGTCTTACTCATTCAAGTGAGATGGTTTTTTGGATTATGTTCAAGGAGGATGGACCATTTCATAGAGAACTTCTTGAGATTGGGATTGGTTTTCGTGTTGCCGACTTTCAATGTCAAGCATTCCCAATTCAATTTTCACTCCTCAAGGTAGGTTCATCTAAGGGTTTGGTGAAGATATCGGCAAGTTGATATTCATTGGGATGAAATGAAGTTCAATGTCTCCTTTCATTATGTGGTCCCTGATGAAATGATATCGATATCAATGTGTTTGGTTCTTTGGTAAAGATGGGGTTGTTGGAGATTGATATAGCATCGGTGTTTTCACAAAAGATGGGTACCATTTTGTAATGAATGTCATAGTCACCGAGTTGACTTTTCATCCATAAAACATTGGCACGACATCTCGCAGCGACCACATATTCGCCTTGACTAAAGACATAGCCACCGATTGTTGCTTTTAGCACTCCAACAAACCGGTTTCCTCCAAGGAATTGGACAGACCACGAGGTACTTTTACATCCATGTTGCCCCAAGATAATCAGTCGAGTACCCTTTGAGATCAAACCCCGAGCACTTTGGATAATAGAGTCCAAGGTTTGGGGTTCTCTTTAGGTACCGAGTATTCTTTTTCTTTGCGATGAGGTGGGATTCTTTGGGATTGGACCGATATCTTGCTATTAGACGATCGAGAATTGTATGTCCGGTCCGGAAGCGAAGATACATCAGTGAGCCAACAATCATTCGAAATGGGTTTGATTAACGGATTTGCCGGTGAGATCAGTCCAAGGTTGTTAGGAGGGACCATTGGTGTCTTCATCGAGGCACAATCAAGATATCTCATATTTCTTCAAGAGATTTCGGTGTATTTCTTTTGACTGATGGAGATCCCTTTATCGGCCTGCACGATTCTGATTCAAGAAGTATGTGAGTTCACCCATCATGCTCATTTCAAACTTCTTTGTCATCAGTTTTTCAAAATGTTTGCAAAGAGTGTAGTGATGATGTCATCAACATATACTTGGACTAGTATCATATCTTGTTTTGTCCTATAGATAAACAATGTGTTGTCTATCTTTCCTCTGACAAACTTGTTTTAAATCAGGAAGGCTTAGAGAGTTTCATACCATGCTACGGGAGCTTGTTTTAGTCCATAAAGGGCTTTATCAAGCTTGCATACATAGTCGTGGAATTCTACTCTCAAAGCCGGAGGTTCTTGAACATACACATCTTCCTTGAGTTCACCATTCAAGAATGCACTTTTACATCCATTTGGTAGACTTTGAAGTTCATGTAGGTAGCAAATGCAAGGAATATCCGATGGCTTCCATTCTGCAACAGAGCAAATGTCTCATCATAGTCAATGCCTTTTGTTGATCAGAACCTTTGGCCACAAGTCGCTTTGTTTTTAATGACGGTGCTATTTTCATCAGCTTTGTTTCGAAACCCACTTCATTCCTATGACAATGACATCCCGAGACATTTGATCAAGGTCATGACCTTGTTTTTATCAAACTGCTGAAGTTCTTCGCATAGCCTCGAACTCAACTTGGATGTTTTAGAGCCTCGGTGACACTCTTGGGTTCTATATCCGATAGGAAATCAACATATAGACATTCATTGGTGAAGTGCGTTAGTTAGCGACCATGCTTCTAGTGAGCATGCCTTCGCTGGTTCACCAATGATGTTTACAAGCTCAATGTCCTGCGATTTTGTCCACTTACTTTGTGGTCTAGGATCCGAGCTTGAACAGTCACTTGAAACTCGTGGAGTGAGTTCGGTGCCGGAGCCACATAATCATTAAGAACACCGTTGAGATGTCTTGTTCAGTTGGGGTTCTTGTATCACAGTTCCGAACATTTGGTTCGATGTTACCTATCCCAAATAGGGACCGATTGATTATCAATGAATTCACCGATAGTTGGTTGTGACAGTTGTGAGGCAAGACATAATATGAGATGTCGAGATCGACTTGGTATGAGGAATTGATTTTTGTTATACTCATCGAGGAGGATATCTTGATGAGTTATCAATTCCTATTTCCTCCACCGAGGTGTTGGTGAACCCGATGCTTTCGAACTCTCATCAAAGTGACATGAAAGGTTTCTCAACTTGTTGTCTCCTCGTGTTAAATACCACAAGGCTTTGGAGATCGGTGAGTAACCTAGAAAGTATCCATCATCGCCTTTTGCATCAAACTTTCCTAGATGATCCTTGTGGTTATGAATAAACACAGGACATCCAAACACATGAAAGTAGGCGATATCGTGAAGTCTACCTTTGAATATCTCATATGGTGTTTTGTTATGTCTTTGACAATGATTGACCGTTTTTAGTGTTGTTTTGACCGCTTGATCTGTAAATGTTTTGATAGAGTGAGCCATTTAACATAGTTCTAGCGACCTCAATGAGAGTTATGTTTTCCTTTCACTACCCCATTTTGTTCTGGGGTGTAAGGAGATGAAATTTTTGGGAGATTCCATTTTCATCACGTAAATTATCAAGCTCTTCATTTTCGAACTCGCACCATTGTCGCCTTCGATTTGTTTAACTGTAATGTCATTCGATTTTCAATGTTTCGATGAATGAATTTATAGTGTCATTTGCTCGACTCTTTTGGAAAGAAAGTATACCTAAGTGTATCTTGAAAACTCATCAACAATGACAAGTGTATAATTCTCATCTTGGATTGATCTGGGACCGACCGTCCAAAGAGATCCATATGCGAGAGGTGAAGGCATCTTTGATTGAGAAATTTTGTTTTGTTTTGAAAGTTGTTCTTTGATGTTTGCCTTTTTCACAGTCGAGCATGGTTTGTATTTTGCAAAACCAAATGATGGTAAGCCAAGGACCTTGTTTTGTTTTGCCAAGTTGTTGATGTTTTTGAAGTTTAAGTGAGAGTCTTTGTGCCACAAACCGGCTGATGCTTCAGTGGCTTTGGCAAAGAGACAAGTACCATCTTGAGAGAGTGTTGACATGTCTAAGACATAAACATCATCTCTTATAGGGCTATCAAACAACTTCTTTGTTGGCATTGAAAATAGTACCTTGTTTGTCATTGAATCACATAATGTACTTTGCATCACAGAGTTGACTGACAACGATGAGATTGTATTTTAGACCATTGACATAAGCTATTCTAGAGAAAATATTCCATTATCAGATCTTCGAACCATAACCTTGATGGGACATGATGAGTTATCACCAAATACTACCTTGGGTCCGGTTCCTTTACATACTTGTCGCAGATACTCCTTAACACCAGTCATGCATCTTGAGCATCCACTATCTAGATGCCGATAGGCTCTCTGGCGTGTCTCGCACAAGTAGTAAAGTGGATTAATTTCTCATCGACCCACTTACTAGTGGGCTTTGGTCTAATGGTCCCTTGAATTTAGCAATCGACTCATGGTCGGTGGTTGAGTGCATTGTGCTACTACAGTTTTGCATTTAGAGACCGAGGATGACTCGGTGATTCTTGGTTGCTTTGAACTTCTCCTTGCATTGATGACATTGTCATCGGGATGTCTCATGAGCGGATTTCATAAATATCACAAAGACGTGTTCATGAGACAATCATCGATGATGATCATTAAAGCACGGTGTGGGCAAGGAGAAAAGGGTTTTGCTCTAAACTTTGAGCGATTTTGAGGTTGAAGCACACCGATGACCAACTTTGGTATAGTTTGCTTTATGAGAGAACTTACATATTGTAAGTGATCGAAGTTCGTGATCCTCCTTTTTGCGATCATACAAAATAGGATTCTATAATTGTCGGTTATATGGTGGTATAGTGGCATATATCACACTTCGCTTGATTTTGTGGTGGCTTTTGACTTTGAGGAACTAGAGGAAGCGACTTTGTTTCCTTGATTGATTTAGGAGTTTTCGATGGATTCCATCATATCGCTTAGCTTCCTCACAAGTTCGACCGATTGTCGAATTTGGTCACCTTCTGGGGACAGAGGATGGAAGTCTCGGTGTGGGTAGATTCTTGTTGAATTGGTTTTGTTGGTCTTTTCGGGATAGTTCTACCAAGTCCAGATCTTTCTTTTGGTGAGTGTGGATTGAATTGTAATGGAGTAAGCTCGAGCTAGGAGCAAAGACCTCGAAGAGGTTCTAGGGTGGAAGCGGTGCTTAAGATTCTGCCAGACTCGTAGATGTGTTCAAGACCACCGGGCACATCGGAGTCCAACATGCTCTTTATGGCTTGACTTTCAAGCTCTATAATTCTTCCGTAATCGAAATTAGGAAGCTTACTATAAGGATTAACCTGCTCAATCCAATCACCGGGCTTGGGAATAGTCAACACATTGGTAATCATGCCACATGACACAAAAGGTTTAGGAGATCGGTCTTTGTTGTGAGAGTCGTGAGATGATCTTCACCTATGACTCTCTTTTTCATCTACTGGGAGCTCCCACAACATCAAGACTCTTGGATTCTTAGCAGTCCAACTAGCAATGATTTCCTTTTCTTTCTTAAGTTCTTCTTGAAGAGCCCGATTTCTTTTAACTAATTCAGTGTTTTGAATTTGCAAAGTGATAGCCTCAAGTTTATTTTGTTTTAAAAGAAGCGTTTCATCCCTACACTTGTTTAGTTCAAAACTTAGCTTGTTATATTTTGAAAAAGATTTAACCGTTGCTCTTCTACAAACTTAAGATCGACATTGATATAGTTCATATAGGATCGCCAATCGAGTCATCATCAATAGAAAGTAAAATATTTACCTTCTTCATTGTAATGTTGACCCACTCTCCATTTCGGCATGATTTTTTCCCACATCCAGCTTGTCCTCTTCGAAGAGAGCCATCGATGCAACCGACTTGCACCATTTCGTCATCGATGAGACAGCTCTTCATCCCAATCAAGAATTCAAAGAATAAGACCTTTGTTTTACCACCATGCATTTAACGGTGTGTGTTGTTTCGAGGGTGTGGCCTCAAGCAATGCTAGCTTAGCTTTGGCTTTCTTGTATTTAGCTTCAAAATCCAGCTTTGTTTTGACTCATTTGTTTTGAAAATTTTGATGAGACCGATAGATTTTTGGTTGAAATTTGCTAAAGCTCAAGACCGATTAGACCACGATGGTTTGTAAGAGGTTCGAAATTGTTTTTGAAAACAGTCTTTTGTAAATGACCTCTTTTATGACACTTAAAGCATTCGGTGTCTTCGATTGTTTTAGCAGTTGAAAAACCTTTGTTTCTTTTATAAACCTTCGAGAGTTAGCAAGGAGTGCCCTTTCTCGAAATTCAACGTTCGGGTAATTTAGGTACTCCTCACTTGATCTCTCATCGTGCTCATCATCGAATTTTCTTGGAAATCTTGAACCACATTGTTAGAAAAGAAAGAGTTGATATTGGTGATAAAGTGGTGGTCGGGGGACTCTTGACTTCCCGAGACTTCTTTAAGTCGTGGTATCGTCTCATTGATGAGGTTTCTCATAGACAAATTTCCATAAATTTTAGGAAGCTCAAGATTCGGATATGATTAGCATTCCTAAGTCCCCGAGAGAAATTCAACCACTTCTCAAGGAGACTATTGACAAAACCAACATTGATTTCATGTTTGGACAACTTAACACCATCATTTGACAGTTCATTTAAAAGAGTTTTGTATCGGTGTAAGTTTGAGGCAGTGTTTCGAGTCCTTAGCCTCAAGGTGTTATACTCAAGTTTCGTGCCCATTATCCTATTTTCCTTGGTATCGATGGGCCTTCATGACTATGAACTAGGTCATCCTGTGTTTGTTTAGTTGTACTACAACTTATAATCGACTCCATAATATCATCGGAAGACATGAAATGATGATACTTTTGAGTCTTTGGTCCTGTTGACCACTCTCCTCTCATCCTCGATTCCACCGAGCTTGGGTTTAGCCAAACCTTCGATAGCCTTTGGGATAAATAGACCTTCATTTATACACTTGATATAATAAGGTTCCATCCTAATCAAATAGCAAAGCATACGCTTTTTCCATTTGTTGAATTTACCAACTTCAAGTCTAGGGCAACAAATTGAATAAGCTCCACCCTTTTATCGACTAGTTGGGGTACATCAATTTCGACCATTTTAGGATCCCGATTTAAAATGTTTAGAGCGGCTTAAAATAGTTTTATAATCACCTTGCTCGATACCACTTGTTGCTCCCTATTCACTATCTTAAAAAGCAGTTAAGTATGTAAAACAAGTTAATAGTGAATCAATGACCGAAAAGATATAAGTAAAACACTAAGAGTAATTTTCAACATCATATTCTTATTAGAAATGAATCAAAGAATACGTTACCCTAGTACTTATGAATAAAGACTAGGCTCGTAGGCTAAGTCCGAGCACAACTACAAGTACCCACGACCTATCTCGGGGATTGTTAGAGTTTGGAGGAGTGAAAGATGGCTCATGTGTGTGTGTTTTAACAATTCACAAGCTTAATCTTTCACTCCATCTCTTATGATATTTATACAAGTATGAGTTTTAACTCTTTCCAAAGTGACAACCGACACTTACTGTAAGACAAAATCTGATGTATTTTGTCTCACATAAAGACTATATTAGGTAAAGGGACCAAGTCACTTTCTTCATGTCAAGATCTTGATCTTGATTCTAAAAGGAAACTTTCGTGATAAGTACTCCGCCTTATTCGCTTCCAATGTAACCTTTTATCCCACCCATTCTTCGATCTTCATAGTCTTCGCCTTGTGTTCGGTTTGTCTTCATGTAAGTAGTTGGTGAGGAGTTTAGGGATTCAATGAGTTATTGTCATCACCACCGAATCCACCATCTTCTTGACTGGTCTTCACTCTTTAAGTTCCGCCATCGAGTGGAGAGACTTCTTCTTCGCCTCATACCGAGTATCTCGAAGATGGCTCACCGAGAGACTATGCAATCGGTGACTGTTAGTGTTTAATGGACTAAGCACTTAGGTTATTTTCTATTCAAATCCTAGATCAGTGGGTTTGAGTATTTACTAAACCCAACATATACAATTTTAGTCCTTAAAGACTCTTATAGTTTTCTATATATATATATATATATATATATATATATATATATATATATATATATATATATATATATATATATATATATATATATATATATATATATATATATATATATATATATATATATATATATATATATATATAGTTAACGTGAGATCAAACTTAAAGTTGTAAAAATAAGATCAAGTCTAAAAAACTACTAAAATATTTATAAATAACAATTTTAGCAATAATACACATAAAAATTTTAATCCAAATTTACATTTTAGCAACTAATAACCAAATGATACATGAGTTTGGATTAGTGATACACGATACACATTACACTAATAAATATTTCAAAATCGATACACATACAAAAACCTAATACATATTACACTTCTAATCAAAGTGTATCACCTAGGTTTCAGAATTTTAAAAGAAATCTATCGGAACTTTAACAATTTTAGTTGTAGTTAATAAAAATTTATTTTTGTTGTAAGGAGAGTGTCGCTTGTCAAATTTTAGTTGGATCTCAGTTTAACAACTTTAAGTTTGATTTATTTTGATCTAGATTATATATATATATATATATATATATATATATATATATATATATATATATATATATATATATATATATATATATATATATATGTGTGTGTGTGTGTGTGTGTGTATATATATATACACACACATATAGTTCAAGTTATTATGAAAGTTCTTAGAATGAAAAGAATGAGAAGGAATGTGAGGTGACATGTGTCACTTTGCCACATCACCATACCCCACCCCACCCCTCCCGCCCCGCCTAAAAAAAACATTCCCGCTAAAAAAAAAAATTTGGGCAAAATTTTTTCCTTCAAAATTTCCGCCAAATGTTTTTTACCGCATCACGCTTATAAAGTTCTATCGCATCACAATCATGATTTTACTTCATTAAGATTATAACCTTGATTTTAGTGCATCATAGTTGATGCACTTAACTATTAACTATGATGCAAGAACTTATAATAAAGATGCACCAAAACTTATTAGTGCATGAAGGTTATAAGTCAACGCATCACAATTATGATTTTAGTGCATTAAGGTTATAAATTATCGCATCACGCTTATAAAGTTATCGTGATCACAATCATCATTTTAGTGCATTAAGGTTATAACCTTGATTTTAGTGTATCATAGTTGATGCACTTAACTATTAACGATGATGCAGTAACTTATAATAAAGATGCACCAAAATTTATTAGTGCATTAAGGTTATAAGTTAGTGCATTAAGGTTATAAGTTACTGCATTACGGTTATAAAGTTACTGCATCATAATCATGATTTTAGTGCATTAAGATTATAAGTTACTGCATCACAATTATGATTGTGATGCGATTTATATAACTTTGATGCAAGAATAATTTTAGCGGGAAAAAATTTTGTCCAAAAATTTTTTTTTGGCGGGAATTTTTTTTGGGGGGGGGGGGGGGGGTGACACATGTCACATAACATGGTATGGTGATGTGGCAAAGGTGACACATGTCACCTCCACATGCCTTCTTATTCTTTTAATTATAAAAAACTTTTAATTTTAACCCTACCATATATATGCTAAGCCATAGGCAACACTTGAAATCTTGGGTAGGTATAGTCAGCTGGCATTATACACAACTACTGCCCATAGGTACGGTAAGCTATACAATTCGACATTCTTAAATATTCCTACCATGATCCTTATTCCCAGGTTCAGCAAGTCTTCAAGTATGTGGTAGGCTTGAGTACAAGATTTCATCAGTGTTGCATCTCAGTTATTTAAAGACGGATACGAACTCATATCGCTAATCATCAGTTCACTGCATCACGAAAATCTTTAGTTTTCTTGAAATCGTTTTGTAGAGGTGATGAACTATGCCTATTCTGACAATCTGTAATGAATTGACAGTTTAGTTGTGACTTTCATCAGTGTTACACATCACGCCGAGGTTACTAGTTTTGCCCAGCCCAATGGGTGGCATGACTTATAATTATTTGTTTGTTGTTTTTGTTAATCGAAATACATTTTTTTGAATTGTCAAACAATATTATAAAACAATTGTTTCTTTGGTTTTAGTTTTGGTTTTGTTTTGGTTTTTGTTTTGTTAAGAATTATAAATAATTGTATGGTTTGGGTGGTTGGTGAATAACACAACATATATAATTTTTACAACATTATGAATTTTATGTATGTTTGTAAAGTTGTAGATAATGAAAATGTATTAAAGTGATATAACAGTTAACTTAAATTCTAAACATAGCTTCTTTGTAGAGAACATTAGGCATGTTTGCTTTGATCCTCTCCCATTTTGTACTTGTTACAAAAATGCTGCATTCAAATTATCAATGCTTCCTCGACTGTGCGCTCGCCAAACTCTTTGCTGTCTTGTGTAGTTGCTTGATTTTGAGCTTATGTGGGCATTATACCTCAAGTTGTTCGTGTAGTCTCTTCTGAACTTCCATTTGTAATCGTAATGCTTCAGTGATCTCCAAACCCCTGTTAAATGCGAAAGTAATAATCAAAAACTCACAAATAATAACCATACAAACACGACATGAAGAACTAAAATGTCAAATGACTAAAACATATAAGCATCAAAATTACACTGTGGGAACTTTAGATCCATTTAGCATTATAGATTAAAACATAACCCGTATGATGGATTCATAAAGAAATGGGTCAAAATTTGCTACAACTCTTAAGCATTAGACAGGTCCTTGAAAGAATTTTTTATAACAATGATAGGTTTCTCAGGAAGAATTAAGTCGATCAAAATAGCATTTACGGAAGCAATATGTTATTAGTGACATGATAACATGTGAGTCATAAGCTATATCAAGTCGATGTAATTTAATCAGTCTGACTTACGTTCTCAGGGTACTTATAGGGCTGTTTTAAAGAATTCAGAGGCAAACCAGGATAGTGCTTTGTTTTTAGTTACTCCCTATTTGTAGTTATTAATAGTCGAATGTTAATTAAATAGTTCTAATACATGAACTTCAAAACCATCCTTAAAGCTGGAACTTGAAGAACCTTCACCTTTTCCACCTTTATTGTTACTCATTGATGGTTGTTTGATATAACTATACCTAATTAAACAAAAAACTTAAATAAACCAATCACAAATCATTGAAAATGAATAAAACTCACCATGAAATCATTGTTTTAAGATTCATTACAACCACATGTGTTCAAAGAAGATGACTAACATGCAAAAACCTGCAAAAAAAACCAACATATGCATATAGATGAATGTACGTGTCCTTTTTTGAGCCAAACCCTTGCCCCATTCCACTTTATCCTCCTATTCAGAACATTGTTAATTAAAATTTCAATACAATATAATAACCAAAGATTATGTTGTATCAAATACAGTCTAGATATTATGAATAAAACGATCTATATACATTGAAAAAATCGCCATAAAACATCAGCAAATAGTCAGCCATTTTCCTTCTTCAGCCAAGTCGAGACATGTTACGCTGCTAAGTTGTCTTTGAATGTTCGTGACCTGTCAAAATATAAGCAAAGGGCATATATGTTATGTAGGTTTAAACTAATATAAGAAAGTCATGTTGTTGGAATATTATTATAGCGCATATTAGACTAAAATTAAAACGTCAAGGAAATACAGGATTTAATCATTTATTTTGAATAAATGATTAATCAGAAATGGGTAGTGGACTTCTAAACAATAACAGAACAGAGTAGTCTTTAGAAGATCAGAGTCCTCACCGTCCTCAAGGAAAAGAAAACTCAAACTTGAGATAACATTAACAAATTCATGTTTACAACAAAATTAGTCACTTAGCTCAAAATTTATATGTTCAAAGCATAAGTCTGCAACATAATTACTGTATCCATATTACCACTGACATAAGCGTTTGCCATCTGACACCCTTGCTGACCTTTGCCACCTACAGAAATCATTAGGAAAGCATATGAATAATAAAAACTTTTGAAGAAACATTTTGGCATAAAGTACTGGTGCTTCAAACAATACCATATGTGATGGGCCTGCCCGCTAAAACTGTTGTACCATGGTGTGACTGTTGTAACGTGCCTGTTAAAGAAAACTGTTGAACCGGATTCTCAGAAGCAGCGTGTGCCATGATACCCGCATCAAAGTCTAATAGCCGTACATCAAGAGGATCATGTGCTGCCATTACATGGGTTTGGTAGGCATCGTGCTTTGAAGTATATGTATCACCGTCGCGTACATAAACAATTATGAATACACCGAAAAAAAAGGATCTTGTAAAACCAAAAAATGATTCACATATAATATGCGACAATTGGAAAGAATAATAATAAGTTCGCGAACCTTGACGGGCAAGATGATCCAATCCACTGCTGGCATCACGCCCTTTGAAGTGGCTGATATTTATTTTTGCATACCTGTAATAACGATGGAGTGCAAGAGTTCCGTATAATCAAAAACGCACCTTAAATCTCGCTCGTTCTTAAGCTGTTCCATTAACCTTATAAAGCAAAAAGGCTTTCGGGTCAAATGAGATCACGTAAAAAAAATTCCAATATTTATCTACACCCACACCCAAATGCCTCATCAACGAATCCTACACCCACACCAAACGTCCCCATCAGCCAAACCAAAAAAGACCGCAACCACAACCAAACATAACCCATCCTTTCTGAATCTAAGAATGCATATGTTGCTATAGACTTAATTTCATTGACATATCACTTTGGTGAGTTGAACTTGCTCCAATATTTCTATATAAAGACCCACATATTAAAGATTAGTCACTCTAATGTTCAGTCGATAATCAATGTACTAAAAGAACTTTTGAAGCAAATGTAGCCCAACCATTCATAAATAGATATAGGTAGTGTCATATAGCAGACCATAAAACATTTATCTTGCATTTGACCAATATAAGAAGTTACATGAATTATTGATCCATTCTTAATTTACCGGGTCAAAACTTTATTAACAGATCCTATAATACTTTAATTGTAGCAGGTCAAAATAAGTTTATTGTAAAATAACAAATTTGATCTTTCTGCACCTGCCACATAATACAAATTTAATTAGTTGGTAAATTACCAGAAGTCATTGATGGGTCGGCAGGAGACTTGGTAGCAGGTCCTGTTAAGGAAGTGGTGGTACAATTATGGGGATGGTTAGCTGGATAAGTTACGGACTTGGTGGTGACCATATTGGGATGGATGTAACTGGTGCTGCAAAAAAAATCACATTTTAACATATACTCTACGGTTTGACCCAACAATGGATAACATCACGTTAATAATAAATTAATAGATTTTCAAATAAACACTAAAGTAGTATTCTAATGCATCCCCTGGTTATGACACACCACATATCACCATCAGGTCTTAAAGTTTATTTATAAAAAAAAACTCGTATCTGTTTTGACTTTGAAAGTTTTCTGCATTTGCCCACTTAAAAGTTAAAGCATATATGCTGCATCTCATGGCATTACCACTTAGAGGAGTGTTCGAAGACTATGAAGGTTTAAGATGTAAACTTCCTACTGGCCGTAATGCCGACTAAAATATTACAAAAGCTGAAATAATATCAGCAAATTTATGATGGATAAATTAAACGCATCCATAAAAAAGCCACAAAATCAATAAAACCAAATCCCACATAAAAATTCCCCACTTGGGTCGTCAAGATATGAGCTAGAATCAAATCTTATCATATCAAAATCCAACATTTTCACAAAGGAAAAAAGAGAAATTTACCTAAAGATACTTACAGAATCACAAAAATCATAAGTGTGGGTAATCATTTGCCATCTGGATATTCTTCTCATCTCGATTAACACCTCGAATTTGAATATCCTACAGGAAACGCGCATTTAGATAAGCTCACTTAAATATGTAAGAATAACCATGTAGCTGAAGTAAAAGACAAGAACACACATGTGCGTCAGCATCGAAATCAAGTTCTAACTGTCCTTGATCATCCTCCCACAGATTGTATATGATTATGCGCGTGCCTTGAACGCTCATGTGATCAAACTACAAGATGAAAAAGGTAATAGAGTTTAATAACATATCGACTGCTCAAAATCCGAAGCACTGAATATCCCCTATCATGTAATTAAAAACCTCCGATCAGATGTATAGGTGGAAATGTTGGGGGCTGTACTTTATCCTCAACGGGCAAAACTTTATATGTATAAAACTTCCTAACTCGATTAATTAGAAAACTTTTATTATGATTTTAACAATGTAACTTCTGGAAGAAAAAAATTAATACACAACTGTTTAATGCTTTCAAAGAAGTGTCCCTAACCTGCCTATTTTACCACCTTTAATCAGAGGGTAATATTGATAAAAACGCACTACAGAGAAGAAATTCATTTACCTGTTTCAGGATGTCAGCATCACTTGAAAATGGGGACCATTTAACCAATGCATCGATATTTATATCCCAGTCACTACGTGATGTCCGTATGATTTTGTTCAATTCTCGGCCACCTCTTTCATAATCAACCTTTTCCATTGCAATCATCAAAAACACCATAGAGTCAGATAAGTGAGTAAAATTTTTAATCTTGCTGTATAATCCTACAAAAAGTTACCATCTCAAGGTAACTTGAGCTATAGATAAAAGAGTCATGAACCATATCAATCACATTCATGTAAACCTTAAAGGGAGGATGACAAACCGACTTTCTGATACTTATTAGTCGGCTTCAACCAAATTTTACCTTTTATAACTTTCACTTTACAGGCAGAATTTAGATGCAATGTGTTATTAGGATTTAAGTATTTAACCATATAAGAGATCGAGTAAACTGTGTAGAGAAAGCTAGTTAATATGATTACCATTGGAACTACTATATCTTCTTTCTCAGTGACTCGTAGAAATGTGTAGGACAAGAGGCAATGCTCCGTGTAGCCCTGCAAGACAAGACCACCAAAAATTTAATATAAGGAGACTATCCAATATCACATTAATGAAATATAGTTTAAAGATAGATACATACAGAAAAGTAGACAACTGTAAACAACCCCACCTTTTTCCATTTTTCGCTGAGCACCGGGTAAAGACAATAACATCAGCCCCAAGCCTCATGGTACTTGTCTTCCAAGTCATGATCAAGTAATATCACCTCTCCATCTCAGCCCTTGACCTCAATCACTATCAGACATTCAGACCAATCACCTACCTCTCCAGTGACTCGTTACCAGAGTATAGAGGTGAAGTAACATCAGGTAACTTTATTTTTTTATGGGAGTATGGAAGATGAAACCTTTAAGTTTACAGAACATAGACGATCTACCAATAAAATATAATGAGACAGACACAGAAATGTCCAGTGGCATGAAAGCTATCATTCAACTAATGTAACTACAACGTAACTGCGGTCTGAACCATGTGACTAAACTGATCCCTATCGTTTGAGCAACAAATGATGCTACTTAAGCCCTGCTGATAACAGTGGCTGATAAGCTTGATAAAGATGATATAAAGTAACCAACAAACAGCCTCTGAGAAAAACTAAAAGTAAATAATCTTAAAATATAACCCACAAAACTATGATCAAAATTTATATCCGTGGCCTTCGTCAACTACTTACACCAACAATATAAACATGTTAACGGGGCTAAAAACTCCACATGTGAACTGTTGTCACAGTTTTGCATGTCACGAATCCTTAAAAATTTGATTTATGTATTCATAGTTCTAGACACAAACATGTACCAGAGAAAAACATTGATCTATACTAATCCTCTAATATAGTAATATGGGTGTGTTTGCAGGCCTACCCGAGCCACCAAGTTTATCAAGACTTAAACGTACGTGTTTCAACCAGAACTTATATTGACCTATTATCTAACTCGTCGGACCCGGACATTTGGCCACATTTACTAACATGGTTGACACAATTTGACCATATATGTATGAAAAACTAGATGGTACAAACCCCTAAATCAAAGTCACTTGGGAGTAACTAACTGTAAATGAAAGTCAACATCCAAACATAGAAATGAGCAATGTTCATGCTACAATACATACCTCTTCAACTTTATGGGCTTTTGATGATTCAAGCTTGTTTTTGTCTAACTTGGTTTTAGCGTCCTCAATGCTTGAGATTAGTGTTACGATTTTCTTCTCTATCTCATCCAATTGTTTCTGAGCATCTGAATATGCCACACGACCAGCTTCATGCTGAAAAACTTAAGAATTCATGTCAACATTACTAATAGTCAGGGTTAGCACATGGAACAATGACAATACTGTGTTCGGTATTAACTGCAGGGGTGGAGACTGGTTCGGTATTAACTGGTTGGTGAGTCGAGCTGAAGGTAAGGTAGTGGTTGGGGATCAATTAAGTTAAATTCAATCAATTTATAACGGAAATATTTGATGAGTGTTATGTGTATAAAAGGAAATAACCATTCTTACTGTACTCGGTGCAAGTGCTTCAACCTATTCGTGCTTGTAATTCCTACATGTACTTATGCTGGGATTTACAGTGCTCGACTATTTCCTGCAGATACAACTACTGAACTGCATGTGTAAGTTGAAAAAATAGTAAAGAATAGCATGTAGTAAAATAATAACTAAAATACAGACTTTACCAAGAAGGTTTTGGGTTCGGGTTGTTCTGATGATGATCTCAATGTTACTCATTTAAGAGCGTTGAGTTACAATTATTGCCAATTAGCGTTTATAGAACAATATATGTGGTCCCATTTAATTTCTGTAGTGCCTCTTCGGCATTATTTGTGCAAATCATATGTTAGAATAGCAATGAAAAAAATGCTATAAAACCCTTTTAAGCATCCTTATGCTCGCACGGTTGGTTTCTTAAAGGATCTTTTAAAGAAAAAACAATATCAAAGATAAAAAGGTGCACCTGCTGGCAAATTGAGCAAATCCGCATCCTTTACTGATTAGAATTTTCAATGAAACAATCTCGCCATATTGGGAGAAAGGTTGCTTAAGACCACATCGCATACAGTAGGGTGAAGTCCTCCAACAAACTTTAGAGCAACCAATATTGGCATCAATGACAAGTTTAGCAGCTTTAAGTGTCGGGTATTTATTTGCAAAAGTTTCATGTAATAAAGTATCAGTTACATATATAGCTAATTCTACTACAAATATTGATAAATCAGAATCGTTATTTGATCGCTCATCTCCTATTTCTAAATGTGGCACAGTTCAAGCGGAATGATTGTTTTGTATTAGGCCTAGCAATGCATGTAAATTTCTGCAAAACCTTTTCGGCAACAGGTGGAACCTGAATAATCATGACAACAAAAGTTAGATTAACACAATTTGATTCAACTAAAATACTAAAAAATCTCTAAAACATAGAGTTAACTTCAATGAAAAAACTCACCATCACCAACACATCGTTTGTGGCATTAACGAACTGCTTGACAAGGCTCGCACTAACACTCTTCATTGTGTCATTAGATTTCCATAGCTTTGTTCTATAATACTGCCTAAAAACGTGCCACATGATAAAATCAGAAAAGTGAGCATATTAAGTGTAATTTCTTGTTGGATGTACGCCTATAATGATGTTTGGAAGGTTGGACGGATTTAGTATAAATATTTATTTATTAGAAAGGAAGTTGGGTGCCTAAAACGCATGTCATGCTTACGCCTTCCATAATATAAAAGAGATATAACACTTATTTACCATTAGGATACCAGTTTCTAACATTCTCGTCATCATCATATACACAAAGTTGCATATATATGTGGTATTTGTTTCATAGCTCGAATCCTATTGACACGACCTTCGTGAAACATTTTGCGCACCTGAAAATTGAAAATCACTGAAAAGAACTATCTTCTGCACAATATAATCTACAAAATTCACATGATTGATCAATATAGCATTACATTTTAATGTTTTATGAACCTCAGAGAGAATACACATGTTGTTAACACAAAGAAATAGCTAAACCTCTTCATGAATTGGGAATGAATTCAGTGATATAAAACGAACCTCTTTTCACCATTAGGGTTTTGAGGAAAAGGGGGTATCTTTTTACACCCTTGAAATGCAAATCATAACAGATTAGAAACACGGAACTATATATAACATACGAAACCATGTCATTGGCAAATACTCACGTTCGATTTGAGGGAAGATATGAAGTGGAACTGATACGAAAACACATTACAGGGAATAAGAAGGTGAAACCTAACATTCTTTGCTGACCCGGTGGATGATGATACCTGTCACTTTCCTCAATAACAAATTCAGCAAGTTTCATTGCAATATAGCCAAAAAGTCCTCAAAAATATAACAATCAGATCCTCAAGACCACTTCTAAAGGGCCGTTTAATAAAAAAAGGGTTTCCTCTTATTACATACTGTAAAAGATTAAACAATAAGTTTAGCTGTATAAAAAAAGAAAGAAACATTGCTTAGCTCGAGTTCCAACACTCCTTAGTTCACTGTTGTCATTGCATCGCACCCACTCGGTATCGCCAAATTCCTGACAAACAATATATTATTATTCCAGGTTGTTAACACGGACCAGAAAGGAACTATAATGTGAACTACAAACCTCACGAATGTGAAGAGCTTCTCGTACAAACCTATTATTAGCCCAAACATAAGAATATAAGAAAATGTCATCCTGCAAGAAGTACTTTTAACAGAAGTATTATGTCCTAATTACATAATGACAATGGAGAGCATTTAGTGGTGTAGCTAATCATATACTTTACACACACACACGCCCACACACGTGCGCCTACACACACACACAGAGCGAGGGAGAGACAGTAATACTCGGCAGGATTGCATATGAAGTTGCGGTAATAGCCAAATATCGACAGAGGTATTGTCAAGAGCAGTTAAGCCCCTACTGAAGGTTCTAGAGTTTAAGGTATTTGAAGTGTCACAAAAGGCTCCAAAATATGTGACGTGTAAATTCTTTCGAGGCACTACAGAGCAAAATATAAATGAATACAGATGCCGAATACGTATAATAACCAAAAGCGAAAAACAGGTCTTGTACCTTATCTACCACTTGAAGATCATGTATGCACTCCATATTTTTGGGATCTACATGCATATGTAAGTAGTTTCCATGGCAATTCTCTTTAGTTGACTGCAATATGATGTAATTTAAGGTCATTTGTTACATTTTATTGCATGATTAACCGTGTGTAATTTTATTAGTGAAATTGATTATGTTTGGAGTTTCATCTCTTTTCATCTGGTTACAGAACTTGTAGCAAGACAACAACCCAGAGTTTCTTATTTCAAAAGCAATGAACATCTTTATATATCAATGCGGAACACACCCTAAGTGGTACATTTTGCATAGGTGTGCAATGTTAGAGCTTGCAAAAAGTCTCATACAGGCACTTCTGAGTGACTAACATGTGATGTTCTGATGTCTGATACAAATAATACTATGTATGCAATCAGCAAGAAATGAAAAAAATAAATAAAAACCTGCGAATATCGTGCAATACTGAAATCTTTTCTGATGTAGTAGTAGGAGAAGTTTGCAGCGAAGTAATGATACATCAAGAAGAGAACCTGCAATAATTACAGGAGAAATAAAAGAACTTTCAGAAACAAATTAAGTAATGCATTTAGCATTTTAAGAACTATACTAAACTTTACAAAGATAAAATCAAGGGCAAAGTAATGATATTGACAAAAATCTTGCCTGCATCCATCCTTTCCTAGTACGAAAATTAAAGAAACAAAATACATAATGAACGATCATATATACCTTAGCCACCATGATTGGTTGATGAATTTTTTTTATGTATATGTGTTTAAGGGATTAGAAGAAAACATGATGTTAGGGTTTTAAGAAAACATGATATTATGAATTCTGATTTTTTTACGTAATATTATGATACATCATATTCTTATTTTAAGTAAAAGATTTATAAGAATTGTATTTAGTATAGGATTCCAATAAAATTATAGCCATTTATAGATTATAATATGCAACATAATTATCAAAATAACTTGTTGCCTAAGTGGTAAACACACAAGTTATTTATCCAAATGACCAAGGTTCAATCCTTGCAAAGCTACTTTTTTATAAATAATTTTCAAGTATAATTATTAAAAATCCGAAATTTTAAAAAAAAATTATTTAAAATCCGAAATTTATATAAAATCAAATTAAATTAAAAAATTAGTGCTTAGGTGGACAAAAATATTGCTTAGTTGGACAACAAATGCTTATGTGGCATGAAATTGATTATTTGGCATTGAGGTGGCATTGAGGTGGCATTGAGGTGTCATTGAGCAAGATTAATGCCAAACGCCTCCCGTTATTATATATATATATATATATATATATATATATATATATATATATATATATATATGTTTGGTATTATTGCAAGTATTATTCACCTCAAGTTTATGGTGTTGTTGCTAGTCACTAAATCCTAACACTTTCCACCATAAACAACCAATAAATCACCTTTGATTCTAGGGTTTTTGCAAGTTCTACCGGAGATTTTCAAGCTTTTAGGTTATTTGAAAACTTGGTATTTAAATATCCGGGTTCATTTGAAGATTTGTTGTGTTTGATTTGGGTTTAGTGTTCATTGATTTTGATTGTGTTCTTGATTCTTGTTCTTGAATCTCTTCTCACCACCATCTTTGTAAGAACACCACTTTTATTTCTTTTCTTCTTTGCTACTATACTTTATTCATTTTATGCATATCATACATTTTCTTGATTGATTATACCATAGTTAGGGTTAGAAACACATTAAAAACATGTCTTTATTATTTAATTTTGAATTGATTTGTAACAGCATCAAAAATGACTTGGTTGTATAAGATCAGCAGGGTTTTGGTCAAAAATAAATATATGTGGTTGTATTACCATGTGTTATCTTCGTTTCAATGGGTGATTGGAATCTTAACTCGTCAGGATGAATTAAATTAAAATGTTTTGGTAAAACATGTCAAATCTAGAGTAACAGATGTGGAACGTGTTTATGTCCAAAATTTTGTACCAAACACTATGTTGTTTTTCTAATAAGTATAGAGTAGACCCTTAAACTTAAACTTGTCCGCTTGAACGGGGTAAAACGGAGCCGTAGAACTCAAGATATCATCTTTTTCGTTAAACCAATAGAATCTGAAAATGCTTGGCTTGTATAACCAGAGGTATTTTGGTAATTTTATTTGGCTTATTAAACTTTTTGGTCTTTGGGACCCCATATAACAGTAAGATATGCTTTATTATCTTTCTATTGACGTAAAAACCAAGGTCTAACGATTTACAGTTTGCAAATGGCAAGCGTTTAGAATTTGAAAAAAAAATCTAAAAACTAAATAACACTTGATCTAGGGCTTGTAATAACTTCTAAAAATGATAACTTTGGTCTTTCATTTTTTTGTAAACTTTGAAAACCCTAACAAAAATGGTATAATCAATGTAGAAATATTTCAAAACCTATATGCATGCATACGTTGTTATTTTCACAACCTAAGACACGACTTATATTCTAGGTTACTCCTAGGGCTTCGTGCGGTATTTTGTAAATTCATATCTCGTGACTTGTACTGTTTGATTAAGGTGAGTATTGGGAGTCCTCATTTTACCGCTTTACTTATTTGGAGTAAATTGCATAAACATATACTTAAACAAAAATCGTTTTCTTTATCATGAACTCATGACTTATATTTACTTGAACTCTTTGAAATTGATTTTGAACCTTAAGATACATTTTGAGCTTATTACTTATTTTGAACTTATGATGTGCCATACGCACTCCAATTTTAAGTATCCTTTGTTCGGAGCAGTGCCAAGTCTCTCTTGTTCAAAGCAGTCTTGATTTATTAGTATATAATAGTTGTTATGATGTACTGTTCATACATTCGCATTGTTAGTCTCTGATTTTTTTGCCGTTTGCACTCTAATTTATACGTACCGTTAGTCTCCGATTGGTTTGCCCTTGTCTACGGAATGCATATTATTTATTTTTGGGGCTTATGCCGCATCTTTATTATATATGAGGTGCTATTATTGTGAATTGTTATGACCACGTGTGTATTGACTACCAAGCGTACTACTTTTGGTATGGAAATATATGTGAACTTATATGTTACAAGCCTTTCTAAAAAATGGTTCTTCATACTATATAAAACATGTGTACTTACCAACTATTTTCATGGTTGGCCTGTTTTTTCATGCATTTCAGGTGACCGTCATTAAGCATTTCATGAAGGCATTGCATAATGAAGTCTTCATATGTCATCACCAATGTCATTAAGTTGTCAAGACAATATCTTTCTAAATTTGAATTTATGTTTATTTGTAGATGTCAGCCAAAACGATGTTGTAATGTTGTACTTGTTAGGTCACCATGTTTGTAACACAAGCATCAATATGAAGAAAAGAGGTAAGAAAGGATCGGATGAACACACACACACTTATGCGTATAAAATGAGAGAAAGATTAAGCATATGATAAATGTGAAAGTGAACAACCAACTCTCAAATGAGAGTTACAAGATTATTTATAGGGAGGGAGCTAGGGCAACACACAATCTCCCTTCCATTCCTTATTGGGCTTTCGGATAGGCTCATGGGCTTTCTACATGAGCCTAGCCTTGATTACTAACTTAAAAGCCTTAATTAAGCTAACTATTACAATATTAATTACTAACACTTGTAATCTAGTTTAGGAGTGATTCCAACAATCTCCCCCTAAGTGTTGGTGATTAATGATAGGAGTGAATAACGTTGTAGGTGCTGATGTAATAGTAGCTTTGACGTCTTCTGACATTCTTCTTTCTTGTGAGAAGAAGTGTCTTGATTCCAACAATCTCCCCCAGTGTAGGGATCTTGTATTCTTAGAAGTTTTCACTTTGACGTCTTCATTTTCTTTGTTTTTGATTTTTTTCTTTGTGATGGAAGTGATAGTATGTTGTGGTTATCTCGTCAGTCCGCCGTTGCTCCAGTGTCTCCACGCCTTTCTTCAACATGCTCACACGCCTTTAACGTTAGATTTCAAGATCGATGTAGTTCTCTCGAGTCCTTAAACTTTGTAGATTCTTTGACTTTGACAAAGAATCATTACGACTTTGTGTTGCCTTTGAGAGAACTTCAATTAGTGATGTTGTTGGTATGAGCATGTGAAGAACTGGACGATCTTTTCCACCCATGAGCATCCATAAGAAGAAAACATAAAACATGGGTTAGAAATAATCCAGTACATAAGTTTGAACTTCGAGTGTGTTAATGAAGATAGTGTGAAAACACGACTCTAATTCTCACAAAGGTTGTTCCCGAACTGGAGTCCCACAAGTGAGATAACGCGATGTCATCAAGTACACCCTATTCGGATGAGTCGCCGAGGTACACAAGTATCACCCCACGATCAGACCGTTTGGGACACACTAAGCGTAACCCACAAGGAGTTACCGAAGTGACTGCTTGTCGTGGTGTTTGATGTTGACCCGGCGAAGTTTCCATTCAATACCGAGGATCACGGTTGTGAACCCTCATAAATGTTCTCGACAGATTGCTAAGATCCGTGAAGGACACGATAATGTATCACTTGTGTTCTTATTGTTAAACGACAAGCGATGAATTGTCAAATGTACCTAAGAGATATTTTGATGAATCTCGTGGTTCTAGACTCAATAGTGCACTTTGGTTTTCCTGAGCGGAGACTAGGGAGAGGGTATCCTTCTTCAATACCAGCAATCTCTAAGAGAAAGCCGATAGTTTACGTAGGGTTCCCTGTGAGAATGAAACAAGCTTTTGTTGAGAGAAACTTGAGTGGCTAAGAAGGTTTAGTGCATCGTCATCGGGTCCATGATGACTTTGATCTTCAATACTGGCCATCAAGTGACAACCAAGAGTATATGAATTGAATAACTGGAGGCTATTTCTTTTCACCCTTTCTTTACTTTTCTTTTAATTCTTCAACTCCTTCTTTCTCCAATTCTCATTTCTCCTTTTAATAATCATACCTAAGGACTTCTAGATTCTAACTATTGGTGGTGTCCTTGGGTAGATCCCTCCGACTCTGGCGGATCATAGGACAGTTATTCCTAACCTTAGTCACCTTATAACTCCATGACTAGCCTATGTTGCAGTAAACCATTTTCATGTAAAATCTCTCAAAGTGGTTATGAGTAAAGCATTTTGTACCACTGTTGAGAGTTTTGTATTTTAAATACCCCTCCACACGTGCTTAAGTATTTTGACATAAATCTGCACTGTGAGGGAAGAGCGTTCACTTATGAATTGATCAACTCAAGATAGACAATTCCCCGCGAGACACGATTACGTTGCATATTTAAAGAGTTACATTGTCAGTTTTTAGGTGGCAACTAGCTCTAATAACTACCTTGAAGGTGTGGACAAATCTCGAAAGGTTGTCAAACCCGTCAAAGTTCATGTCTACCAAGAGTTTCTCGAATGGTACATTCTACTAGGATAAGTCCTTTGCGAGACACGTTTACATTACTAGCGAACTAGCTTGAAATTATTACCCGTCCCGGACAAGTCTTTTCGAGTTACTAACATTTAAGAGCTCATCAATTCTTTGGTTAAGTCTTTATCACGAAGATTCATTAGCAATTCACAACACATTTCTTATCACATAATTTTTTCCCCTCAAAAATGGCATATAAATGTTATTTTTGGAAATTTGATATCGAATATGACCATTTTGAGTTTTATGGGAAGATTACCACGAAGAACAATTTGTGAACAACGTTTAAAGCAAATACTCCCCCACAACAAGTGATATAAAATTTTGAGGTTTTGAAAACATAAGGGAGAGTACTTATTATTTTGAGCAAAACTTTGAAAAAGTGAAGGTTTTGATAAGTTTTACTCAAAAGTAAGAAGCTTTTGCTCCTTTTATAGGATTGTGGCACTGAAGCGTACCACGTGGTCCTTTCATGACAAGTACGGGTTGTACACTGTTATTTGTGCACAAGCCATAGTCAAATATAAATCACACATCCAAATAAATGATAATGATCTGATCAAGGGTACCAGAGTCTCAAGTATTCCAAAGAATAACTCCAAGAATGCGTTACGGACGTTGGTAGCCGTGAGAGATATGCTTGGACGAGCCCTCACGAAACTCTCCAAAGTTCGATCCGATCCCTTCGAACAACCTTTCATCAATCCGCGTGATGATCTTCTTCACATCCTCTTATCCTCGAATTCCATCTCTTGGTGACCCTATGCCATCATGTATCTCCTTTAACCGATAAGCTAATCCGTCCCTGACTTTCTTTAATGTGTGATCCCCAAACTTGTGAAGCTCTTTGCACGCCATGAAGCAATTGTGGTGTAGTTTACTTCGGTAGACTACTCCAAATGGTTTCTTGATAAGGGTGTACTGAGCAAGTTGGTTTATGTCGGGAAGGTCAAGCTGTGGTTTTGTGAGATTAACACGCTTCTAATACGATTACACGGCAAGTTGAATATCTTCTATACGTTCTTGGATCACGATGCTTCTGATGAAGTTGAATATTTTCTTAAGGAATGTGTAATCCCACTTTGATGAAAGGGTAACATGTTGAATTGCAATGATCCGTTTATCACTGAACACTTCCTTTTTGGACTTAAGAACCTGGCAGCTTTTGTAGTAGATTCTTTGACGTTCAGGCCAATGGTGACTCCCACACAATGCATCGAGGTCATACTTTTCCCCTTTGTCAACAAACATGTGGGTGGAGTCTTCCTCGATGGCTATGTTGTTGGAGTATATTGCTGTCGGGAAAGGGAGTGTGAGTGATGTAGCGTATTTCTTGGAGACATCGCTACCGTGTAGAAGAAACTCTAGGTCGTTGTTGAAGAAGTTACGGAATGGAATCTTGGGTTGATCCGGTCGGCCAATGGTAGGTAGTGGTCTGGTCCAGTCAGTGTAGTATGGAGCTTTGTCTGGTCTGGTGAAGTCAATGTTTGATTCAGGATTGAGCCAATCAATGTTGTTAGACATGGCTTGTGCTATGTTGTCGAGGTGATATTCGACTTCAATGGCACTGTCTGAGTTGTCCTTGAGTAGTTGAAATGCATCATTCTTGATTCGCTTCAACTCTGCCTTTCTCATCTTCTTCACTTTGAACTTTTCTTGAATTAGCTTCACATGCTCCATGGTACGGCCATCTACCATTTCTTGACCTTCTGTTAATGAGGGGTAGCATCAACAAGTCTATAAAACCAATCATATTCTTCGGTTGTATCGTCATCTAGCCATGAGACAACAGGGGTCTTCGTCTTCTTTTTCTTTGGCTTTGATGATGATTCTGGTTTCTTTGTTGTGGTAGAAGAGGTGGGTTGTTGTTGGGGCTCAGGGATCTCTTCATCGTCACCACCAGTGTATTCGAAATGATCACCGGTTTTCTCTGTTTGTGGTGGTAACTCGAGTCCCGAGGTTTCTCGATGTGCAGAACATGGAGGAGATCTTCTTTCGGTGGAGGTCCTTTGGGGTGGTGGTGGCATAGAGGAGGATTCACCGACTTCTTCTTGCGTTTGGACTCTTTATCCTTATCCCGATCATCATCGCCTCTTGGACGCTTTGGCCTTTCACCGCCGCTTTGCATGAAGTTTTAAGTTGGTATTCCAAGAATGTGTCAAACAGTTTAGCTTCTTCTAAGTAAACGCTGCGCATCGTTGAGACATTTTTAGTACAAGCTTGAAACCATTTCAGATCGGAGGCAACTGCAAGCTCAGTTGGGTTGATTGTTATTGTTAAAGGCGTTGCTTTTATTGTTTGCTTGACCAACTGCATGAGATTCGGATAGAGTTATCTGGTGAACATCTCTCTTGTCACTCCAGGGACAGTGTCGATGATAAACTTGTGAGTGTATTCTCTGATTGTCTTCTGCATTTCCCCTTGGATATCTCTATATAGAAATTGTTGCAGTTGTTCCCTTTCATCTGACATCTCGTTTATCACGCCCTGAAGAAGATTGATCATGTCTGCAAGTTGATTCAGTTTCTTAATGGTCATGTCTTTCTTCCTGACTTGCTTGACAGCTTTGACAATCTTTGTCTTAGCTCGTGATATCCAAGTATCGGGTGATTCTTTACCGATTTGGATGCGGATCCGGTGGTGGCTTTGGATGGTGGTGGAGATGAGTGAGAAGATGAGTCGACGATGATGATTCATGAGGAGACTCGGGATCCTTTCGTGGCTCAAGTTTGTTCCTTGCTACGTGTGGGACTATCTAGAATATAGTCATTGGCTTCCTTTTCGGCTTGAGCCTTTTCTTCCGCCTTGATCCTTGCCTCTTCATCAGCTTGAGCTTGAGCTTCCTTTTCTGCTTTTTCTTTAGCTGCGGTCTCAACATCTTCATCATAAATTTTCTTTGTCATCTCCTTCTTTTTGTCTAGTTCCTCAAAGTCAAAAATGATCTTGTCCTCAAGTTGCTTTTGTTCTGATTCGTGGGTGGTGGTACCAGTTTCCTTATCGGGTTTATTAACCGCATCAGAAACTGGTGTGGTAAGTGCACCACCACTTGACCCTCTGGGGCCACAAGTTTGTTGTAGATTGAACTCTTGAGCAAGATGTTGGAGTCTAAGGTTCTTAAGCTTCTTTCTGTAATCTTTGTCTTCATTCTGTGGCTCTTCATCTGAGCTCTCTTTTTCCTGCTCTTGCACTGGAGTTTTCCCTTTATCAGACTTGGGACTTTGAGGTTTTTCAACTGTTAGTGTATCATCTACAGCAGATTCGAGTAGGTAACCTCTTCATCCGATTCATTGCCCTCCGAGTCCTCATCCATCGTTTGGGTTCGGTTTAGGATTTGGAATAGCAACCGTTGATGGTACTTTCCTTTTTCGGAGGGATTTCTTGGATACTTTAAGGGACTTCAAAGCTTGTAACACTTCACCAGACCGCCTCCCGGTCTTCCTAAAGGTGTACCGTAAGACTTAACATCAATGAAACCTACTTTGCTTGCTTTAATCGCTACCAAATATCGTTTGTACGATTGAAGTCCTTTGATAACATCAGAAAGAAAATAATCTGGCAGCACTACACCCTGTTTCTTCGTGGTTGATTCTTTGAATCTAACCATGTTGATTGTTGGTTCAAGTAGCATGGAGTGATGGTTGGGGTCTTCAAGTCTTTGGGGAATATCTGGATTGGTTTCAAGAATCCTTTTGATCAACAATTTTGTGTATCTGACATAAGGGATCTTGGAGCCAGGCCTTTTCAGGTAAGTCATCATGTCATCCCAGATCAGAGCTACAAATTTGATGTGTTTCATGTTGACCATGCCCCAAAAGATTTGAAGTTCCATGAGCTTCGGATGCTCATAGCCACTGTCACGTCCGGAAACGGATTTAGCAATCATAATGTACAGTGTTCTCCATGGTTGAGGAATATTCTTGAGATCTACTGAGGAGTGTTTTGTGATAACTCCAGCAGCTTCATCATAGCCGATGTCGACCATGAATTGGAGAATGACCTCTTCCGTAGGAGTAGCAGAGAATTTAGTAGGCTCGATGGTTGGAAGAAGAAGGAGAACCCTTAAATCTGCAGGAGTGATGGTGACTTGTTTGTGGTTAAGCGTCACCGTCATAGCACTTTGACCTTTTGTATCGTGTGCCAGAATTGGTGAACATAGATCTCCGACACAGTAGCAGAGTTTGTGAGCATGTTCTGGTATGGGTGAGTCTTCAGAATATCCACCGCAATCTGACAAGAAGACTCAGAACAAGTGAAGTTATCAAAATCAACTTTGAGGTTGTTCTTTCCGATCTTCATTGTGTAACCGTTGGGGAAGATGTCTTCTATTGAGAGAACATTTGGTGCATCAACATTTTCCATTTGGACGTCCATATCGTGATCTGAAAAATATTTAGCCAAAAGAACCAACATATCGAAAGACATTACGTTAGTCAAAAGTTGATTTTATTGTCTAATTATTGAATGTGATATGTTAATGAATGTTACGAGTCCAATGTCACTTGATTTTCCAATAGTCCAAAGTAGTCATGATAAGTTTCGTGAGTTGATTAACTTTGAGTTTTAAAGTTCAAATTTTCACTTATTTTTACAACATATAAACCATTTAAGCTTATTAATGACATTTTGGTTTCGTGACGTTATGATTTATTTATTTACAAGTTTGTAAGCATAGCAATTCACAATTTTGGTTAAAATTTTTGGCTTAGGCGTAGGAATTGAAAGCATATGCGTAAAGTAAGACCATACGCGTGAGGCATGGGCTTATGCGTGAGATCTTGACTTCACGCGTAAGAAATGTTACGCGTGGAAAAGAGAGCCTTAGGCATAAAGCTTACGCGTGGCGCATGTGGAAGCTACGCGTAAGGTTTACTCGTAAGAGTGAACCTTATGCGAGGCCTCACTGCTTACGCATATCCTTCACGGGATACGCGTAGTCCTTTGTAGAACCTCACAGAAGGTTACACGAAGATTACTCTTCGTGTAACTTTCTACGCGTAAGATGATCCTTATCGCGTGAAGACCATGGTTAACCTTAATTCGAATATTTCACGCAGAAAAGCTAAACAAATCTATACTAGATTATAAAGTATTTGGGACTTTCTATTAAAGGAAGTCTTAAAATTTTAACACCAAAAACATTACTATAAAAGGAAAAGTAGAAAATGAATGTAAAATCTGAAAATTTAAGTCTCATTAAAACCATATGTAACCGCCCTCCAATAATGATACATTTTAATGGAATTGTTTATAAGAAAAATTCACTATAGTTAAACCACCAATTTAATGCTAAAATTTGAAAAATAAAAATGTTTACCATTTACACTATTAATAATTTAGACTATCTACTTTTGAAAAACATTTATCTACTACTTTATAATAAGAAAGTTTAAAATAAAAAATATTTGCTCGCCATAAAAATAGTTATCGGGTACCCACCGCCGCATTGCGCGGGTACCCTTCTAGTTCATCATAATACATTCATTAACACATGATTCAATCCTTTTCAATTTTCACATGGACACACAATCATACACAGTTTACGCGTAAGAATCTCATACGCGTAACACTTAAACCCTAAGTATTCAAATATTACGAGTAAGATAATTAGCCATAGGAATGACACCAAATGATTTCTGAGATATCTTAGATGCCTAATGAGTTGTTCTAAACAAGTTTTAACATCAAAACCCTTGTGAATCAAAAGTACCCATTTCTTATGAACATAAACCTTAAATTTTAATTTCTCAACATTTGTTGTTTCTGGGCATGATTCACGTTTGGATTTGATCAATTAAACATGTCTAAAGCATAACATAACCATTAAATTAACCAGAAACACTCTCATATGAAAACGCCCAAAACATGCGTATGAACCCTAATTTGAAAAATGATCAATCGTTGTTTCTGGGTGGATTTGGTTGATAGATATGGTTTAAGAATGATTATTTAAACATTTTAACACACCCATTTTATCAAGAAACACCCAAACATGATTCCATGTTCATACGCTTATGCGTAGAACATGAAATCAAACCTAGAGACAAATCTAACCATTGGAAGTTGAAATAAATCAAAACCTATGTTTAGATAATCACCTAGAATGTTTAAACACTTAAAAATTCGAAGATTAAAGCACGAATTTGAGTATTGAATCTTATGCGTGGGATTGGTAGATGAGATATTAAATGTGGCGTAGTAAATGATATAAGAAATTTGGTGAAGGGTTTAGTTAAAAAATTTGTTTGAGCTTTTGACAACATTGGTCCCTCCACCTCAACCATTTTCATCCACAGCCCATAAGTTCCACTTTGGTTACGTTATGAAGTATAGTTTTTGGAACAAAACTTGACGACGCTCCCCCTCGTCTTTAGAAATAATGAAATTTTATATATTTGAGTCCAGGGAGAGTCAGTAAACCATAAATGTGACCACCATTATTAAAGAAACAACCAGAATGCAATAACATGCAAGTACAAGGTTTTATGAAACAGAAAAATATTTACTTTCTCCCCCTCAACACTTGACTGAGAAAATACTGAATTTTGAAATAGTAAAGTGTTGTCGGAAGATTTGTACTTGCCATGTTTGATAGAAATAAGATAGGAGAATATTTTTGTAGTTTTGTAAGTTTTATATTTTTATATTTTGTTTTTGAAAAGTATTTACAAAAGAGGTTTTGGTGTTTGACTGATTTTAAGATTGTTTTAAAAGTTCATCCAGCTTTTTATGGAGTCAAACACCGATACCAATTCGTTGGACCAACTCAAGAACTTAGCAGAGCTAAGGCTTTGGTGAGAAGATCCGCCATTGGTATTCAAGACCACAAAGTATAAATCAACGGTACCCTTTCCACATGCTCCTTGATGAAATGATATCAAGATCGATGTGCTTTGATTTGAATGTTGAATGAGTTGCACGAGATCGCAATAGCACTTCGATTGTCGCAGACATCGGATTCTCCAAACACGTAACCATAGTCTTTGAGTTGTGTTCGCATCCAAATGACTTGAGCACAACACACGACATGGCTACATATCTCGCTTCGATTGAAGACAATGATGTACAACTCGCTTCTTCGATTTCCAAGACACCAGCTTTATCACCAAGAAATTGTAAAGCTCCTAAAGTACTTTTCCGAGAATCTAAGCAACTGCGTGATCGATTGTCCGAAAAAGCTATTAGTTCAAAACCGAATCCTTCTGGATACCGATTCCCAAGTTAATGGTTCCCTTGATGTATCCGAGATTCTTTTAGCCTCGTAGAGGTGACTTTCAGTTGGTCTCGATCGATAACGGAGCAAAGATATACAAGAAAGACAATATCAGTTCATCGGCCGTTAGATACATAGAGACCCAATAATACTTGAATTTGGTAGGGTCAACCAATTTCTCATGCAAATCAAGATCCAGCTTAGTATGTACCATTGGTGTGGCATAGGTATTATGTGTTTGCATTCCATATTTGTTTAAAATTTCAAGAGCATATTTGGACCGACTCAAGAAAATACCACGGTGATTGATGAACTTGCGCCCTAGAAAGAACGACGTTCACCCATCATGGACATTTCAAAATGTTTTTCATAAGTTTTGAAAAAGCGTTTGAGTATTTTAGATGTGTTGACCCAAAATGATGTCATCCACATAAATTTGAACGATTAAAATGTGTGCCCCGTGATATTGTATGAGAAGTGTTGGGTCGACCGATCCTTTGGTGAAATTATTGACAATAAGAAAGGATGATAACTTATCATACCAAGCCCGAGGGGCTTGTTTGAGACCGTAGAGAGCCTTGTTTAATATGTAGACATGATTAGGGAACTCTGGATCAACAAATCCTTCTGGCTGACTGACATAGACCGTATAAGACCTAAAATCTATCAACCTTATCACAAACCCAACACGTATATCACGTTATGCGTAGAACTCGTTAACACATAAACACAAACTATGCGTAAATAAGAAAGAAACAAAGATGAGAAAGATGGTGACTTGATATATGAACCGTGTATGTGAAGAGAGAAAGATGAACACAATATGTTATATATTCCAAAGAAAGCATACATACACACACACACAAGCACACCCCTCAAATGAGACTTTGAGGGGTATTTATAGTACAAGCACTAGATGCCCTAAAAGGCTTTCCATGGGCCTCGTGGATGGGCTTGGATTGGATTGGGTTAAATGAACTTATTCAAGGCTAGCTTAACTAAACTAATACCCATTTAGCTTAGCCCAATCCACGAGCCCGTTGACTATTCTAACACGATATCTAACACACGTTACAAATTTCCTAAATGTGAATGACCATCACTTCTAATAAAACTATTATACAATAATCTCCCTAAGGGGTGGTCATTCAAAAGATGCTCCACTTGATTAGGTCTTTACTTTTCTTGAGCTTGAACTTTGCGTGTAGATATAGAATAGTCTTAATTTTTGTTCCTTTATGCTTTGTGATCACCAATGTGGTATAGAGTCGTTGTCAACTTCGTTGGTTAGGTGTCTCCACGCCTTTCTCCACCATGCTCACACTTCTATTTGTCTTTGGTTACCAATGATGTAGTTCTCTAGTCTTTAAACTTTGTAGATTCTTTGACATTGACGAAGAATCATCTTAAACTTTGTTGCCTTTGATTTTGATGAGAACTTTCATGTGTTGTTGGTATGAGCATGTGGAGAATCAGCACGATCAATCCGCCCGAGCTTCCATAAGAAGAAAACATAAAACAGGATAGTAATAAGCGGATTCCGCACTTACAAGTTTGAATTTTGAGGGTGTTAATAGCATAGTGTGAAAACACATCTCTAATTCTTACAAAGGCCGCTCTCGAACCGGAGTCCCACAAGTGAGATAACGCGATGTACCGAGGTACACCCACAGCTCGGATGAGCCGAGGTACACCAAGCATCACCCCACGATCGTAGACCGCTTGAGACACTAAGCGTAATCCACGTGGAGTTACCGAAGTGACTGTCGTCGGCCGCTGATGTTGACCCCGGCAGAGTTTCCATTCAATCATCAAGATCACGGATGTGGAGCTTCATAAATGTTCGCGATTGCTAAGATCTGCGTGAGGACTCTAGAATATATCACTTGTGCCTTATAGATGAACAACAAAGCGAGTGTTCCTATGAGATCTTTTAATGAATCTCGTGGCTCTAGACTCAATAGTGTATTTTGGTTTTCCGGCGGAGACTAGGAGAGGGTCTCCTCTTCAATACCAAACAACTTTAAGAGAAAGTCGATAGATTATGTAGGGTTCCCAGTGAGAATGAAACAAATCCTTTTGAGAGGAATTGAGTGGCTAGAAGGTTTAGTGCAGTCGCGTCACCGGGTCCATGACGTCTTTGTCTTCAATACCAGCGTCATCTAGTGACAACCAAGAGCATATGAATTGAACCCGGTTTCGCCTAAGGTTGATTATGGAGGGCTATTTCTTTTCACCCTTTTCATTACTTTTCTTTTAATTCTTCAACCCTTCTTTCTCCTTTCTCACACTACTCCTTTTTTCAATCATTCCTAAGGACTTCTAATACTAACTATTTGTGATGTCCTTGGGTAGATGCCTCCGGCTCTGGCGGATCATAGGATGGATTTACCTATCCTTAGTCACCTTATAACTCCATGACTGCCCTATTGTTGCCATAAAACCATTTTTCTTGAAAATCTCTCAAAGTGTTTGTGATTGAAAACATGTTTGAAACACTCGAGAGTTTTATATTTTCGTAAACACTCCCCTTCACATGTGCTTATATGTTTTGATGAAATCGCATAGAGGGTAGAGTTCGGACTTTTGAATTGATCGACTTTAAATGAGCTAGACCGATTCGAGACACGCTTACATCACTAGAGAACTAGCTTGAAATTATTACCCGTCCGGTCAAGTTCATAGAAAGTTTCTCGAGATGGTACATGATTCCTCGTCAATTCAATGGTTACGATCGAGTCGAGCTCTTTTGGGATTCAAACAACGAACATTAAACTTTTTATCACATTTTAATCACGTCTCCTCCCTCAAATATATCATAATTGTGATATTTTTTATATCAACGGATTAAAAACATTTTAGAATATTTTGGGAGACAAACGGATTTGATTTAAGCATGAATTTGGAACTTTTGGTTTTATACTCCCCTTTAATAAAGCATAATCAATTAAAGGGTTTTAGAGGAGTTATCTTGAGCACAAAATATTTTGAAAGATTTTGAAAATCTTTTGAACACTCTTGAAAATGTGCTCAAGATGATGATGATTTCTCACCGCTTTTAAGTGTAGTGCAATCAAGCGTACACTTGATTTTTCTTTAAAACACGAGTTTTGATTTGAAGTAATCAAAAGTCATCATTTTTGTCCGGTTTCGATCAAGTATACGAAAGCCATCTTATGAAGAAAATTTTGAGAAACGACATGTTTTGGAGAATATAAAGAACTCTCGCTCAAGCATCAGACATGCCCGTATCAATGTTGAATGACATTTCTAGAAACGCATAAAATATCGATTATACAAGAGACATGTCGTGAGAAGAATATTTTGGATTTTGATTTTATATTGTTTTTGTATTTTTGAAAGTTTTATATTTTTATATTTTTCTTTTGTTGGTTTTTCAAATTTTGTATTTTGTTTTCATAAATATTTACAATAAGCTTTTGGAAAATCATTTTCAAGAAGATTCGAGAAGACGCTCTAACTCCTCGTGGGTTAGGCTTCAGATTCCAATTGGTCGAACTAAATCATCAAACCTTTCTTTTGGAAGGGCTTTAGTAAATATATCGCGAGTTGGTAACTGTCTTCACGAAAAATAATTCAACAAAGACTTTTTCCACATGTTCTTTTATGAAGTGATAGCGGACTCGATATGCTTGGTCTTTGAGTGATGAACAGATTGCATGATATGGCTATGGCACTTTTCGAGTCACAATACATAGGTATTTTATCGAAAGTAAAGCCATAATGTGAGTTGTGTTCTCATCCATAGAACTTGAGCACAACACGCAGATAGAGACACATACTCGCCTTCACGGTTGAAAGTGCAATGCAATCTTGTTTCTTTGAAGACCACTTACTAACTTTTCACCCAAAATTGTGCTCCTCCGGATGTACTTTTGTCAGAACTTGATCACCGCGTGGTCCGTGATCCGAAAAGGCAATTAGATCAAACCGATTCCTTCGGATACCAAAGTCCCATGTGAGTGGATGTCTTGGTGCACCGAAGATCCTTTTAACCTCTTTGAGGTGCAGATTCAGTAGGCTTTGCTCGAAACCGTGCTAATAAGCAAACAACAAAATGAATATCCGGTCGACTAGCGTTGAGGTACATGAGAGAACCAATCATACTCGATATTTCTTCGGATCAATAGGTTTCCCAAACAAATCGGCTTCAATTTTTGGTGATGTTACCATTGGTGTTCCAACCGAGTCACAATTATCCATACCATGATTTTTCATAATCTCGCTTGTGTATTTAGCTTGATTAATAAAAATTCCACGTGGGGATTGATTTATTTGTAAACCAAGAAAGAATTTTAGTTCCCCATCATGGACATTTCAAATTTGCTTTTCATGAGATTTTCAAAATGTTTTGAGAGATTCGGATTAGTGGACCCAAAATGATGTCGCCCACATAAATCGAACAATCAAAATGTCGTTTTGCATTTTGTGTAAACAAGGTAGGGTCAACTGTTCCTTTGGTGAAATTATTTTGAATAAGGAAAGAGGACGATTTGTCATACCACGCCTCTGAGCTTGCTTTAATCCATAGATTGCCTTTTGAGTTTGTAGATGTAGTCCGATGTTCCATATCTACGAAGCCTTCGGGTCGACTCACGACACTTCTTCTTTCGTAGTTCCATTCAAGAACGCAGTCTTAATGTCCATCCGATAAACCGTGATGTTTTTGTGAGCTGATAGGCTAAGAATATCCCGACCTTTTAGTCTAGCTACCGCGAATGACTCTTCAAAGTCTATCCTTCCTCTTGTCTCGTATCCTTCGCCACAAGACGAGCTTTGTTGCGAATGACAATCATTTCTTCATCCCGCTTGTTCTTCCATAACCATTTAAGATCAATGACGCGAACGTCAATGGGTCTTGGAACCATATCCCAAGAGTCATGTAGACGGTATTGAGAAGTTCCTCCAACAAGTCTGATGTCGAAAGACTAAAACCTAAAAGGCTCAAACACCAATGCAATTAAGATCCGAGGAGTACAATGTTTCCGGTCGTTATGTCCCAAATGAGTTGTGCAATGGATTATCAAACGCTTAGTGATCGGAAGTTTGAATGAGTAAAGGATTGGAATGATTATTATAACTACGGAAAAGCCAACAAATTAAAACGCCTTAAATGCAAATTAAAGAAAATTAAAAGATAAAACCTATTAAATAAACGCTATCACTATATTTAAAGTGATGAACGTTTAAAACCTAAAACGACGCTTAAATTAAAATAACGTAAACGTAAATAAAATAAAAAGTGAAATCTAAAAATAAAAGTCCTAAAAATATGAAAATACATTTTACAAACCTAATGATAAAAGAAACTTTTAGAAAAAGAAAATGATTTTTATAACTATTTAATTAATTATTATTAATTAAAACTATTTTTAACTATTTAATAATACTCTAAAATAAAAGAAAATATGAAATAAGACTAGAAAAATAAAATTAAAACTTAGAAAAATCTAAAATATGATAAAACTAATTTTAAAACTGAAAATATATTTTTAGACTTTTATATATTTATTATTAATTTAAAACTATTTAAAACTAATTAAAATGCTAGAAAATACAAATTTAACTAAGAAAAATCTAGAAAAATACTTTTTGTCTTTTATATTTATCTAAACTTATGAAAATTGAAAATTTATTTTTTGAACCTTTTTCTAATTTTTGTATTAAATGCTATTTAAAAATGATTAAAAACTAATTAAAATAAGAAAAATAGCAAATAAGCTAGGAAAATCTGAAAAATTCAGGAAATGCTTAAAATAATATTAGGAAGCTAAGAAAATGAGAAAACAAGTGCTTGTGTGGAGGATTTAGGATCTAATATGGAAGTGCTTATGGAAATAAGCACTGATAAGCCAAAAGCTCACCAAAAGCTACCAAATGATAAACAAGCCTAAATATGCTAAATGACCAAATGCAATGAGAAACAACTAGCTATAACCTCTGAATCACAATTGCAAAGATTTGATGATTTGAGATTTAAGCTTAAAATCGAAAATAAAAGGTAGCGACTTTAAGCCAAAGAATAAGCTTATAAATAAGCCCAAACTAAAAACAAAATTGGTATCTAAACTAGACCTGGTGAGACCAAGTGTACCAAAAATCAGGCTATGATAAGCTCTAATGAGCTTTGTGCACAAGTCGCAATAATCGAGAAAAGCTCAAGATTCACGAGAAAGGAGCAGGGAGAATGGTCCAAGTTCACAAGCTTGGATGAAGCTTATAGAAAATTACAAAATCCACAAAATGTAGATAAGAAAGAGGACCAATTGAGCTTTATAAAATGCCAAATTTTACTTGATAAGTCCAAAAATGAGCTCAAGAAAATTCCTTGTATTTAGCTCAAAAAAATTTTTCAATTTTTTTGACTTTTGATGAAATTGATGAACTTTGACTAAGATGGATTTTAAATCCAATTTTAAGACCGATGATGATGTTAAATGATGGAACAAGTGTAATGCAAGCAATGTTTAACACTTTTGAACACAAATCAATGATTTGCTATTTCTAAATCTACAACAAAGGATCAAGAAGGTGGATTTGAGTGATTTTGACTTTTGTGATGCAAACCCAAACCTAGACTCAAATGATCATAATTATGACTAAACAAACATGAACCATAAAAAGCAACCATCGAACATAACTCTAGGATGATATATCAATCAATCCAAACACCCTTTGTAATCGCTGTTTAACAAGTAAAACCGAGCTAAACTCTAAACTATCCTAAGATAATGATCCAAACAAGTTCAAATACCCTAAATGCAACTATTTAAAGAAATTAGAACTAGTTATAACTACTAAGACAGATATTGCAAATAAAATTTTAAAAGTGACTTACAAGTAGTCCTAGGCCACAATGGCTCAAACAAAGTACCAAGAACACTAACCTAAATTTCAACCCAATGAATCACTATTTCAACCCATTTCCACTTCGAATCAACCCATTTGTAGCTCCATTTCCAATTTTGTACCTGTTTGACTTTTGTTGACCCGAATCAAAGAACATGAAACTTGCCTTAAAGCTTATAAAAGCTATCACTAAGCTTATTTAAGCTTATACAAACTTAAAAGAAGCAATTTGAAGCTTAAATGTATGACATGGAAATGGAAATTTTCAACAAAGGAGCATGTAAAGATGAAGTAGCATGAAACTTAGAATTAATGTGTAAAACTTGATTAAACCGATAATTTAACTTGAGTTTAATACAAATAACAAAAGATTACACAATTTTAAAGAAAACTAATACATTATTATTAAAACGACATAAGAGTAAATTACAACTAAAAATTCTACTCTTCTTCTTCTCTTCCTTCCTTTTTATACCCCAAGTATTTCTCTCTCTCTCGAATATATCCCACCATCTTGACCATTGGATTGCTTTTAAATTCATCTTGGCCATTCAAAAGATTTTGGCGCCAAAATTCTCATTTGGCGATAAGGTTGAGTGAGGGGAGGAAATGCATTTAATGTAGCTTGGAAGTTAGTTGGAGAGTGGGGAACATGGTGGAGTGGAGATTCGAGGAGGGGATGGGAGGTAGCTTGTCATAGGAAGTTGATATGTGAAGTTTGGCGCCAATGGTTGAAGAAATTGACCATTTGACCATAGGTATTAATAATCCAAGGGGTTCACAATTCAAAGTGACAAGGGTCCAAAGTGGTGCAAGGGTCAAAATTGGTTTTAAAGGTTTTAAACTTCAAGGACTAAAAGTGTAAAGTCCGAAATTGTAGGGACCAAAGTCGCCAATTCATAAAAGTTATTCCAAGGACCAAAAGTGACAACTTTCAAAAGTACAAGGACCAATGTTGCCATTTTTCACATTTTCCAGGACCATTTCGCCAATTTTGAAAGTCAAGGACCATTTTGTAATTTTCTCAAACTTTTCATATTTTTCACCAAAGGACTAAATTTGACAAGTTTTGATTTTAAAAGGACCTTTGGTGACTTTACTTTTGAAATTATGCGCTCTGTGGACTGCTTTTTGACAACTTTTGAAACTTGGGGATCAAAACGCAATTTTGCAAATTTGATATGTTTTTCATCCGATTTTGATATTTTTGTATTTGAAACACATAAAACACCGATTTGTGATATTTTGATCATTTTGATGTGTTTCGAGTGTTTTCGATGATTTTGCGCTTTATTTTGTATAAAATGATGAGTATTTAGACACTCATCAATCCCCACATCGAGATATTGCTAGTCCCTAGCAATGATTTGAGAAAACATAATGGATTTTAATCTCTTTACCAAAAGCCATTACTCGAGTAGCCAAATGTTTCAGTTCAAGTAAGAACCATGGTACACCGATAACCATGTGATTTTGAGCAAACCACCACTTTCAACGGATTTGATTTTGTCTTTACCGTGCCGCACTTTCGGACTAGCCAACTCTTAGATAAATTATCAATATTATCTTTGGTGAGTCGATTACCAATTATGGATTTTCCATCGCCTTTACCACAAGCCATAATCTTGCGGGCTAGCCAACTCTTCACTTTTTAGGATATGGTGAGTTGAGAACCATACAATTTTGGGCAAATTGCAAGCCATATAAACGGATTTGAGAAATCTTTACCAAGAGCCGCTTGCTCGGATTAGCTAATCCTTTTGTCTTACGTATATGGCGGATCGATAACTCGATGAGAAAGTGTAGAACACTTACTCCAAAAAAATTTTGGCCAAAACGGGAATTGGGCGGTATAATTACATGATAAAATTCGTGAGAATCCCCCACACTTAGAAATGAATATTGCCTCAATATTCAAAGTACCGCGGTTATGCCGAAACAAAGAACGAAAAGGAAATACTACGCCATTATTTAGAAAGAAGATTTTTTTTTTTTTTTTTTTTTTTTTTGAAACATGTGGCAACCCCCACACTAGGGTGGTAGAAAGAGGTGAGAAGATGTAAATATGGGTGAAACCCATATGGCATGCTATCGTTTTTGATTACCGAGTCGCTAGCTTGACTCGATCCCCGCATTCATTTGTTCATGGGGAAAGTAACGTGAAAACCAATCTCGATCGGACTTTCGCTCACAATGTTAATGAACATATGAACATCGAAAGTTCCACACCGACGAGATATAACCGCGGTATTGTTAATAGTAGAAACTATAAAGGATGATACCGGGTCAAAGATGGTGTCCTCATTCCGAAAGAGAAAAGGAAAGAGCAACCACACCATCCGTGAAGAATGGAATAAAGACGACATGAGAATGCATGTCCATTCCTCACAGAGAGAAGCAAATCACCGCTTTGACATCTTTAAGCTTAAACTTGAAGCTTAGATGGTGATTGTCAAGAAGATGTCCGGAGGAGGGCGGAAATGGTTCTTCAATCAACAGACTTTCCGTAAAAGGATGTCTCCTCCGGATCAAGGTAAGTGTTATCAATTCCCATTGAATTGACTCATCACTAAGAAAGGCATCGACTTCATTCCAAAGTTGTCATCTTCCTCATCAAGAATGAGAGAAGGGATGGAAGAGTCGGAATAAGACTAGAAGATGATGGATCATTTTGAGCAATTCATCAATGGGTAAGATGTCTCCCATTGGATCACAAACATCATCATCCAACTCGGATGAAATCAAGAGAGTTTGGTTTCATCCACGACTTAACAAACTCGATGCGACAAACCGATGCCGGAGGTGGGACAAGTGGTGTGCTCTTAGAGCTAGCAGCTTCCACCACTCCGATGAAGTCTCCGAATCTAGATCATCGCCATCATCATCAAGAACACTCTTGACTTCCCCGGTACAACTTTCAAACCATTTGTTTGAACCAGGGTAATTTTCAAAGCTTTGAGCTCAAGACGCTTTTGGTGAACACTCTTAACCGTGAAATTTGAGAGTGTTGCATTGATTCTTTCGCATTTTGATCAATTGTGGCAACACTCTTTTGTACAGAGGTTTAGAGTTTCGTTGATATTTAACGCGAGCTCTTCGTTGTCAACCCGTATGGTCAACTCTTCCGCAAACACATCGATCGAGCACGACTGCTCTTAAGAAAGCTCTCCCAAGATGAGGGAACTCTAGGATCCGTGATCAAGTCTACTACAACAAAGTCAAGATGAAAGTGAAACTTTCCCACTTTCATCACGACATCCCCGGCTATCCCAAGTGGACGAGTTACTGACGATCCGCTAGCTCGAGTGTCATACGAGTGGATGAAAGTTCGTGAAGAGACAGCTTCCATACCGAGAGAGGCATGAGGTTAATGCTAGCGCCAAGATCGCCAAGGCGGAGCATTGAAACATCCCCAAGAAATCACACGGATTAAGAACCGCCGTGGTCTTCAAGCTTTTCGGAAGCTTATTAAGAATGGTCACGAGCATTGCTCATTGAGAGGAGTTTTCGCCATCTCGATAGCTTATCTTTGTTGGTGAGTAAGCCTTTAAGCGTGGATGCAAATTTAGGCATTAGAACGAGAGCATCAACGAAGCTTATATCAAAGTGAAGCTCATTGAAGATTTGGAAAATTTTTCCATTTGCTCTTTGTTTTGTCTTTGAGCTTCTCATCATTCATTCTTGATGGGTAAGGAAGTCGACTAGACTTTTGAGCCGGGATGGAAGTGTTTTCGCTCAGATTTTCCTCGAACATCGGGTTCCGGACTTAAAGCTTGACTACCGGGTGGGACGTGTGCGGTACTTCGTGGGCTTGAATAATGCACCTTGTCCGTTGTCTCCTTGGTAACTTGACTAAATGCCACAGGAGGAGGGGCATTGGAGTCGAGGTCCATTGTGCGCCTTACCACTACGAGTGGTGACGGCTTTCAACTCGGCATTTGGATTGGTAATCAGATTGCTTGGGAGTCCTCCGTAAGATGGCGAAGCTTTGTTCATATTCATGTTCATGAAACCGCTCATCATATTCTTTAACTCATTTGTCTCCGCCGAGATAATGTGGTATCAATTTCCTTTTAGCTCACCTCTCATGTTATTGATCCGAGTTTGCATTGATCGCATGTTTGCCTCTACCATTTTCATGAAGTCATTTGGCATGGGAGCTTGAGGAGGTGGTTGATAACTTTGATGATTTGGAGCTTGATATGGTTGAGGTTGGTTGAAATTGTTCCGTTTTGATTGAAATTTTGAGGGTTATTGAAATTTTGCCCTTGATTTGGAACAAAGCGATTTTGATTTCCATGGTTTTGATTGCCATGGTTTTGCACGGAGGAAAACCGGTGGTGTCATACCGCTAGGTGCACGGTAGTGAGGATCACCGTGGTCGGTATTGATTGTGGTTTACCAAGCTACGGAGCTTGGTAAAAGGAAGCATCGGTTGCTTGACAATCATAATACGCGTGTGGACCACTACAAGTTTCACACACCTTGTTTACGGCTTTGACCGGTTCGGGCTTATGAATTTCGCTTTTGATTTCCTTTACCTCTTTTATCATACAATGGATGATGTCCGTTAGAGCATTTATCGGAGTCGCTAACTCGTAAGAGTTACCGGATGAAGAAAGCGGAGTGTTCGAACATTGACTTTGTTTGCAGAAAAGGAACTTTGATTTACTCTCAAATTTCAAGCACATCTTTAGGTTTACGATTCAAGATATTGCCACCGCGGATGCGCTCAAAGAATCTTGATCATTACCGCTCAACCCATTGTAAAAGATATTAACTTGTTGAAGCTCGTGAATTCATGATGGGGCATTTCGAGGAGATCTTTGAATCTCTCCCATGCCTCTCCAAAATTTTCATCGAAATTTTGACGAAATCCGAAATTTCATTTTAAGATTAGTCGCCTTTGATGGAGGAAAGAAATAATTGACAAACTTTGGACAAGATCCTCCCAAGTTTCGATGGATCGAGGGGTTCTTTTTCCACCAAACTCGGCCGCCCCGCAAGTGAGAACGGAAATAGCATCAATTTGATCACCGTTGTGGCACATCTTTGTAATTGAGAGTTGATGTCAAATGGTTGAACCAACGGATGTGTGCATACGGTCTTCTCGATCGACCCGGAATTGATTTGTAGACACAAGTGGATTAAATGTGTCTTCAATTCAAGTGATCGAATTGATTACCGGTAAGACGATGGCATCTCCATAACCCCGGTGGGTGCTCGGAGCATTTCGCCATAGTACGCTCGTTCGCCATATGTTGTTGCTCGAAATAGTACGAATCTCGGTTCGACTATTTGGGCAAGACGCCCACGAGAACGTCTTCTTGAATTTCGCTAGATCACGCAAAGGACTCAATGATCTAGAAGAACGAAAAGATGCACTAGAGATAACTCTAAGGACTCTCGAGTTAAGAGAGAAATGGAATTATGAAAATATTTCGATGAGAATGAGAATTATGAAGACGTTTTGTAAAAATGGGTGAGAAGAATCTTTATGGGTTTTCCGGTTCAAACGTCGATATCACAACAAAATCAATTAACACAAGATCGAGGCAAAACAACAAATGAACTTAACCAATAATCCAAGATGAATGGCTTTTTGAAAAAGGTACACCAATCACAATGGACACAAAGGCAAGTTTTATATCTTTAGTTCGGGAACTTATTATGGTCGCACCCAGCTAGGTAGTGCATCGCCTTGGTTTTCGTGGTAATCTTTTAAGTTGTTAATTATTAGAGAAAACGACGATTCTTTTGTATTTTTATTATTTGATACATATATAGAAACAAAAGAAAAATATTTTTGTGTTTTATACGCTTTTGCTTGTTTTTGGGTTTTGGATTTTTAGAAGAAAATATGGATATATATATATACAAAGAATGATGATATAAACAATGAGTGAGGATTCAAACAACTAATCTGCTAAACGGAGATAAATCAAGACAAGACTCAAGCAATGGCGCAAAAATTTGATCGGTGCCGAACAACAAGTCTAAAAGACTAAAACCGCTCAAACACCAATGCAATTAAGATCCGAGGAGTAATGTTTCCGGTCGTTATGTCCCAAATGAGTTGTGCAATGGATTATCAAACGCTTAGTGATCGGAAGTTTGAGCGAAAAGGATTTGGAAATGATTATTATAACTACGTGAAAAGCCAACAAATTAAAAACGCCTTAAATGCAAATTAAAGAAAATTAAAAGATAAAACCTATTAAATAAACGCTATCACTATATTTAAAGTGATGAACGTTTAAAACCTAAAACGACGCTTAAATTAAAAATAACGTAAACGTATAAAATAAAAAGTGAAATCTAAGAAATAAAAGTCCTAAAAATATGAAAATACATTTTACAAACCTAATGATAAAAGAAACTTTTAGAAAAAGAAAATTATTTTTATAACTATTTAATTAATTATTATTAATTAAAACTATTTTTAACTATTTAATAATACTCTAAAATAAAAGAAAATATGAAATAAAGCTAGAAAAATAAAATTAAAACTTAGAAAAATCTAAAATATGATAAAACTAATTTTAAAACTGAAAATATATTTTTAGACTTTTATATATTTATTATTAATTTAAAACTATTTAAAACTAATTAAAATGCTAGAAAATACAAATTTAACTAAGAAAATCTAGAAAAATACTTTTTGTCTTTTTATATTTATCTAAACTTATGAAAATTGAAAACTTATTTTTTGAACCTTTTCTAATTTTTGTATTAAATGCTATTTAAAATGACTTAAAAACTAATTAAAATTAAGAAAAATAGCAAATGAACTAGGAAAATCTGAAAATTTCAGGAAATGCTTAAAATAATATTAGGAAGCTAAGAAAATGAGAAAACAAGTGCTTGTGTGGAGGATTTAGGATCTAATATGGAAGTGCTTATGGAAATAAGCACTGATAAGCCAAAAGCTCACCAAAAGCTACCAAATGATAAACAAGCCTAAATATGCTAAAATGACCAATATGCAATGAGAATCAACTAGCTATAACCTCTGAATCACAAGCTAAGATTTGATGTGGCATGAGCTTATAAGCTTAAAATCGATAAAAGCCTGGGCGACTTTAAGCTCAAGCAAGCTTATAAATAAGCCCAAACTAAAAACTATGAATTGAACTTCTAAACTAGACCTGGGTGAGACCAAGTGTACCAAAAATCTAGCTATGATAAGCTCTAATGAGCCTGTGCACAAGCCGCAATAAATCGAGAAAAAGCTCAAGATCACGAGATAGAGCAGGGAGAATGGTCCAAGTTCACAAGCTTGGATGAAGCTTATAGAAAATTACAAAATCCACAAAATGTAGATAAGAAAGAGGACCAATGAGCTTTATAGAATGCCAAATTTTACTTGATAAGTCCAAAAATAAGCTCAAGAAAATTCCTTGTGTTCTACAAAACAATTTTTTCAATTTTTTTGACTTTTGATGAAATTGAAGAACTTTGACTAAGATGGATTTTAAATCCAATTTTAAGACCGATGATGATGTTAAATGATGGAACAAGTGTAATGCAAACAATGTTTAACACTTTTGAACACAAATCAATGATTTGCTAAATCTAAAATCTACAACAAAGGATCGCTGAGAGATGGATTTGAGTGAGATTTTGACTTTTGTGTTGCAAACCCAAACCTAGGCTCAAATGATCATAATTATGACTAAACAAACATGAACCAACAAAAGCAACCATCGAACAAACTTTCTAAGATGATATATCAATCAATTCCAAACACCCTTTGTAATCATTGCTTAACAAGTAAAACCGAGCTAAACTCTAAACTATCCTAAGATAATGATCCAAACAAGTTCAAATACCCTAAATGCAACTATTTAAAGAAATTAGAACTAGTTATAACTACTAAGATGATATTGCAAATAAAATTTTAAAAGTGACTTACAAGTAGTCCTAGGCCACAATGGCATCAAACAAAGTACCCAAGAACACTAACCTAAATTTCAACCCAATGAATCGAACCAACCCATTTCCAACTTCGAATCAACCCATTTGTAGCTCCATTTCCAATTTTTGTACCTGTTTGACTTTTGTTGACCAGATACAAAAGAACTTGAAACTTGCCTTAAAGCTTATAAAAGCTATCACTAAGCTCATTTAAGCTTATACAAACTTAAAACAAGCAATTTGAAGCTTAAATGTATGACATGGAAATGGAAATTTTCAACAAAGGAGCATGTAAAGATGAAGTAGCATGAAACTTAGAATTAATGTGTAAAACTTGATCAAACCGACAATTTAACTTGAGTTTAATACAATAACAAAAGATTACAATTTTAAAGAAAACTAATACATTATTATTAAAACGACATAAAGTAAATTACAACTAAAATTCTACTCCTTTCTTGCTCCTCCTAGCTTTCTTTATATACCCCCGGTCTTCTCTCTCTCTTCGAATATATCCCACCATCTTGACCATTGGATTGCTTTAAATTCATCTTGACCATTCAAAAGATTTTGGCGCCAAATTCTCATTTGGCGATAAGGTTGAGTGAGGGGAGGAAATGCATTTAATGTAGCTTGGAAGTTAGTTGTGGAGTGGGGAACATGGAGAGTGGAGATTCGAGGAGGGGATGGGATGGGATAAGCTTGTCAGAGAAGCAATTGATATGTTGAAGTTTTTCAACTGGGTTGAAGAATTTGACTTGGGGCTTTGACCATAGGTATTAATAATCCAAGGGGTTCACAATTCAAAGTGACAAGGGTCCAAAGTGGTGCAAGGGTCAAAATTGGTTTTAAAGGTTTTAAACTTCAAGGACTAAAAGTGTAAAGTCCGAAATTGTAGGGACCAAAGTCGCCAATTCATAAAAGTTATTCAAAGGACCAAAAGTGACAACTTTCAAAAGTACAAGGACCAATGTTGCCTTTTTCACATTTTCCAGGACCATTTCGCCAATTTTGAAAGTCAAGGACCATTTTGTAATTTTCTCAAACTTTTCATATTTTTCACCAAAGGACTAAATTTGACAAGTTTTGATTTTAAAAGGACCTTTGGTGACTTTACTTTTGAAATTATGTGCTCGTGGACTGCTTTTGACAACTTTTGAAACTTGGGGATCAAACGCAATTTTGCAAATTTGATATGTTTTTCATCCGATTTTGATATTTTGTATTTGAAACACATAAAACACCGATTTGTGATATTTTGATCATTTTGATGTGTTTCGAGTGTTTTCGATGAATGATATTTGCATAGAGCTTATTTTGTACAAAAATGATGAGTATTTAGACACTCATCATATCAAAGTTCACGTTCATTGTCTCTATGATCCTCCTAGTTCTTCCGTTATACACCACAGAATGCCCTCGAGCTATCTCGAATATCCAATGAAGATTCCAATATCACCTTTAGCTTTCGGTTTCCTAGATCTTCTCGTCGTTTGTCGGATAGCACAAAGCGCCAAACACGTGAAAGTAAGAGATATCGGGTTTTCGTTGTTCACTATTTCATATGGGGTTTTATTGAATCTTGGATGGATTAGGGATCGGTTCGAGTGAAACAAGCAAAGGCAACAACATCGACCCATAGAAATAACGGTGCACTAGAATAAATTAGCATTGTGCGAGAAGCTTCCACAAGAGTATGATTTCTTCTTTCAACTACCCCATTCTCGCCGTGGAGTTCTAACAAGCGATGTTTGATGAGTTATTCCAACATCTTCAAAATAAGCTCTTAACTCCCGATTAGTGAATTCGTGCCTTTGTCGGTTCTTACTACTCTTCATCGGAGCTTGAAGAAGTACTTGAATACATTTCGAGAAGGTGATGATGATGCTCGGTGCTTCGCCTTTTGATCTCAAAACCTAACCCATGTATATCTTGAATAATCATCGACGATAACAAGAATATACTTTTTCCCATTAATGCTTTCAACTCTCATTGGGCCACATAAGTCCATGTGCAACATATGCAACCTTGCTTCCGAACTAGGTACGGGTTTGGGTTTATATGATGCTCTTTGCTTTTTCCTTGTTCGCATGATGGACATAAGTGATCCTTGGTGTATTTGAACTTTGGAAGTCCATTGACGATGTTGTCTTTGGCAAGTTTGTTGATAGTGTCGAAATTGAGATGGGATAATCTTCTATGCCACAAACCAGACTTTGTTCCGGATGCTCGTGTCATAAGACATATTGGTGATGAAGAGGCCATTTGGTTAATGTCGATAGCATACAAGTTTGTATCACGATTCCCATTTAAGAGATCGGTGCCATTCAAGTTTCTAACGGCAAGCATTTTCCTAAAAGCAAACTCTAAACTGCATCACGAACCGCCTGATCGAAAACAAATTGTGTCCCAACCCTTCGACATAGTAAACCCGAGTGATCAAATAATTTCCAAAGGTAGATCTCCATAACCCATGATAGCTGCTACATGATCATTTCAAACGTCACGGTTCCCATGAATTTCAAACGAAATTGATCGCAGCCTTCAGATTCCGGTCATGTGCTTGGAGCAACCCGAGTAGACGATCCAAAGACATATTTCGATAACCCGCCAATAATGAAGAAGAAGATTTTGGAAACCGCTTTGATTTTGATTCCTTTGGGTTAGAGGTAAAACTCGATCACACTCATAGAAGTTATCTATTGGTAAGACAGGTTCATCACTCATTCTACCATTCTGAGTGTGAAAGTTCTACCGTGGGTTTCAAATGTCATCCCTAAAGTAAACATTATGCTCCCTATCGTGAGTGTAAAGCCTAAGTCTTGCAACTAGTCTTCCTATTCGTTTAGCATAAGTTCTTTCTGGAACGTTCTTCTTAACAGGCTTAACAATCTCATTCTTAGAAACACAATCATCATGAACATTAATTAAAGATTTCTTGCAAGTTAAACAAAGAGATTCAACACATTCATTAGACTTAGCAAGTTTCATAGGTTCATTACATTCAGATGAAATGTCTTTCTTATTACAAAGCGGTAAACTCCTAGGGTGTTCTTCTACTTTCTTCTCTTTATTCAAGCGACTACTCTTAGAGGCAAGCGAGACTCTATTGTTCCTTGTATTGCTCTTAGGCTTTAGTCTGCTGCTCCTAGAGGTGCTTCCTAGTCCTGTAGAAGGTAAGGCACACTCATTAGGATTCACATTTTTATCTAGAGAAGTGGTTTCAGCTATCCTAGTCTCTTTAGAGTGCTTGTTTAAACTTATGTCATTTGTTCCATACGGTTTAGATGTGGAGGCAGGCGCATTAGTGGTACTCATCTTAAAAAGGCCAGGTGCTAAAACTTTTGGTTTCTCGATAACCGCTTTTCCTTTTTCAACATTTTGTTTAGGCAAGGCAGGTGGAGTGACTGGTTTAGATAAATCATTTTTCTCATTGACTTTTGGAGGAGGCATAGAAACAGACATTTTTGGTTTGAGAACCGGTTTTGGAACATTTTCCTTCTCCTCAGTCAATGGTTTTGTCGACTCAGTATCCACTGCCTTTCCTTTTTGACATTCCAGCTGAGCCCTCAAAAGATCATTTTTCGCTTTCATGTCATTGTAGGCACGCTTATACGACAGTTTGTCATACTTGCATTCCTCAGTTTTACGATCAAGTCGTTTAAAATATGAGACATTTTCTTTTCAAGTTTCTCAAGTGCTTTTCATATTTTGAAACAATTTTGGAGGTCTCAGACTGGAGTTTTTCATGATCTTCAATGTAATATGTTTGTAGAATAATGGACATAATATCGAGTCGAACATCTTCAAGAGAGAGTCATTTAAATTTTCCAAAATTTGATGTGTTCGACACAATCATTAGCTTGCTTTACTGTGGATTTATGGTCCTTGACAAAGTCACTGTTTTTTCAAAAACACTTGTTCAAAATGAATTACCCTTGAGTTGATGTTATTCATTGAGGGCAATTTGAGTTTCAAAATACTTTTATTTTCATTATCAAAACTATTAAACCGGATGTTTGTTGTAATATTTGTTTTAGTTTTAACAAATGTCTTGAAGATCCGCAATTCTAGTTTTCACATTTTCTAAAATACTTCTCGCATCACTTGTGTTAAAAGGATTGTTTGAAGACATTTGTTCAATGTTCGAATAGAATTTGAGACAACAACCGGTTTTGAAATGATTTTGAAACAGTGTTGACTCTTTGTTTGAAACACTTGGTGTGATGGAAAACTTTGACTTTTCTTTTTGATTAACAAAAGTAATTCCGTTAATTTTGTTCCATTTGTTATAATCAATTGGTTTGATTTCCGGATTTTTTTTGTTTCATTTTTGATCTACTCTCCTCAGATAGTTCTAACGTTTCAAGAGAATCACAAACAATAATGGGTTCATGTAAAGCATTGCCATTGTTTAACACATTCTGAGGTTTCTGAGCTTTCTTGAGGAACGAAGAAGGGTCGTTACCAAGTGCCATTCTATGATTAGTATGAAAACGCGGATTTACTTGATTAGAAAGCATCTTGATTGTTTGAGCAGAATGACCCGTTTTAAGAAGCAAATTTTCCAAAGTTTGGATTTTTTCATTTTTATCAAGAATTTCATCAAGAAGATAATCTTCTCGCTTTGAAAAATCGAGACTCAACCGCTTCTTCTCTTTTCAAGATTAGAAAACATTTCTTTTTGTTTAGAAAGTTGGTCATTTAAATCGAAATTTCCTTGTTTAAAGATTTAATTTTCAAGTTCAAATTCACATCAAGTGTGTTATACTTGATTTGCAATAGTTGTTCTTTAGAAACCAAATTTCGATAACCAATTCCTAATTCGATTCTTTGTTTTATGAAATTCAAAGGCTTTTGCGTTCTCCTTGTAACTCTCAAGCTCGGTCAATTTAGCATTCGTGGCCTTAACTTCGCGATTGACCGCTCTAACTTTCTCGATTTCAATGCCACGCTTATTGATTAATGATTCAAAATAAGCAAGTGTTTCCTCATCGCCTCGTGATTTTGTGCCACACGGTCTCCACTGGGATCCACATCCGAGTCTCGAGTTAGTATTGCTACAACTCGGATTGTCCGTATGTATCATAAGTAGGTGATGATGTCACATAATGTCGTTCGTCATGAGTAAACACATCAAATATGACATTGTTATAGCATGGATCGGTGATTGGTACCTCGACATCGCATTGGCGTCAGAGACAGGAGGTGCGTCGAATCGGTGTCGCATTTAGTCTCCTCAAGATTTGCCATGAAGAGGCGGTTAGTATTGATTTCCTTGAGGTCTTCCAAATCATCCATAATAGCCATAAAGTCATGTTCCTCAAGACTCAATTGAAGTCCAGATTGTTCCTTTTGTACCAACATGATAGCTTTCAAGATACGCAAGATCCTTCTTTTTCGGCTTAGTTGGACAATTCCTTGCCATGTGACCCAATCCTTGTGGTTATAACACTTAAATTGATTACCCCGATTCACATTTCCATAATTCCCAATGATGAAGCTACAACATTCCCATTACGATTACCCAACGCCTATTCCCAACATTCTCGACCCAACTGACACCCCGATTTGGAACCGCTGACACCCATCCGAAATCCGGTAGCATATCCTCGTGGGTTTGCAATAACTCCAACCATTTGTCCTTGATGACCCATGTTCACACCCTACCGTGCAAATTGCCTGCTATGTAGTGTTTGATGAAACTTTGGTTGTTGTTAGTTGGTGTGGAATAGCGACTTCAATGCTTTACACAAAATGCAAATGCATGTAGCAAAGCTTGTTCTTGTTCCATTTCAAGATCGGTGATTCCTTGTTCTGGTAATGTTGTTGTTTTGGTGGATAGGTTTGTTGTTGAGGGATATGACTTGTTGTTGTGGAATGTATTCTTTGCAAGGTGTTGTTAGTGGAAGATGATGAAGCTTGTTGTTGTGTATTCACCGGAGTTTGAGTCTTTGCAATGAGTGCCAATGGATCATGATTCTTTGCTAATCGTTCTTTCCCGACTTCATTCACTTCATTTTGATTTTGTTTCGGAAAATCGTTGAGTTGATCAAGTTCACTTGATGTAAGTCTTTTGTTTGGTTGACAATAGTGACATATCGTCCCATTCTTCCGGTAGATTGTTCAGAACTTGATGTTGCTCACGATAGTTCGGGTGCCAACTTGTTTCGATCACTCATTCATTAAAGTGCAAAACCTTCCATAGTAGGATTCAATGGATTCTCCCGAGTTGATGTGAACTTCTCCCATTCGAAGCGACTTGTTCTCCATGTCTTGTTGACCAATTTATGTTCCATGACAAAGCCTTCTTACACGTTCCCACATATCGAAAGCGGCTCACAACTGTCTACACAAGACAAAGATGTCTCTTGGTAAACCCAGTCGGACAATATGAATTGCCATGTCATCTCAGATCGACTTGTTTCGATCCTCTTTAGAGTATTCCGATTCTTTTGAAGACGAAAAATGGTGGGACGGGAGGTGTTGCATCAGATTTCGTGGTCTTGGACTTGTCGAGGCATGAAGGGTCCATTCGTAATGGATTGAATCATCAATTTTCCATTAGGTTTGGTCTTAATGTAACGAAGCATACGACTTGTCCATTGAAGATAACCACCTTTTTCCAACATAGGAGGACGGTTTTCGGCACCGGCTGCATGAATGTCTTGTTGAGTTGCCATTGATGAAGGTATGTTATGATAAAGTTGATGTAGGATCGATTAAACGATAAAGGAGTTGTGTTTGATGAAGATTAAGCTCGGTTGTTGTAGTGAAAATTTGGACTAAAAACTTAAAAACCTCAATAACTTCTTTTCGGTCGTTTTGATGGGTAGATCGCTGAAAATGGAGTTACGGTTCAAAAGTTATAGCCGTTTGAAGTTTTGCTCAAAATCTTACTCGTAAACCTGTTCTTAAGCGTAGAAATGAGTGCTTATGCGTAGGATTGCTTATGCGTAGGATTGCTTATGCGTAGGATTCTTATGCGTAAAAAGCTTATGCATAGGATTCCTTATCGTAAAACCCAACTTACGCGTAACCTTTAGGCTTATGCGTAAACAAAATTTTAGTCGTAAAACCTTACGCGTAAGTGTTAACTTATGCGTAGAGTGTTACTCGTGTGGCTCGCTTATGCGTAAACTTAGGTTAAAACCAAAATCCTTTACACCGACACAACAGTAAAAGATATCCACAAGTCAAGTGTTCCGCAAACTTATCCAAGTGAGGAAGCACCGAAAACCGTTGTTGCACGAAGATTCTTCACCAAAAGTTATGCGTAAAACCAAATCTTACACGTAAAACCTTATGCGTAAAAATAGGGTTTTGACTTTTCTTACGCCTAAAAAGAGGGTTTTGACTAAGATGCTGCTTACACGTAAAATGCCCAGAAATGCAAAAACACGAATTTTTCACCCAAAAACACGCTTCCAATCGATTTCTTTTGCACAAACTTCTTCCAAAACACTTAAAGATCAATAAAGTCTACAACTTTAAGCTTAACAACACGTAAAAATCAAAACTTTAAGCAAAAAGCTCTCGTTTTAGGATAAAAACGCAACTTTTTGAAAGCTTTAACCAAAAAAAACGTAACACAACCACTCCTAAAATCTATCAACCTTATCACAAACCCAACACGTATATCACGTTATACGTAGAACTCGTTAACACACAAACACAAACTATGCGTAAATAAGAAAGAAACAAAGATGAGAAAGATGGTGACTTGATATATGAACCGTGTATGTGAAGAGAGAAAGATGAACACAATATGTTATATATTCCAAAGAAACCACACATACACATACACACAAGCACACCCCTCAAATGAGACTTTGAGGGGTATTTATAGTACAAGCACTAGATGCCCTAAAAGGCTTTCCATGGGCCTCGTGGATGGGCTTGGATTGGATTGGGTTAAATGAACTTATTCAAGGCTAGCTTAACTAAACTAATACCCATTTAGCTTAGCCCAATCCACGAGCCCGTTGACTATTCTAATACGATATCTAACACACGTTACAAAGTTCCTAAATGTGAATGACCATCACTTCTAATAAAACTATTAAGGCTAACAGACCGTTTCTTTCAGTTGTCCATTTAGAAAAGGGGTTTTGACGTCCATCTGAAAGACCGTGATGTTCATGTGAGCCGCAAATGCCAGAAAAATCCGAACAGCCTCAAGTCTAGCAACCGGTGCGAATGATTCCTCGTAATCAATCCCCTCTTCTTGTCGAAAACCCTTTGCCACCAGACGTGACTTATTTCTGATAACCGTACCTTCAGCATCCAATTTGTTTTCCAAATCCATTTTAGACCAATAACATAGACCCCAGTTGGTTTTTTAACCAATTCCCCGTACTTCAAGACGTTTAAAATGATTAAGTTCTTCTTGCATGGATTCAATCCAGTTGTCGTAAGTCATTGCTTCTTTAATGTTTTTGGGTTAAGATTGACAAACGATGAGTGCATAAATGCAATGTTCACCGTCAATCTGAAGGCGTTGTCTAGTTACGACTGGTAGATTTGGGTTTCCAATGATGTTCACAAGAGGATGGTCTTTAGTCCAACGATGTGTGGAGGGTTGATGTTGATATACATTCTGCAGATTTGGAGGATTCAAATGACTTGTAGATGATTCCGCAACATCAGAAGTAGCAGAAGCATTTGCAAAAGGGTTGAAGAACACATTTAGGTCATAATCTGCAGTGGGGTACTTCATTGTTCAAGATCATCACCGTTCGGCGTCATTGGATGCGGTTTGTTCGATTGTTGTTGTAGAATTAATTGGTGGTGCTTCAACAGCTTGTTGTTGTAGCAGTGTATCATGGATTGAGTATTATCGGGTTGAGCAAACAAAACATTTGATACATCCGAGCACGTTCATCAATATCATCACTAAACAGAGGAGCAAATAGTTGTTCCATTTGTTGACAAGTAAGATGTACGCTTGGTTCAGCTGATGATGGGTTTTGAGGGAAGTTTAAACGGTTATGTCCGGGTTCCAAGCTGTTTTGCTCAGAAGCCATTTCTATAAGCTCATCGAAATTTGCATGAATCGTTTCCATAATCTCCCTTGTACGACGATTCTAGATTCGGTATCCTTTAGAATTTTCATAGTATCCAACAAAGACTCTAATGTCAGCTTTAGCTTTGAGCTTACCAAAGTCATCACGATCATTATTCGGATAACAAAGGGATCCAAATACATGAAAGTGTTTGAGATTCGGTTTACGATTGTGGATAAGCTCAAAAGGTGTTTTGTTGTGGCGTTTAGTAATCATTGAATGATTTTGAGTGTAGCATGCGATTGACACGGCTTCACCCACAAGTAACTGGAAGTTTTGCATTTATCAACATTGTTCTTGCAGCTTCCACTAACGCACGGTTTCGCCTTTCAACAACTCCGCTTTGTTTCGTGTATGTGCAATTGATGTTTGATGCTCAATTCCCACTTTCACATAATATGCACGAAGAGTTTGATTCACAAATTCGGTTCCTTTATCCTGCTCGATTTGTCGACCGTGTCCGGAGCTGAACTTGAATTTTCATGAGAATGGTGATGATCATTTGTGGAGCTTGATCTTTACTTCGAAGAAAATAAACCCAAGTCCATCTTGAGTAGTCATCCACAATTACCAATATGTAGCGTTTGCCATTAATCGTCTGCACGTGCATCGGACCACACAAATCCATGTGAAGAAGATGAAGCACATGCTGAGAGTTGTGTTCCACCTTTGAAGAAAAATGAGCACGAGTGCTTTTTCCTTGTTTACAAGCTGAGCATAAGTGATCTTTGGAATACCGAAATCTTAGGAGACCTTCAACAAGTTTGTACCGTGCAAGATTGGTTATGGTTTGAAAGTTTAAATGTGATAGACGACGGTGCCATAGCCAGGATTTTGTAGATGTTGCCTTCGAAAGTAGACAGATGGGAGATGAAGCAATCATGTCTTGCATTGAGATTGTGTAAAGACTTGATGTGCGTTGACCAGACATAAGATCATTTCCTTATAGATCACGAATGAAACAAGTTTTCTCCCGAAAAGCAACTTCCAAATCACCATCACAAAATTGACCCACTGAAAAGAGATTGTGACCAAGGCCTTCCACATAATAAACCCTGCTAATTTCAATGTTACCATTGTTGTAATCTCCGTAGCCCATAATAGCTGCGAAGTGATCATTCCTGAATCTGATAGTGCCAATGAACTTTGCAACAAAGTTTGATAACGATTTGAGATTGCCTGTCATGTGTCGGGAACATCCGCTATCAACAACCCGGAGGATGATCTCAGATCACCTGCATTACACATGACGACACATATGGAATAAGTAGATGTGGAACCCGGCGTTAGAGGTTCGAGCGATTATAGTTGAAACACACATGTTTATGATTTTAGGTATCCATTGAAATCCTAGTGTATTATGTAACCATTTCGCCATCTCCAACTAGTCTTAGCTTTGGTATTAGTGAATGCACCGGTGATAAGTTCTTCCTAGGAGGTAAAGTGGGTTCTCTGGTACATTAATGATGTTTGCGAAACACTAGAAGGTGGTTTACCTAGCATGACTTAGAAGCATTAGTGGGCCTAGAGGTATTTCGCTTTCTAGTATTCCGCTTACGAGATAAGATAGCTTTAGCAACACATTTGTCATGACAACCGAGAAACATACTTTTACGACAACCAACACAAGAAGCTTCAAACTTAACATTTAAAATACTTAAAGATTCAAGATTCGTTACAACACTTTTTCCATTACATTTTCGAAGCAATATCTAAAGTGGGTGCAACTTGAGTTTTATTCAAAGTCCTAAGGTGTTCGCTACTTCAAAGATTCTTTATTGTTCTTTTCACGACGCAACTTCCTATTCTTCCTTGTAGTGCTCCTAGGCTTTGAAGTGCGGGCGTTGGGAAAAGAGGCAACTATTCATGTTTCAGTAGAGGGAAGCACATTAGTTTCTTGTGGTTTGTCATTAGATGTTCTAGAGTCATTTTGAATCTGTTTAGGTGCAGTTACTACAGTGCTACTATTCCTATCTTGTTTACATTTCACCAACTCTGCTTTTAGATCATGGATTTTGTGTAACAAATCTAGATTGTTAGAGCGAGTAAGTCTATCTCATCGTAAAACATCTTTGGTATATGCAAGATGATCATCAACATATTTTGATGCTTGAGCACGAGTATTTTTGAGTAAATCAAATATGAGACCATATTCCTTTTTAACTTTTGAAATTTCTTGTTCATATTTTGTAATTTGACACTTCAAAGACACGTTTTCATCATCCAGTTGCTCAAGTTTTGGATGAAAAGTTTGTGTATGCAACTGGTTGATTTTGTTTTGCAAAGCGAGTTCTCGAGTATGACAATCTTTTTGACACCATTGAAGACTACGTTTTGCGTTTGAAAGCTCGTTTAACAATCGCTCATTTTCAACTTTTAAAGACTTGATTTGTGACACAGTATCAGTATTCTCAACATTTGCAACGGAATCAACAGAATCAACAGAGATATAATCAAATGCATATTCAACAGAATGTAATAACACAACATTATGGATATCAGCACAGATAACATCTTCCAAGAGTCGGTCAACATCTTTTCGTAACATTTTCTTTTTACGTTTGGTATTTGAAATCGATGTTTCTGTTTGCTCGAAAACTCTTTTCATAAGTCCAAGTTCCTTGTGAAAATCCCTTTCCTAATATATAGCACAATTTTTCAAACTTCGGACATGAGGTAAAATTCTTTTCTGAAGAATATCTCTTTGTACACGCGCAAGAGGCGATTGAAAATGTTCAACTTTTATTTCAGAATGAAATTCAATTTCACGTTCCATAAGTTTGATGTCCGAAATGAATGTTTCAAATTATTTTAAAACTTTACATTGTTCAGCTAATGGTTTTATTTCAGTTAATGAAGGTAAAGGACCATTGACTTGTGCAGTATTGGAAAGAAAGACTCAGAAGTAGGTGTGAGAACCCAAGGTGTGTTAGAATGATCCTATTGTGTGATGAAAGTAATGGCTTTTGAATAGTTAAATGGTTTATTATAAACAACATTTTCCATTTTTGACCGACTCTCTTCATCTGCATCGAATTCCTCCATGCGATTATATTCAACAACACTCATAATGGAATCATCAATTATGTGTTCTGCACTGTAAACTTGAGGATTTGGTTTGAATGCTCTGTTTGAAAACTTAGGTTTGTAATCAGCAAGATTCGGTCCATATCCATTTGGATTTGGTTTAAAAGTAAACTTTTGGATAGTTGTGATTGACTCACCATGTTTATAAACAACATTTCGAAACTCTTTGATTTTGTTTTGTAAGTCGACAATTTCTTCAAGATAGTCATCTATTCGTTTCTTTTAATGCTTTTGTACTCACAGGCTGCTTTTGACAAATTAACAACTCGAGACTTGGCTTTTGAGTTTCGAGTGAGAGCGTTAAGTTGTTGTTTATGATCATATTTCAGCTTGTTCTATTTGAGACAACAAAGCATTCTTAGATGCAACTAGATCACGTATATGTTGTTCTAATGATTTTTCGTTTTGGTGAGATTTAGCAAAAGCGACTTCAAAACCTTTTTCACGTTTTTCTTGTTTTTGAAAATTGTTGAGTTGAAATTTTAAGCATTCATTATCCTTAGTCAACAGTTCATTTTTGTCTTTTAGTTGCTTATTGATGTTTTTGCACAATTCCAACCGAGATTCTTGGTCTTTAAGTAAGGGCATGAGCACAAGATCTAGATGAGATGAAAGTTCAGCTTGTTCAACGTGAGTCTCAACATGATCATTGTTCAGATCCTCAAGTATAACTACGGAGTCAACTTGATTATCAATAGTAACCATAAGGTCATCTTGATCGTCAAATATAACTACGGGATCTATTTGATTATCATCGAAATGAGATGTAGACGGCTCATGTTGAACACTCTGAGCCTCGTCGGATGCAGATGTTGGCGGAGATATCAAATCATGTATAAGAATGTTAGGATCCGGTACCTGAGACAAGCCGTCAATTTCATACACTGGGCATGTGTCACTCATGTAGAGTTCTTGCATGTTAGCCATTAACATTACAGCTGCATTAGCCTGCAAGTCCTCCATGTCATCATCTGAATCAGCATTTGCCATGAAGCTCTGTTCCTTGTTGGTAAGAGTTCCACCAGCTTCATCCTTTAGAGCCAAGAGTAAAGCCTCTTTGTGATAAGCGTTGCCTCTTGTCCTCGGTAAGAGTTCCACCAGCTTCATACAACGAAGACCATTAACCCCGTTCTGAGCATTACCCTGTTCAACCACGTGAGCCCTTTGTTGTTGTGGGGCACCCATGTTATTCCTCCCAATAGCATTAAACCCTTGACCACCGCCCATCTGACGAACATTACCACGATTCTAAACTTCAACACGTCCATTGTTAACAACAGCCAGATTCCTTGTGTTTGAAGAGGTACGAATGTGATTGTTGGATTTGTTTGAATATCGGCCGAAGGCTCTAGCAATCATGACAAACCCTTGTTGCAATGCATCGAAAGCTTCAGTATCCTCATTAGATTCACTATAAAGTGCTTGATCATTGTTGTTGTTGTATGGAACCAATTGAGTTTCTTGCTGTGACGGATCATATAGGGTAATTGTAGCAGTTGGTTGTGGAGGATTTATGAAGACAGTTTGTAGAGTTGGAAATTGAGGATAACAAGCTTGAGCCCATAAAGCTAGAGTTTGATTATCCGAGAGTGAAGGTGAAACAGGAGCACCACGGATGACTCTTTCTCTGTAAACTTCCTTTTGGTGGGGTTTCAAGTAGTCATACAATAATCCGTATGTAGCATGATGAAGGTTCTTCGCTTGACGGATGAAAATGACATACTTTTCCCATTCAGGACCAAGACTACTCAGGAACTTAGTGTTGACTGCAATTCTTGGCATGATGATGTTATGTTTGTCCAAGTCATTGATGATATCTGAGAATCGATGATGACATGACTCTAATGTCTCTCCTGGTTCAATCATGAAGTGTTCATAAGCCAAGTAGATTTTGGATTCCATGTCTTCTTGATTGAGTTCATGCCTTCCATGAGAAGATGAATATGCTCACATTGCTTTATCGGTCTTTTGAGCATCAACACTTCAAGTATCGATTGGGTAATCCCGAAGGATATATTGCATTGCCGTTCATCGACTTCAAAGTGTAGAAGTTGATCGTGATAAGTTCATTAAGACCGACAACGTTGGTGAGATCATCTCTTGGTGGATTAGCGGTTGGATCTCTGGGTGCAGTGATATCGGGCATCCGAAATGGACCTTCCATGATGACCTTCTTCAAGAACTTTCCATGTGGCTTCTTTAGATCACAGAACCTAAAGAACCTTATCACCCATTGATCATAGTTTCCGGGAGTGAGCATTGGAGGTCAATCAAGTGATCCAGCTTCATGTATGGATTGTTGGCTACTTAAAGCTTCATACATTTTTCCAAACCAAGACGGTTCCTTCATATTATTCTTGGATGGATGTTGATTGTGAAAGTTTGTGTAAGGTTGTACTTGAAGACTAGGGGGTGGTTGAATCATTTGTGGTTGAATTGCTCCTTGAGGAAATTGTTGTTGTTGTTGTTGTTGTTGTTGTTGTAGTTGTTGATAAAATTGTTGTTGTCGTTGTTGTTGAGAATACACATGAGGGAAGTAGCTAGAGTATGGTGGTTGAGACATCTTGAAACTTGTGTTGTAAAATGGATCTTTGTAGTCGAATGAAACTTTGTTGATGAAGTATCCTTATGCGTAGAAATCAATCTTAGGCAAAGAAAATACCTTATGCGTAAAAACACCAACTTACGCGTAAGAAGTGAGCTTACGCGTAGGGTTAAGGAAACCTTAGCTTATGCGTAAAACAAAAGCTTAGTAGTAGAATGCTTATGCGTAAGATTTGCTTATGCGTAAGACAAGGCTTAGGCGTAAGAAAATGCTTATGCGTAAAGATTCTACGCGTAAGTGTTTGCTTAGGCATAAAACTAGGGTTTTGCCCAAAAATCCTTTACACTTATTCTAGTGTAAAAGATATCCAAAGTCGAAGTGTTTTCAGGCTTATCCAAGCAAGAAAACACTGAGTAAACCAAGAACACTGAAGATCAAACCAAGGAAAACCTTACGCGTAAATTTAGGGTTTACTTATGCGTAAGATTTGTCAAATGCTTCCAAAACTTTGATTTCTGCCCAAAAATGTTTTTAAACCAGATTTTTGTGATAAAACAACTTCAATATCACCAAAATAACACAAAAGTGTGAAACTTGATGATCCAAAACTTTTATGCACCTTACGCGTAAAACAGACCACACGTATCAAACCAAGCTTAAAAACAAAGAAATACACATCAAGTTTCAAACTTTTTGCCAAAAACTTCAACTTTAACACCAAATAACCTTTAAAGTACAAGAATCTTGAGTTTTAAAGTGAGAAAGTGAAAGCTTTTATGCGTATAAAGATTTGAATACCGAAACTTTATGCGTAGAAAAGAAAACCTCAAAAACAAAATCGTTCACCCAACTATTTGGCGAATGATACCACTGTTAGGTCACCATGTTTGTAACACAAGCATCAATATAAAGAAAAGAGGTAAGAAAGGATCGGATGAACACACACACACTTATGCGTATAAAATGATAGAAAGATTAAGCATATGATAAATGTGAAAGTGAAAAACCAACTCTCAAATGAGAGTTACAAGATTATTTATAGGGAGGGAGCTAGGGCAACACACAAGCTCCCTTCCATTCCTTATTGGGCTTTTGGATAGGCTCATGGGCTTTCTACATGAGTCTAGCCTTGATTACTAATTTAAAAGCCTTAATTAAGCTAACTATTACAATATTAATTACTAACACTTGTAATCTAGTTTAGGAGTGATTCCAACAGTACTATTTGATTTAATTAATGATGGCATGCTCTATTATCTTGTGCCTATGCCTTTCCTTGTTACATCTCGTGTTTCCTCTTCAGCGGGGTGACAAATTGGTATCAGAGTTAAATGTTATTGTGAACGCCGAATTTTATAAAATATAAATCGCAACTATAACCAAAATAAATTTTCTTAAAACACCAAACATCCTACGAGTTGAATAGTCCGAGCATTGCATCGTTACTCCTCAATTATACATAGCTTGATCACCTATGTCTATTTCAGGAAGAATCATGCAATGATGGGAATAGTAGCCTCGGATGATGTTTGGTTGGGTCTTAAAAGGCATTCACCTGAAATTGCATCGGTCGTGAGTGTGTGCATTTCATATTTTCATTCGTACTTATGCATTGAGCCTTGTAGTCAGGCATCTATCTTTAGAGTTGAGCACACCTTTTTCTTGACATGTTGTCTTGTTTTGCATATTAGTCACTGAGTACTTTTGTTATGGCATATCTTGTTCTATTTTGGTATAATAAGCCTTTGTACATTTTTTTGTTCTGGTCATGTTAGTACGTCCCGTGCCTCGTTACCCTATACCATTTCCACCGTCTGCAAGTCTGGAACATAACTAACCTCCCGAGAGCGACTTACCAAGCATTACCTTTCCGTCCCTTACGACCATTGGAATCTACATATTATCATAAAGGAAGACATGATATCTGCCTTAGCAACAACATTAGTTGCCTTGGTCATGACGTTGTTGTGATGATTCTTGTGTCCCGAGCATGATTCTAGTGTAACGTCGTTTTTCGTTCATATCTCTGGACTAAGTATTTCTTTTCAGGCTATTGGCCACTTTGTCGAAAGCAGTCAAAATTTTTTGGGTTTTTTATGAATTTTCATTTATCCCTTATTATATATTTAAAATCCGTGTAACATTTGGCTAGTATGATTACTACATCAAATTTATACTATTTTTACAAAAATTCTCAAACTTATACAATACTACACATGATATAAATATACATGATACCACAGGAAACATATTTTGGTCAAAACTTTACTCAAACCAATAATATTTTTCTAGTCAATTATAGAATTATGGCTGCGAGGAACACACGCTCAGGAGTCAACAACAATGTTGTTGGATTGGCGGACCTACTCACCTAGATTATTGTGCACCTCGATGCAAGAACCAATGACAGGGCAGGTACCCCTAGCGTTGGTCATGGATGCAGCTATAAGACTTTTATGGCGTGCAAGCCGAAGGAGTTTTATGGCACCGAGGGTGCCATTGGACTGCTATCATGGTTCGAGAATGTTGAGTCAAAACTCAGCATCACCAAATGTGCTGAAGGGGACAAGGTTGAGTTCTCTGCGGGTCTACTCCAGGGTCGAGCATTGACCGGGTGTAACAACCAGCTACAGAATAGAGGAAGAAAAGATACACAGGGCTATCTTGGGAAGGAATTCAAGAAGTTACTAACTGAGACGAAGTGCAAAAGTTGGAGGTAGATATCTAGAACCATTTGATGTTGGGAGTGGAAGTTGACAAGTACACGGTCCGCTTCTACGAGCTGGCCAGGATGGTTCCTCACATGGTCTCCATTGTGGAAAACCTGATTGACCGATACATTTGAGGTTTGAGCCCTAAAGCCAGGAGAAATGTCACCTCATCTAACCCAACCACTCTACAAGCTGATGTAGGCCTGTCATACCGCTTGACAAATGATGTGATCAGGTCTGGTGAACTAACAAGAGGAAACGACAGTAGACGAAAGAGACAGGAAGACCAACAAAGAAGTCGTGACCAAGACCAGCAGGACCAGAGGCAATGGGTGGTCAGAAACTATGGAGCAACAACCCAGGAGCCTAGAGGATATATAGGTCCACATCTTAAATGTACCTGATGTAACCTCCACCACTCAGGTGACTGTCCAAGGTGCAACAATTGCAGACATATGGGCCATTTCGGTTGGAATTGCTCAAACAGGGATGGAAACCGAGGACAAAAGCTAGCATGTTACGAGTTGGGAGTCTGGATCACATTCGGAATACCTGCCCAAGGTTGAATAGAGCCCCTAACCAAGAAAGAAACCATCCAAACCAAGTGTAGACTATTGAAGAAAGCTGCAATCATCCAAACCCAGCGTTGATAATTGAAGGCCCCCAGGATCAGGGAGCTAATGGACACCCAACACGTGATAGAGCTTACTTCTTGGGTACTCATGAACACCAGAAGGGTCCCAACAATGCGCTGGGTACATCCTTTCTAAACAATCATATTACCATAGTACCATTTGTTTCTGATGCATAATGTATTTTCCGTTCCCTATCCTACCATTGATTAATGTGAGACCTAGTACCCTAAGCCTTAGTTGAATTTCTAGCCTTGTCGCTGATCTAAGCTGCCTTTATTAATTGATTTGATTATTGTAAGCAATTCTAAAATCGAGCCAGTCTTTCAAAGATGTTGAGCTTTTACATTCTGGCAACTTATTTCGTAACTTGATTTAGTGACCGTTCTTGTTTGATGAGTTGCGAAACTGAAGCTAGAATCAAGTTATTACTCAGCTTAATCTCATAACAGTTCATTTTTGATGAGTTATGGATTAAGTTAAAATCACCTAGCTTAAGGTCTTTGAGGACTATGCACGAGAATGGGAAAGTTTGCCTCAATCAAATCTAGCCACGAGAACGTGCGTCTGTAGGATGAACGAATTGAATCCTGGGAAAGGATTCCTTTAAGGGGGACATACTATAACAAATCATATTTTCTGGATCATTATTTAACCACTTACTTTTACTTATTAAATTTCATGAAAATTTACCTTTATGAGTAACTAGTTTAGTTCACTCGCGTACGTCATTAAACGTACACTTACTTGAACCGACCCTAGAATATGTCCATGTTTTAGGCATTATACATTCATTTCAGGCATATTTCATAAGTCACATTGTTATTTTTCCATTTTTACGTACACTTTGCAGATTTCGCGTTTTACGCGTTTTCAGTCTACGTTTTTTATTTGTAGTTATGTTTTAACACTCCGGAAAGCCCAAGTCTCCCATCAAATATTAAAATTAGTCATTTTAACACTTCATAACATTTTTTTTTTGGTAAAGGGGAGTAATCCTGCACCCTGGTAAATATATTAACCAAATAAACGTTTAAGTACAAAGGATATGAGCGAAATCCCATATCATAGCCCGTTACATAGGCAAAAAAGCTTACATAACAAGATACTTCCTATTTTCTAAACAAGAAGACAAACCACTACTCAAATGATAACATATGACACAATGAAATAAATTTACTTCCTAGGACCTTGAAACTTTGTGCCATACATGGCATTAAAGGCATCCAAATTCCCTGGAAGATCACGAACTGTTTCGCATAGTCATCAAGTCATAGTCATCATACTCATCCTCAAACTCTTGGCCACCACTAAATATATTAGAGACTCATCAAATGGGTTAGCAACAACCTCATCTTGTAATCGACACCTCAATCTCTCCTACTTTAGAAAAGGGTTAACTCTCTTAGTAGAAGAGGTGAGCGGAATAGGTTGACCATCATCATCCACAAGAGTAGCTTTCCCATCAATAAGTAGTTTTCAAGCTTACCAATTTTCTCAACTATGGGAGTAGAACCAACATCCATTGTTCCCATTAAATCACTCACAAGCGGTACATGTGATGTAGAACCAGTCTTAATCAACTCATCCTCAACCTCCATTGTAAGACCAATATCCGCATCTGTATCGTCCAAATTAAGAGCATCAAACTTATTAGACGTAGTGATCCTAGTTCCACTCGTACCAGCCACATCAGAAGCCATCACCTTACCGACATTTACTTTCTTGGGTTCAGGAGGAGGCTTTTTGGGCCGATATTCAAAATGCTTACCCACCACAGATTTAGTAGAACCTCCTCGCCCGGATTCGCCCAACTTGCTTTCCCTTCTTCTTATTGTTGTGATCGAAAACCATCACTTACGTTCATATGAGGTTGAGTAGTCGGAATCACAACCTTAGGACAATCCACCAAAGTATGTCCAAATACCCGACATTTCTCACATCTATGCGGTTTCCATTCATATTCAACACGGATCTTCTCAATAGTCGAACCCGTACCATCAAGTAAAGGAATCTCGACAGTGAGGCTATCCCTAAGAACCTCATCCGACTTCACTTCAATCATACACCTAGCAAAACTACTACGGCCCCAAGATTCTTTGCACATTTGACTAGTAAAGCATCTAACCTTTTGGGCGTACCAATCAATGTAGCAAGAAGACCGAGCCGTCATCGAAAACATAGCTAAAGGAACATCATGGAATTTAACCCACACCGAATGTTAGTCAAATCCTCTTTAAGCAAGTTGGTATTCAATGTCCATGGTTTAAGAATAATAGGAACATTACGAATCAACCAAGGACCATTATCAAGAACATCATCAACGCCTTTTTTGAATTAAACTTGAAGAAGAAGAATCTTAGCGCTCATAATAACCTTTTGTAAACCATACTTAGCCCATGTATTGCGAACATAATAGTCAACAACGGGAAAAGCAAGGCCTTGACCAAGGAAGTATCCGAGAGAGTATTCTCAAACCTCATGTTCACCTCTTCCACCACTTTCATTGGGATGAAAGGTCAACATCATCCTTCTTTTCTTTGCATTCTAACCTCCGAAAATTAGACACGTGTTTCGGATTCATTAGAAGCAACACCAGCGTAAGAAACCGACTTAACTCCATTACCACTAGTAGTAACAACCTTGGGTGCATTAGGATCGAAGTAACACTATGATTAGTACCATACATACGGGATTGCATAGCCACATCAAAACTCGACGGAGGAGTATTTCTTTGAATAAACTTTAGTACCATTCGACTTAGATTGAAGCCCAATACCACTCGAATTGTTCACATCGGAAGATGAAGCCATCTTAGCAATATCACTATCAATTTTATTCATTGCTTCATCAAATTTCTGATGCGCATTAGCAATCAATTGCTCCACATTAGGCTGTTTTGAAACATTAGAGGCCGAATCAGAAGCAGGGGTATCATGGCTTTGCTCCAAATCATCCAAAACAACCTTGTCCTTAACCTTATTCACGTTATCAGCCCCATCACATTCTATATGATCAACAAGACTCTCGTTCTGACCAGTACTCCCATCAGCAGGTTGTTGTACAACACCAGAATCGTTAATTGCATCAACCCTATGGTCATTGATCAATGCGTTATCAGATCCAGCAGAAGTAACATCCAAACCCTCCTGTATACCCTCAAATCGTAGCACGTGATCAGACATGTCATCAATGATAGGGTTGTTATCGAATTTAGTTGCATTAGGAGCAACCTTTGGATCAGAATTATATGTCCCATCACTCGCCTTGTTGGTATCATCACTCGTAATAGTAGGATTGTTACGAACTTTAGCAGCCAATTCAGTCAATGTTGGAGAGTGAGACGCAACATCCAGAGATGACACACTTGAACCAGCAGCATCCAAAGAAGACACTCTCGAACCATCATTCTTTTTCTTTTTCTTCCTTTCACCTCCTCCTCCTGAATCGAAAAACCCCGCTTTCATCATCAAAACATGTATACCAAACACAAATCCAGAAGAACGAGGTAGCGTCTTAACTTCAAACACGCAGAAAACCCTAAAAAATTTAGGGTATAATCGAAAAGCACTTATAACTAACTCATGTTGAATATTGATGCAACCAACGAATGATGAGTAAGAGTATTAATCTATTGTTTAGTAGAGATCAATTGTTGCAATACCAAAGATCGACGAACGGCAAAAATTAAATAACCTGATATATGAATCACGTCAAAAGCATAACCAAAATCCAATTAAAAACTATATTGTCCCTACAATGAAACAAGTATAATTTAATAAAGATAATGGAAGTATGCGAGATCTGCGATAATAAATTAAGGGATGTGGGTGGATTCGACTTTCGCCTAATTCGCCAAAGGATGGAGGAGTTTTTTATACATTCACTTCATAACATTTTATAATATTTTATAACACTTTTCTAAAATTTCTCGTTTTAGGTCACCCAATATTGGGTAATTTATGTTTTTTAAGGTCAGACGCTTGATTTAAACTCAATAAACACATTAATAAACCAAATATTAATTTCAAGAAATTGAAGGCTTAGGGGTTATGTGTGGATAAAACCTCAATATCGATATCAAAAATAATCACGAAGATAGATTCAAATTCTCTTAGGAAAAAGAATAATAAATCAAATCCCGTGTGTGATTGTGTGTACGGGTTAGACAACCCGAATCGTTTTCCCAACGAGGCGTGAATTGCCAACGTCGTTTTTGGTTCGGAATTTAATGCTCGATGTTTTGATTTGTTTGTTTTTGATTATTAAACTACGGGAATAGGGAAAGTAATTAAGGGAATCTATTTTACGGGAAATCCTAAGTGCGATTATAACTAAAACGTAATTAATAAACGTAATTAAAATGCAACTACGTCTAAATTATACCCTAAAAATGCCTAATTCTACTTTTATACTAAAAATGATATGCAAAAACTAATTTAGAATTAAAACTATTTTTTTGGATTTTTCTGAATTTTATTTAAATTAAAAACTAATTTTTAACTATTTAAACTAAATTAAATTCTAAAAATTATGAAATTTAGGGAGAAAAATATGAAATTACTTTCTAAAAATCTAAAATATCACTAAAGACTTTTTAAAACTATTTTTATATTTTTCAGATTAATTTTCTATTTTCTACCAAATTAAAACTAATTTAATCTAATTTAAATTGTGAAAAATACAAAATAAAAGGGGAAAAATATGGAAAAATCTTTTTTATGCTTTTTATATTTATCTTAAACTATTAAAATTGAAAAATTATTTTTTTGAGCTTTTTCTTAATTATTTGCAATAAAACCTATTTAAAAGTGATTAAAATCTATTTTAAATATAGAAAAATAGCAAACAAAGGATAAAAAATGATGAAATTTTCAGGAAAATTCTAAAAAGTTCTTCCGGTTCTAAGAAAATAAGAAATATGGGGCTTATGTGTAGAAATCAAGGGTGCAGTGGAATTCAAGCTAAAATAAGCACTTATTAATAAGCTACAAGCTATAAACCGATCTTAAGCTAAGGGATCTTAAAGGAACCTAGAAATGACAGAGATAGAGCTATGGGAGCATACAATAGGATAGTTATTAAGGATGATTAAGCTAAGATGGAAACTACTTAAAGCTATAAGCTAATAAGCTGTGGATTATTCAAATAAGCTATAAGGAAGGGAGACCTAATAAGCTATCTATACTAAGGTATCTAAGAGAAATTTAAGCTAATCTTAAAGTCTAATAAGCTATATAGGCTAACTATGAAACCTCTAATTCCAACAGCTAAGCGTAAAGTGGGACAACCTTTGAGCTTATTAATAAGCTATCCAAACCAGCTTCTATTGCCAAAACTAAGCTAGATCAGAGATTGAGACCATGTGCCGTAGAGTACAAAGAACCAAGTTTTAAAGTTTTGAAGCTCAATTGAAGGGTTAAAAAAGATCCGATAAAAGGGTGTTAAGGTCTGTTAAACCAATGATTTGTCGATATGCGCTTTGGACATGATTTGAAAACTAGATTTGAGCTTGTAAAAGCTAATGGAAATTCTTGAAAACCGATTATAAGCCAACTATAAGCGCTAGACTCTATACTAAACTAATTTTTTGTGTTTTGAAATGATTTAGACAGAGAAAAATAGCTAGAGAAAGTGACTTAGAAACTGCTTTTGATGTAAACTAGATGACCAAAGTTCCAGATTGACCCAATCCTTTTGACACTAATTGACACTAAACCAGACTTGCAATAGACTCAAAAGATCATAAATGACTCAAGAATCGACTCCAACAAGAGCTAAGACCAAAGCTCACTAGAAGTCAGATGACTTATGGATATCAAAACTTGAAATCACTCTAAACTTTATGAAATCGACCAAACTTACTACAAATAACTCTAAAACTACTAGATCTAATGACTAAATCGGTTTCAACCCAAGAGTACCGAAAATGGGTCAAAACCTTTATACCAAACACTCCTTTATGAAGGGTGTTTGGTACAAATTTGTTGGCTTTACCTCTTGTTTGGATTTAATCGATGAAACATGATCAAAGCACATCCCTTTCATGATGGAAACACAAATTTCAAAATAAGCAATTCAAAATAAGCGGTTTGACTTTCTTTGACTTTTTTTTTGATTTTGTAAAACCGAATAAGAACAAAATAAGATAGAAAAACAAGCTCACATAAGCTATTAGAGCTTATATGAGCTGAAACAAACAATATTTAAAGCTTGAATCAATGTAAGAGTACGGATTAAGATCAACCAAGAAATGAAAATACTTGAAAATTTTTATTAAACTAAAAGTGAGATTACAAAACAAACTGAGAATAAAATAACTTTAAGATACCATTACTGAAAAGCTTAAAAGATACAAGAAATGAAAATTGAAAGGTAAATTGCTACTAAAAACTACACAAATACAATGTGAACATAAGGGTCCTATTTATAGCCTTGAGGAGGAGGTCTTGGGATCCTTGGAAGAGCCTAGAAGCAAATCGAGAGCCACACAATCCTTCCATCTTCACTTTGTCCAATCAGAGCCTTCCATGTAGCTCAATGAGGTGTTTCGTCCAATAGAGTTGCTTGAATTGGCCACGTGGTCACTCAATATCCGACTTGTCGGTGGGATAAGGTTTTCTAGATAGATTCTAGTACGAGGTTATTGTTTGGGAGGTGGTAAATGGAGGTGTTTGGGTGTGTTTGGTGGGAGGAAGGAAAGGAGGTGTTTGGGGGATTGTTTGGATTAAATTATATTTCAAATATCTTTGACCGGTGCAAATGGTTGACTTGGGTAATTATTTCGGGTAAAGTGAGTTTCGGGTAATGGTTATTGGGTGGTTAAGATTGGGTAGCGGGTTTTGGGCCTTTGTTGTGTTTGTGATTGGATGGATGCAATGTGAAATGGATAATGGATATTTGATATTATAATGGACTAGTATTAAACCAAAGGTAACCATAGGGACCATTTATGTAAATTCGGATTTTGAGGACCAATCATGTACTTCAAATTATCTTCCAAGGACCACTCTTGACAATCTTCAATAATCTAGGGACCGATTTGCAAATTTCAATCTTCAAGGGCCATTTCGACAATTGTTGAAACTTGAGGGCCATTTCGACATTTCTTCAAACTTTGATCAAATCTTCACAAATCATCCTCGAGATTGGAAATCTTCAAAATGCATAATTCGACCTTCCGGCCGACTTAAGCTCTCTTGATCTCCGTGCTCGGATTTACGCCCGATTTGAGTCCTTTTGCGTGTTTTACATATCCATACCTGCACAAGCACAAACTCAAGAAAACCACAAATATTAGCAATAAACGGCTCTTTCTTGGTTATTTTGGGTCTATTTTGATAAAGAAAAGGTATGTGTTTTAGCACATACCAAAATACCCCAGACGAAACCATTGTCGTGTCCTCACGCAATGCAATCAACTCACGCTTCTAAAACCAAGGATTTCAATCTCTTTCTACTAAACCTATGAAGAAGTAGCAAAGATTCCTCAAAAGAGATTAAGAAAGCCTTAATTCTAAAAACGCCCCGTTTACCTTTCAATTCACATATATAGATATAACGATTAAGCACATTCCGGTTATGAATGACGGTTTGTTGAACTTTCATGTCGATCAATAACTCAAACATTTTTCAAACGACACGTTAGGATCACAGAGTAGAAAACACAACACAGCGTGAAGTGACCATACGGATAGAATACATCGTCCCCGATTTTTCACAAGTCCCAAACTAAGCGTAAAACCGAAATCATTGTTACATATGACTCTAGATGCTAACACTACCCATGGAAGTTACTTGTGTACTTACTTTTCGCTCCCATTTTCCTATTTCCTCTAGATTTTTTATTTTTGTGAGAAATGAATTTCTTCAAATTCTCGCTTCGATAAGAATTATTCCGATAAAGATACAAAGCTAAGTCGATAATTAGTTATCCATCTTCTCTCAAGAACCATTGTCGTAAAAATGAGGTCCACATCAAGGAATTTTTATTCACTAACTTTTGATTTTTCACTTTTTTTTTTTTTTTTTTTTTTTTTTTTTTTTTTTTAACTTGCACTTATACTTTTATTTATATGAGCCGTGAACCACGGAGCTTCACGGGTAATTCCAAGACTATAGGCTTCATGAGATGAGAATCCTACTGGTTAGGCTAAGACCTCATTCAATCCTCGGCTAAAGATCCAAGGGTCCGATCTCGACACCGACTCACAACTTTACTTATTACTTTTCACTTATCACTTATTACTCATTTATTTATCACGGATCCTTGATGTGTACCCAATTTTTAAAACAAAGATTCTTTTAAGAAGATAAAGAACTAACCATCGCCAAAAACTCGACATCTCTAATTATTTAGACAGATATGGGGTGAAACAATTTTGTGGGAACAAAAGCCATAAGTACCTTCGATGGGCTCTAAAGAGAACCAACTACTCCACGCTTAGCATCTAAACTCATAAGTAACTCTATCATTTCTCGATCTCGCAAATTTAAAATCCCAAATAATGAGATCCGCAGATGCTTAGCCGATAATTTTAGATTATCTATGGTTAAGGGAACAAGCTAGGGCTCAACACGCCCGGTCAAGTCGTAATTCTATTCCTACTCTCACCGTGGAAAGTCAATCAAGGTGTCAAAACATATATTAACTTAGCAAATGTTTCGCCTAATGAAATCAAGTTATGCATATTTAAAGTCACTCAGGAAACTTGCAAAATCTTGGCCTTGTGAGCTAGAATTGCATTTTATAGCTTCTAATCTAAGAGACTAGCCAACTTTTCAATCAAAAGACTTAACAAAAGCTTACAAAAATTTTTAAATTTTGCTCATTTTTGCACAATTTTTCATTTTCTAAGGAAAACGGGTTACGAGAGAAACACAATGTAAATAAGCAAGTGCGGTCAAATCAAATCGAAGATTACCCTACCCCAGACTAGAACGAAACATTGTCCTCAATGTTTAAAGCAAGGGTATCACGAAAATCTAAAAGCCGCTTATTAAGTATGCTAGAAGATAAACGTTAGTCGATAAGATTAGGATATCGGATTTCCATCAAGATCGATCATGAGACTCGAGTGGAGAAATGACAAACTTCGAGCACGAGAGTCTTCATATCGGGAACATCCTAAACACAACATCACAAACAACCAAACACGAGAAATCAAGAGGCGGACCCCTTCGCCACTTATTAGAAAAGAGAAAGAAGATAGATGGATAAGCATGGGGTGCCTCCCACTAAGCGCCATCGTTTTTGATTACCGAGTCGCTAGCTTGACTCGATCCCAATTCAATTGTCCATGGGGAAGAAAGTTTGGAGATCCGGACAACCATAGATGGATGTCCCTCCAAAATAATGTTTCACACGATGACCATTCACCTTGAAATTTGGGCCATCGGCCGAGAGAGCTCCACCGCTCCATACGGGAAAACTTGAGCGATGGTGAATGGTCCCGACCAACGGATTTGAGTTTGCCGAGAATATCTTCAATCGAGAGTTGAAGAGGAGAACTTGATCACCAACGTTGAAAACGCGGTTTTTGATTTTAGCATCATGAATCCTCTTAGTCTTCTCTTTGAAAATCAAAGAATTCTCGTAGGCCTGATCCCTAAGCTCATTTAATTCATTCAATTGAACTTTTCGGTGATCACCCGCGGTCTTAAGATCAAAATTAACATGTTTCAAGGCCCAGAATGCCTTATGTTCGAGCTCGATGGGCAAGTGACAAGCTTTTCCATACACCAACTTGAATGGGGTGCACCCGATGGGTGTCTTGTAAGCGGTGCGGAAAGCCCATAATGCATCATCTAACTTATCGCCCATGAAGCTCGATTTTCTCCTACGGTTCTTTCTAAAATCCTTTTCAAACCACGATTCGAGACCTCAACTTGTCCGCCGTTTATGGGTGATACGCGGTAGAAAGACGATGGGTAACTCCATATTTAGCCATAACTTTAGCAAATTGTTCATTACGTAAATGGGTACCGCGATCATCGATGATAGCACGAGGTGCTCGAATCGGAAAACAAATTCTTCAAGAACTTAACAACCACTCGGGCGTCATTGGTGGGAGCGCTTCGCTTCAACCCATTTGGACAAGTAGTCGACGGCCACGAGGATATACTTATTTCCTTTAGATGATGGAAATGGCCCCATAAAATCGATGCCCCACACGTCAAAAATCTCACAGACTTGAATAGCATTTTGTGGCATTTCATCCTTCTGTGAAATTTTCCCTTGACGTTGGCAAGAATCACAAGATTTGACTAAATCATGGGCATCTCGATATATGGTCGGCCAATAGAATCCGGAATCAAAAACCTTCTTAGCGGTGTAGCTTGCACCATGATGGCCACCAGTGGGTCCGTTATGGCAAGCATTAAGAATATCAATAGCCTCTTGGCCATGAACACACCGCCGGATTACTTGATCCGCACAAATCTTAAACAAGTAGGGGTCGTCCCAGAAATAATGCTTAACATCTTTGAAAAACTTTTTCTTTTGTTGGGACGACATCCCTTTGACGATGAAATTGCCCGCATGGTAATTTGCAAAATCGGCAAACCATGGGGTGTTCGGGTCTTTCTTAGCAACCATCCCAAGTGTCTCAAGAGGAAATGTTTCCGTAATCTCCTTTTCTCGAGCACACTTTGATGGGGATTCTCAAGTCTAGAAAGGTGATCGGCAAGAAGGTTCTCGCGCCTTTTTGTCAAGAATAGTAACATCAAACTCTTGAAGGAGGAGAACCCATCAAGTAATCGTGGCTTAGCATCTTGCTTTGCCAAAAGATACTTTAGGCGTAATGGTCGGTATACACTATGGTCTTCGACAAGACAAGGTAGGGTCGAAATTTTTCAAAAGCATAAACAACGGCCAATAATTCCTTTTCAAGAGTCGATAATTGTGTTGGGCCTCGATAATGTCTTACTCGCATAGTGTATGGGCTGAAAATGTTTCGACTTACGTTGCCCCAAGACTGCCCCAATTGCGTAATCACTAGCATCACACATGAGCTCAAAGGGCAAATCCCAGTCGGGGGCAACCAAGATCGGTGCCTCAGTCAATTTCTTCTTAAGAATATTGAACGCTTCAATACATTCGTTGGTGAAGATAAACGGAGCATCCTTTTCAAGGAGATGGGTCAGAGGGCGGGCTATCTTAGAGAAATCTTGGATGAAACGGCGATAGAAACCGGCATGACCCAAAAAACTCCGAATACCTTTGACGGTAGTGGGATGAGGGAGTTTAGCTATAACGTCGAGTTTAGCTCGGTCGACCTCAATCCCGATTTTGAAATCTTATGGCCGAGGACAATGCCCTCTCGAACCATGAATGACACTTCTCCCAATTCAAGACCAAGTTGGTGTCTTCACACCTTTTGAGCATGTGGTCTAGATGGAGAGGCAAGAAGTGAAAGAATCTCCATAAACCGAGAAATCATCCATAAAACTTCCATAGACTTTTCGATCATGTCGTGAAAAATAGCCATCATGCACCTTTGGAACGTACCGGGAGCATTGCATAGCCCAAAAGGCATGCGTCGGTAAGCAAAAGTTCCATAAGGGCATGTGAAAGTGGTTTTCTCCTGATCCTTTGGATCGATCGGGATTTGAAAATAACCGGAGAAACCATCAAGAAAGCAATAGAACTCATTCCCCGCTAAACGTTCGAGCATCTGATCCATAAAAGGGAGCGGGAAATGGTCCTTTCGAGTAGCATCGTTCAATTTTCGATAATCAATACACACCCTCCATCCGGTGATGAGGCGTGTGGAAATCAACTCATTTTCATCGTTAGCGACGACGGTCATTCCTCCTTTCTTAGGGACACAATGGATAGGGCTAACCCATGAGCTATCGGAGATGGGATAAATGATTCCGGCGTCGAGGAGTTTAAGAACTTCCTTTTTGATAACATCATGAATCTTTGGGTTAACCCTACGTTGTTGTTGAATCACGGGTTTACAATCATCCTCCATTAGAATTTTGTGGGTACAGAAACGAGGATTGATTCCTTTGATGTCAGAAATTTGCCAAGCAATTGCATTTTTGTGTTTTCGTAGGACATCCAAAAGTGCGGTTTTCTCCTCATCTTTCAAGTTTTTAGCAATGATGACGGGAAATTTGTTCGGTTTTTCAAGAAAAGCATATTCAAGATGAGGAGGTAAATCCTTGAGCTCGGGCTCCGGAGGATTTTCATCGACGCTTGTACTTCTTTGATTTCGTCAATTGTGATTTCTTTCGGAGGAGTGACGGTAATGGATCTTCGCTCAACAATTGTTCAAGATAACGGATATCTCCTCCGAATCATAAACACCATCATCAATTCCCGTGGAATCGATTCATCATCAAGAAGAAACTCATCGATCTCTTCCAAAATGAAGTCACCTCCTCGAACGGTGAGAGAGGGGAAGAGTCGGCAATAATAGGCTCAAGATGGTTCAACATTTTCGAAGGAATGGTGGGATTGCCACCCATAAAATCAAGAACTTCTTGAGCATACTCCTCCGTAGCAATATCGAGAACGCCGATTCGATTAATAGAAGCATCATCGTAGTTGGAGGAGTATCTCAAGGTTGGTTAATATTAAACGAGACGGTTTCCTTGTTAGCTCGTAACGTGATTTCTCCTTCATAAACGCCAATCATCGCACGACCCGTTCTTAGAAAAGGCCTCCCGAGAATAAGAGGTACCGGGGTCAAGATCAAAGTCAACGACAACGAAGTCGGCGGAAAATGCAATGGTCCTACTTTCACATAGACGCCCTCGGCGATTCCTCTCGGAATAGAGGTTGAACGGTCCATGAGTTCAAGAGTCATCTTAGTAGGAGTGAGTTCCGGAGAGAAAGTTTGTTGTAAATCGAAGAGGCATTAAGTTAATACTCGCACCAAGATCGCCAAGGCGGAGCATTTCACTATTCTCGAAACTCACAAGGGATAAGAAATTTGCCGGGTCTCCTAACTTTTCGGAAGTTTTTGAGGAGCACCGCCGAGCAATTCTCATTCAACGGTGTTTTTGCTATTTCGGCCAGCTTTTCTTTGTTACTCACTAAATTTTTGATCATAGCGGCAAACTTAGGCATGAGGAGTAAAGCATCGGTGAAACTGATGTTAAAATTCAAGGATTGAACGATTTCAGCAAATTTCTCCATTTGGTTTTCGGTTTTATCACGAAGCTTTTGATTATGAAGTCTTGAAGGATAAGGAAGTGAAGGTTTAAGAGTAGTCTTCGGAACATCGGGTTCCGGAATCGGAGTCTGAACGACCGGAGGTGGTACGGGTGCGGGTTGCACATCTTCTTCAATAACCTCGGTATCTTTTTCCTCCTCCCTTATCAGCGGAGTAGGAGATGAGGGTCCATCAATAGCCTTACCACTCCGTGTGGTTATGGCTTTCAACTCACCCTTCGGGTTGGGAATAGTATCACTCGGAAGAGAACCCAAGATGAGGGTTGGTGACCTTACACAACACAAAGATTCAACATGTCTTCGAGTTTATTCTGTGAAGTCTCCAATTTGTTGTTCTGAAGTCGAATCTCATTCCTAAACTCATTGCTCTGTCTAGTTAACGAAGTTTGAAACTCGTTCCTCAAACTCGTAATCTGATTTTGCATAGTGTGGATGGTAGAATTGGTGTTTTGAACATAAGTTGTGAAGTCATTTGGAGGCAAAGGTGAAGCTTGAAAGCTCGGGTTGTGATATACTTGATTGTAGTTAGCTCCTTGATTTGGGTATTGATTTGGTGGAGCTTTGAATTGGTTTTGAACATTTGGTCCACGAACTTGATTCTGATTGAAACGATTCTGATTGTTCGATGGAGAAAATCCCGGAGGTCCCATTTGATTACTAACACGAGGGTTCGTTTCAACTTGAGGACGGTATTGGGCACCTCCGTTACAACATTAGCTTGGAAAGGATTGCCATCGGTGGCGGTACAATTGTAGTAGGCATGCGGGCCTCCACAAGTAGTACAAGTCGCTTCCACCGCTTTGACTTGAGCGGTGGAGAAGAATTACTCTTAACCAAAGCATGGATCAAACCATAAGCTTATCAATCTTAGCATCGGTGCTAGACGATTTCGCTAGACGAGGACGATGGTGTATCATTCACTCGGCAAAGAACCGATTTGCTACGTGAGGAACGAACTTTGGATTTGTTCTCAATAATCGACAAGGCATCTCTCGTTGATCGGGTCAACAAATTACCACCCAAGCGGCATTGAGAGAGTCTTGATCATTCTCATTCAAACCATTGTAAAACGATCAAGTTGGTGCAACTCGAAAAACCATGATGGGGACATTGCCTAAGCAAATCTTTGAATCGGTCCCATGCCTCACTAAATGATTCATCAAATCTTTGTGTGAATTTTGTTATTTCATTCTTTAAGTTTGTGGTTTTAGACGGTGGGAAGAATTGCTCACTAATTTTGAAACTAAATCCTCCCATGTGGTTATCGATCGAGGGGTAGTTTTTCGAGCCAAACGGGCACCCCTCGAGTGAAAACGGAAGAGTAGTAGCTTGATAGCCTCTTCCGAACGTTACGGTACTTGATCGTAGACGTGAGCTTGTTAAACCGACGGATATGAGAGTGAGGATCGCCCTCTCAACCGTAAACCGCTCGATGATACCAAGTTGATCAAGCCATGTTTAAGCTCAAAGTTATCGCAACGATCACGGACGACGATGGCTTCTCCATAACCCTCGGTGGGTGCCTGGAGTTGCTCTAGCATGGATCGGTTGTCCTCCGCCATTTCGATGATGGGCGGGATCTGATTAGTTCGAATCTCGGGTTCGACTAATGGACCACGTCTATTTCGCCTTCTCGGAATTGTAGCGGTTGCAAGAATCGGTCTGTAGTTATTAGAACGAGTGCGCATGCACTTTCAAAAACCAAGGCAATTAAAAGAGAGCGGTATTCGAAAACACAGTGAACTTAAACCAATAATCCCAAGTGAATAAATCACCTCTATAAGACAAACGCACAAGCGAGCGGAGAAGCTTTATTAGGTCAGCGCGAAGCTTATTAAAAACCCGCCTCTTTTCAGCCGCAATTTAATGTCAGGCCGTCCTTGTACCCACCACACAGTTTGTTTGTCCGATAGAAATAAATAAATCCACAAGCGACACAAAGGCAAGTTTTTGATCTTTAGTTCGAACTTATAATGATAACACCTCCGTTGAGAATGTTATATAATTGGTGTCTTCTATTTATTAGCAAAACAAAGAGAAAATCTTTTTGTATTTTTAATATGATATATATATATACAAAAGAAAAAGGAAAATATTTTTACTTTTTTATTTTATAGAAAAATAGTAACTTCACGAATGAAGGATCTCGAGCCACTAATCGTCAAACCTCAAACGATATTGTCGTGACACAACCTCCCCGGCAACGGCGCCAAAATTTGATTTCAAGAAATTGAAGGCTTAGGGTTTATGTGTATGGATAAAAACTTCAATATCGATATCAAAAATAATCACGAAGATAGATTCAAATTCTCTTAGGAAAAAGAATAATAAATCAAATCCCGTGTGTGATCGTGTATACGGGTTAGACAACCCGAATCGCTTTCCCAACGAGGCGTGAATTGCCAACGCCGCTTTTGGTTCGGAATTTAATGCTCGATGTTTTGATTTGTTTGTTTTGATTATTAAACTACGGAATAGGGAAAGTAATTAAGGAATCTATTTTACGGAAATCCTAAGTGCGATTATAACTAAAACGTAATTAATAAACGTAATTAAAATGCAACTACGCCTAAATTATACCCTAAAATGCCTAATTCTACTTTTATACTAAAAATGATATTTAAAAACTAATTTAGAATTAAAACTATTTTTTTGGATTTTTTCAATTTTATTTAAATTAAAAACTAATTTTAACTATTTAAACTAAATTAAATTCTAAAAATTATGAAATTTAGGAGAAAAATATGAAATTACTTTCTAAAAATCTAAAATATCACTAAAGACTTTTTAAAACTATTTTATATTTTTCAGATTAATTTTCTATTTTCTACTAAATTAAAACTAATTTAATCTAATTTAAATTGTGAAAATACAAAATAAAAGGGAAAAATATGGAAAAATCTTTTTATGCTTTTATATTTATCTTAAACTATTAAAATTGAAAATTATTTTTTGAGCTTTTCTTAATTATTTGCAATAAAACCTATTTAAAAGTGATTAAAATCTATTTTAAATATAGAAAATAGCTAACAAGTGACAAAAATGATGAAATTTTCAGGAAAATTCTAAAAGTTCTTCTGGTTCTAAGAAAAATAAGAAATATGGGGCTTATGTGTAGAAATCAAGGGTGCAGTGTAATTCAAGCTAAAATAAGACTTATTAATAAGCTACAAGCTATAAACCGATCTTAAGCTAAGGGATCTTAAAGGAACCTAGAAATGACAGAGATAGAGCTATGGGAGCATACAATAGGATAGTTATTAAGGGATGATTAAGCTAAGATGGAAACTACTTAAAGCTATAAGCTAATAAGCTAAGTGGATCATTCAAATAAGCTATATAGGAAGGAGACCTAATAAGCTATCTATACTAAGGTATCTAAGAGAAATTTAAGCTAATCTTAAAGTCTAATAAGCTATATAGGCTAACTATGAAACCTCTAATTCCAACAGCTAAGAGAAAGTGGGACAACCTTTGAGCTTATTAATAAGCTAGCAAACCGCTACATGCCTAATAAGCTAGATCGAGATCAAGACCATGTGCCAGAGAACACAAATACCAAGTTTAAAAGTTTTGAAGCTCATTTGAAGTGTTTAAAAAGATCCGATAAAAAGGGTGAACCGAGTCTGTTAAGCCAATTCTCGAGATGCAGTTTGACAGATGAAAGACTAGATTTGAGCTTGTAAAAGCTAATGGAAATTCTTGAAAACCGATTATAAGCCAACTATAACCGCTAGACTATATACAAAACTAATTTTTTGTGTTTTGAAATGATTTAGACAGAGAAAAATAGCTAGAGAAAGTGACTAGAAATCTGCTTTTGATGAAACTAGAGACAATGACCAGAGTTTGAGCAATGTTTTTGACACTAATTGACACTAAACCAGACTTACAATAGACTCAAAAGATCATAAATGACTCAAGAACCGACTCCAACAAGAGCTAAGACCAAAGCTCACTAGAAGTCATTGTGATGACTTATGGATATCAAAACTTGAAATCACTCTAAACTTTATGAAATCGACCAAACTTACTACAAATAACTCTAAAACTACTAGATCTAATGACTAAATCGGTTTCAACCCAAGAGTACCGAAAATGGGTCAAAACCCTTTATACCAAACACTCCTTTATGAAGGGTGTTTGGTACAAATTTGTTGGCTTTACCTCTTGTTTGGATTTAATCGATGAAATGAGATCAAAGCACATCCCTTTCATGATGGAAACACAAATTTCAAAATAAGCAATTCAAAATAAGCGTTTGACTTTCTTTGACTTTTTTTTTGATTTTGTAAAACCGAATAAGAACAAAATAAGATAGAACACAAGCTCACATAAGCTATATAGAGCTTATATGAGCTAAAACAAACAATATTTAAAGCTTGAATCAATGTAATAGTACGGATTAAGATCAACCAAGAAATGAAATACTTGAAAAATTTTATTAAAACTAAAAGTGAGATTACAAAACAAACCGAGAATAATAACTTTAAGATACCATTCTTGAAAAGCTTAAAAGATACAAGAAATGAAAATTGAAAGGTAAATTGCTACTAAAACTACACGAATTACAATGTGAACACAATGGTCCTATTTATAGCCTTGAGGAGGAGGTCTTGGGATCCTTGAGAAGAGCCTAGAAGCAAATTCGAGCCACACAATCCTTCCATCTTCACTTTGTCCAATCAGAGCCTTCCATGTAGCTCAATGAGGTGTTTCGTCCAATAGAGTTGCTTGAATTGGCCACGTGGTCACTCAATATCCGACTTGTCACCGGGATAAGGTTTTCTAGATAGATTCTAGTACGAGGTTTATGTTTGGGTGGTGAATTGGTGGTGTTTGGGTGTGAATGGTGGGAGGAAGGAGGTAGCGGGGTGTTTGGGGCGGGATTATAATAATATATTTCAAATATCTTTGACCGGTGCAAATTTGACTTGGGTTTTATTTCGGGTAAAATGAGTTTTCGGGTTAATGGTTTAGGGTGGGCGGGTAAGATTGGGTTTGATATTGGGCCTTTGTTAGGATTTGTGTTTGTATTGGGCCGAGAAAGTTGAAATGGATATTTGGATTAGTGATGGATTATAATGGGCTAGTATTAAACCAAAGGTAACCATAGGGACCATCTATGTAATTTCGGATTTCCAAGGGACCAATCATGTAATTCGAAATTATCTTCCAAGGACCACTCTTGACAATCTTCAATAATCTAGGGACCGATTTGCAAATTTCGAATCTTCAAGGGCCATTTTGACAAATTTTGAAACTTGAGGGCCATTTCGACATTTCTTCAAACTTTGATCAAATCTTCACAAATCATCCTCGAGATTGGAAATCTTCAAAATGCATAATTCGACCTTCCGCTTAGCTTAAGCTCTCTTGATCTCCCGTGCTCGGATTTACGCCCGATTTGAGTCCTTTTGCGTGTTTTACATATCCATACCGCACAAGCACAAACTCAAGAAAACCACAAATATTAGCAATAAACGGCTCTTTCTTGGTTATTTTGGGTCTATTTTGATAAAGAAAAGGTATGTGTTTTAGCACATACCAAAAGGATCCTTGATGTGTACCCAATTTTTAAAACAAAGATTCTTTTAAGAAGATAAAGAACTAAACATCGCCAAAAACTCGACATCTCTAATTATTTAGACAGATATGGGGTGAAACAATTTTGTGGGAACAAAAAGCCATAAGTACCTTCGATGGGCTCTAAAGAGAACCAACTACTCCACGTTTAGCATCTAAACTCATAATAAGCATATATTAGACCCTTTAACTTAAACTTTTCTACTTGAACGGGGTAAAACGGAGCCGTAGAACTCAAGATATCATTTTTTTCGTGAGACTAATAGAATCTGAAAAATGACCAGCTTGCATAACCAAGAGTATTTTGGTAATTTTACGTAGATTATGAAAATTTCTGGCCTGTGGGACCCATATAATGGTAAAATATACTTTATTGTCTTTCCATTGACGTAAAAACCAAGGCATAACAATTTACAGTTTGAAAATGGCAAGCGTTTAGATTTTGACAAAAATTCTAAAAACTAAATAACACTTAATCTAGGGCTTGTAGTAGTTTCTAAAAATGACAACTTTGGTCCTTCATCTTTTTTAAACTTTGAGAACGCTAACTAAAATGGTATAATCAATGTATAAACATTTAAAACCCATATGCATGCATACATTGTTATTTTTACAACTTAAGACACGACATATATTCTAGGTTGCTCCTAGTGCTTCATGCTGTCTTTCGTAAACTCGTATATCGTAACTTGTACTATTTCCTTAATGTGAGTATTCACAGTCCTTTTTTTACCGCTTTACTTGTTTGGGTTGAAATGCATGAAGCTATACTTAAACAAAAATCATTTTCTTTATCATGAATTTGTGACTTATATTTACTTGAACTCTTTGAAATTGATTTTGAATCTTAAGATTCATTTTGAACTTATGACTTGTTTTGAACTTATGATGTACCGTACACACTCTAATTGTAAGTCTCCCTTATTCGTAGTAAATGCCTAGTCTCCCTTGTTCGAGTACTCTTGATTTATTAGTATATAATAGTTGTTTTGATGTAATGTTCATACATTCAATTGTTTGTCTCCGATTGGTTTGCCGCTTGCACTCCAATTTATATGTAGCGTTCATACGGCTCCTTGTGCGGAGCAATAGATAGTATGGATAGCTATTAGAGGTCAGTCAACCTCTCGTTCCCTTGTCTACGGAATGCGTATTATTTATTTTTGGGTCTTATGCCGCATACTTTATTATATACAAGGCGCTATTATTGTGAACTGTTATGACCACATGTGTATTGACTAACTGGCGTACTACTTTTATTATAGAAATATATGTGAACTTATATGTTACAAGTCTTATATGGGCGGGACTTGTAACAGGATGGGTTGATAGGACATTTGCCAAACAAACGTTCTCAAAATGGTCTTTTTGTACTGTATAAAACTTGTGTACTCACCAACTATTTTCATAGTTGACCCGTTTTCTCATGCTTTCAGGTGACTATCAGTAAGCATTTCATGAACGCATTGCATAATGAAGTCTTCACATGTCATCACAATTGTCATTAAGTTTTCAAGACAATATCTTTCTAAAATTGAATTTATGTTTATTTTTCGATGTCGGCTAAAACAATGTTGTAATGTTGTACTATTTAATTTAATTAATGATGGCATGTTCTGTTATCTTGCACTTGTGCCTTTACTCGTTACATCTCGTGTTTCCGCTTTAGTGGGCTGTAACAGATAAACTCATGGTTGTTATACAGACAATGTTGAATTACACAATGAATATTTACCCATATAACCCACATAGCAATAATCTAAAAGAATTGTGGTTAAGCACTTGATTCAGTTTGCATTATTTACAGTTTTCAGCCTATGGTTATTGTACTAGATCACACAGCCAAACAACAACAGTGGATCATCCGTGAGGCACCTCACAAATGAGAAGATTTTAAACCTTTTAGGCTGCAAGGGGAGTGCGGGTGATAACATCAAATAGTACTGAATATTAAGTGTCAATTTCCCCCGATAATGCTTGTAATTTATATCATTTATATGGATTTACGCTTGTTTTCCATTGTTTTCCACTTTCAGGTAAATTACGAGCATTGGAGCTAAAGAGACGCGGAATTGGAGAAATATCAAAGATTTATCATAGTATGTCGACTTTGAAGAAGTTACGGCGTAACTCATCTCTCACATTACGCCCGTAACTAAAGCGTGACTCGGAAAACCAACTCATCGAAGGTTATGGCGTAACTCTCCCCAAAGACTACGACGTAACTATATTAGGTCAAATGAGATTCCATGCCGCTGATAACTACGCCGTAACTATTTCACTAACTACGGCGTAACCAAGTAATATTGAAGATACGGCGTAACCACTCATAAGGTTACGCCAGTAACCAAGCAGAATCTAGTGCAAATTACGAAGAAATTGAAGATTACGGCGTAACTCTTATATTAGTTACGCCATAACCCAGATCTGGCCTATAAATACCCCACGATTTCCAAAGATTTCAAAGCATCCCATTCACACACTACAACCAAAGAACGTGGGAAGAAGCCAAAGGCAGGTCTAGAGGAGCATACGGGGTTGTCTCCAAGGGAGAAATCACTCCCCTACGATAAGCATTAGCATTTTATCTTTTCTTTACTTTCGATTCATGTATTTCGTAACTTTGAATATTGAATTGATTTGTATGGTTAATATGAGCGGCTAAGCACCTCTTGGTGCTGGCCTAGTTATGATTCCTTAATTGTTTTGTTTGCGTTTACATTACTTTCGTACAATTATTTCTAAGTGTATGCATGCATAGTTTATTGGTAGATACACTTGTTTCGGTAGTTTTGAATGGCGGTAGAGACTAGTTGCTTAGGAGATATGACCAACTGACCCTAAGTGAGTAGACTGAGATGGGAAGGGTAAGATATGACCAACCGACAACCCTTTCTACTTGTGCGATTTGACCAACCCGATCACCTACCGTTTGGATGAACTTAAGAATTAGGGGTGAGTGTTTAAGTTGCTAAAGCCCGGCACTCACTATTATAAATCTAGCATGTAGCGGTACTAATGACTTGGCTTAGGGACCGGGAACAACTGGACTTATGAAGGGACACCGACTTTCTCCAGTGGTGGCATCTTTGTCGATAGGTTAGGGTGAATTGATCAAATGTCGCCCTCTCGAATTTGACCCCACCTGAAGTAATTGGAAGTAAGTAGATGTAGACATTACTAGCTAGGAGGATTAACTAGGTTAGCACCACTCTCCTCTATTGATTAAACCTTTGCCTTTTATATGCTTTAGTAGTTAATTAATTCCTTATCGAAATCATTATTAAAATCTGTGACACCTAGACTTAGTAATAATCCAACACACATAGCTCTTGGGACGACCTCGGTTTTACCGAATACTACACTACACACGACCGGGTACACTGCCCGTTAGTGCATTAGGGTAGACCATAGGTATAACGAGACTATATAAATATTAAAACCTGGTCAGTAAAACTTACATCAAGTTTTTGGCGACGTTGCCTGGGAGTTATATTAGGATTGCTATTAAGTCTTTCATTTTCGTTTTGTTTTAAATTTCTCACAATCATTATTCAAGTTTTCAGGTACCATGGAAATTGTTAACATTGATGACCTCACTCTTGAGGAATATTTGGCGTTGACAAGAGCAGAACACGGGTCGGGTCTCGTAAGACCGACGATTGGAGCGGATGTCTGTTTTGAAATTAAAGACCAATTTATGAGGAGCTTCGTGCTAACCCTTTTTCGGGCGGGACGAAGATGCATATGAGCACGTTGAAAATGTCCAATACATCGCAAGCCTTTTCAACATTCCGGCGTGTCTCATGATGTCATATGCTAAGGGTATTCCCATGACTCTTCCGGGTCGCGAAGATGGATTGAAAGATTACCGGTGGGGCGGTTAATACCGGCTCTACTCAAGAAGCACTTCATTCGTAGGTATTGTCCGTCGTCAAAGATTTCTAACCAGCTTTTGGAGATCCATAATTTCAAACAAGAAGACGATGAAACATTGTATCAAGCACGGGATAAATACAACGATCTCCTTTACAAATGTCCTACTCATGATCCGAACAACCAAAAAAAGGTCAACATCTTCTACAAAGGAATCAACGTAACTACAAGATGATCTTTGGACTATCAAGGACCTATTCCGAACATGACTCCTACTCTAGCAATTGAAGCCATTCAAAAAATGGATTATCATTCTCAAAAATGGTATGACGGAGGAAGCAAAAGAAACCAAAGCGGAAGTTTTGATGGAATTGCAGCAATTGCTAGTAAAATTGAAAGTCTAAGTCGAGATATACTAAAAGTCAGAGAAACCGTTCATGCCATCCAAGTGGGTTGTGAAAGTTGTGGGGGAATACATCTCACGAAGAATTGTCCTCACGTTGACGAAGAAAATATAAATGAAGAAGCCAAATATGGAGAAAATCGACCGTTTTACGGAGATAATCGAAATAGTAAAGGGTACCGCGGAAATTACAACCGTGGGCCTTATGGAGAAAAAAGGCCCAACCTTGAAGAAACCATAAACAAGTTCCTGGAAAGTTCAGCCCAGAAGCAAAAAGAACAAGATAAATGGCTCAAGGATTTCGAGGATAACACAAATAAAAATCTCTCGAGCACGATTTAAACCTTAAAAACCTTGAAACCATGATAGAAAAGCTCAATGCTGAAATAGAGATGAGTAATGTTGAGCCGGAGATGACGAAACCTATGGTTGGGTGCAATGTTGTTTTTGTTGATAATAATTCGAAAGAATTGATTAAGGAGTGCTATTCTACAACAGAAAATTCTGAAGGAGCAAATGTTGACAACCAGGATCGGTTACGCCGTAACTATTTCCCCGAGTTACGGCGTAACTATGTCTTAGAAAGTTTAACCAGGTCAGAAAGCAATTCGTTTCCGGTTAAGGATATTAGTGCTAACGGGTTAGTCATTCCATGTTCAGTTGGGAATTATGATATTTTGGGGATTGTAGATATTGGGTCTAGCGTAAATATCATGCCTCTCTCCATATTTTTAACACTCAAATTAATTCATCTTTGGAATACGGATATCGTGATGGAGATGGCAGATAAGACCAAGGCTGTTCCGTTAGGAATTACAGGCGGGACTTGTGTAAAGGTCGATAGATTTTTTCGCCCCGTAATTTATGGTTATGGACATGAAGAAAACACAAAGGAACGTTTGATTCTTGGTAAACCGTTCCTCGACTCATTGGCATATTATGGTGATAGAATAGAATTTAAATTGGACAAAACCTTATGCCTTGAACCAGATAAAATTGTTACAACTGAAGATTCACAGAGGATTGAATTAGATGATTCTGGTAGGTTTTCGCCTTCATACTTTGGCCATTTACAGGGGACCTAATCAAGTGACAATGAAAGCAATGAGGAAGAGATCCCACCTTTTGTACCCAGTTACGTTGTTACGGGAAGACTTCACTTTTGTGCTCCTGATACTTGTTTAATTGATGGGACCAAAGTAACATTGCCCACGTGTTCCCCTTTTCAAAAACGATGCAACGGAGGAGGACAACATCTCATTTGAATGATTAAAGAGGCTGCAGAAGTTTGGTGGTGCTGGGAAGACGAAAAGCTTATCAGAAAAAATTGGTTACAAGGGCATAATGTTTTTAGCGAATGGTTCACCGAGATTGATTGGACCATTCATTTTTGTGAACCATCTATCATATCTGATGACTTCACCGTGGCATGGCCTAGATGCAACCCCAAACGCTAGATCTGCAATGGAGGAGAATTCCCTAAACCTAAATGGCTCAAATGTAAGGAATGGGCATGTTTTGACGAAGATAAGAGAAGTGAAGTAGGATACAGGGGAATCTCATTTGAAAATTGGTTACAAGTAAAGTTTGGATATGTTAAAATAAAATGGGAAGATGAGGTTAAATTTCGTTGCGAGTGGGCACAAGCTAATTTTTTGCAGAAAAGATACGCCATGACTCGGTTTATTTCTCCACATGTTTGGGACCAGCCCTCTTCAAATAAAAAAGACATGGAGGAAGTCGGCCAAGCCCAAAGGCCCCCATAAAGCCCACGGCTCTGAGTCTAACTTAAAGACTCGTAAAAAAAAGAAAAGTGTTCTTTCGGGAGACAACCCGAATTATCCTTTTCTTTTGTTTTATTTCAATTCGTAGGGTTTTGTGTTTTAACCATTTTTGCGGTGAAACGAGGAAATGATTTCGCCGCAGCTTGTCGATCCGACCATAGTTATGGCGTAACACATCTCGTGATTACGCCCGTAACCAACCCTTGCACCGAATTTTGACGATTACCGCCACGGCGGTAATACCATCTCGATTGGTTACGCCAGAGCCACTCGCTTTGCAAGATATGTCGTTTTGCTAGTTACGGCAGAACTCCTCAAGGAGTTACGACGTAACCTTCCTCTCGCTTACTTTTTTATTTTAAAACACAATAACCTTGTATTAGTATTTTAAATGAACTTTGTGGGTGTGTTCCTCAGAACCTCACGAGACTTCACTCGTCCACTTGGGACACCAAGTGGTTTAAAAGGCTTGTTGCATATGCTAAATGCAACCGTGATTCCTACGAAAGTGAGTTAGGTTTGTTTTTATTTTTCATTTTTTCTATTTAGAATTATGCTTGTCGGTAGTGTGATTTCAGGTATTGAAGTTTGTTCATGATGCTTATATGAAGACACGTCTCTTTTTCGTGGGCCTTCTTTCTTTTTGGAACAAATTTCAGGGAAGTTCTCGCTCTAATTCTACTTTTCTCTTCACCTTTATTTAACGCTTAGTACAAAAGGGAATTTGTACAATTCAAGTGGGGGGACGGGAGTAGAATTATCTCTTGAACTTTATTTTGCCCTCGTTTTCTAGTTTATTTTGAAAAATTTTGACATTTTAAAATTTTGACATGTTTTTCTTAACCTAACTAGATTAGACCTTAGCCGAGCACATACAACCTTTGATATTATATGGTGAGATTAGCCTTATCTGTTTCCAATATTTTACCCTAAATCCACCAAATTATGAGTGTGCCGGTAGCTTGTAAACTTTAGAACTTGGCCTTTGCATCATTTCGAGACCATAGACGAGGTATGTTGAGTTAGCTCGATGTATTTGGACTTTTCATTTTAAGAAGGCAATATTATAGGATTATCACCCAAATAGCCTACCATTGTGTGTCTATCGATTAGTCACCTCGACTTCTCGACCACCATGTGAAACCCTTTTGTTGCACTCACCTTTAGTGCAACATACCCCTAGATACACCCATCTGAGCCATTCCTTTCATTTTGTTAACCCAATATATTGTTTCGATACACCTATACACCTTAGCCTTCCCTGTAGTCCTTATTTGTGATTGGGAAGTCATCATTTGCCTAAGTTCAAGGTTCAAGTGGAAAGGTTCGAAAATCACACTTTCATCGACAAAATATTCCTGAAGATCATTAAAGACCCCCCGAATTCCCGTTGTTCATCTCAAGTGGGGGGATATTATGTTTAGTTGTTATTGTTATGTTAAAAAAATGATTCGAAAAAAAAATTGTTATGTTATTTAGTTATTGTAAAAGTGCATTGTTATAAGGACTATTTTATGAGCTTAATAGATTTAGTATCGAGGAGGCCACCTCGGTCACATTCGAAGATTGGAGTTGGTAATTATGCCAACAGCTGGACAAAAACGTAGTGTGCCCATCATGATGTCCTATAATGACACATCTACCTAGTATTTCATGATCCAGTTTCTTGACTTCAAAGCTTGAACTTTGGGCGGACGGTAAGTGGTGATGACTTGGTTATAGATTTAGACTACCTGCATGATTTTTATTTTACACCATTTGTTAGAATCGATGCTCGAGGTTGTTTAGACCTTATCTAGGATTATCAATAAAGCACAATAACAATGATAAACATATATCGAATGTAGCGGAATAATCAAACAATCATTGTTATTATTGAGGTTTCTTCGTCATCATCTCTAACAACTACATACAAACACCACAGCCCCAATACTACGTGATCAAGGTAGTACGGTTACCTAGCTATAACAGGATCAAAGACCTTGGGGCTAACTAACACAAACACTATAGTCTAGGCGTTTACAACTTACTACGCCCTAGACCACACACACACACCTTTTTCTGATGTTTACATTGTTTGACACTCTAATACACGTTCCCTACCTCTCTTTATATAACTAGAGAGTTAGGGTTACAAAGGGATAAGAATAAATATTACAGACAAATCTTCCTAACATAATAAACATATTATGTAATCTTTTCTTCTCTTTGAAGTTTTCCCCTTTGTCATAATATTTCCTCCATGTTTCACATGTTTTGCATTATCAACTCAAATATTAAACCCAACAATCTTCCCCTAGTTTATAATGACAAAACCAATAAGCACAAACTTCCCCTGAAGTTAATAAGTCAATAAACATGTGACTTCCCCTTATACCATGCAATATCACCAAGGATCTTCAAGTTGGAGCTTCTAAGTACTTCTTCCCCTTTTTGTCATAATCTACTAGGAGACGCTAAGTAAATGCAACTTTAATTTTAACCACCACGAACCAATATCATACGACTAATCCATCCTTCTAATGCCTCAAGATACCCTCCATGAAGATCACCAAAAAGCTTGCTGAAAATGAAATTAAGGCAAAAGAAATCCGAACCAATAGTACAATACCAACAAGTAGTAGCAAAAACCTTCACCTCGATGTAGCATATAAATGGTTAATCATTTAAACATTAAGCTTCCCCTGAAACCCATATGTTAACCATTTGAAGAATGTAGGCTCTATGTAATGATTACTGATGAAGAAAACAAAGTATAACCAATTTGATGCTGAAGTAGAACAATCCAAACATGTGTCTTATATCTTGCACTAAAGATGACATCGAACGTATACCCAATAGTATAGGGAGACCGCAATCTCTTGACGAAAAACTTCATCTACTATTCGTCAATTCGTTGTCACATGAACGCACGAACAAGTTATCTTAAAAGTGTAACACCCACTTTAAGATATGATAAAACACAAACCCAAATAATTCACTTCAACTCCAAATAGGTGATAAACACTTTTCTTCTTAATCATTTAAACAATAAGAATGAGCCATTAGCCTGTTAAGAACAAATAAACTCCAAAAACTTCAAACCTGTGTGTGTCACCCAAGATCCAATCCAATGTACTGTCCAAGATCCAAAATTAAGTTATGTCCGATATCGTATAATACTAACAGTATTAACTCGCATCTCGGACACCGCTAACAGTATTAAAATCAACGAACAGTATTAACTTTAAAGCAATCAGTATTAATACTCTTCAACCAATAATAACCTCAATAAGCATCAGTATTAATTTTTTTTTTAAAGTCAGTACTAAAAATCAAAGCATCAGTATTAACCATAAAAGGACCCGAATTAATATTCATCCACCTGTATTAACCAATTAAAAGAAATTCTCGTCTGATCTCTGCCTGTTAAATAATGTGAAGGACCAATAGTGTCAAGTTTCAAAGTCTAAATGAAGTTTGTGCTGAAAGTGAAGAAAAGAGAAGTTCAGAGGCTAAAGTGAAACATGGTAGAGTATATAATGTTTTATTCTGTTTAGGGTTTCATATCTTTTCATTCTGTTTAGTCTCTTTCTGTCTTAAACTTTCACACAGTGTTTGTCTTTCTCTTGTGATATCGATCTTGATATCAGTCTGGGTATTTGGTTGTTTCTTTGTATCAAGATCAATCTTATTTGATCTTTTTAAGTCTGAGTGTTGAGTGAACTTTGTGGTGAGATCACTAGTGTCTACCTAGTAGAGATCAGTTATTGTTTCTTTGTATTTGTATTGGTAAGCACCTAGTTGGGGACTTATCTTCTTTTATTCATATAATAAAATACACCGTGGGGTGGTTGGCTGTGTGTAATAGTTGATTGTTGTGTGCTCTTGATCATTTTTACATGGTATCAGAGCCAGGTTCTGATATGGTGGTTTTGAGATTCTAGGGTTTCTAGGGTTTCGAAGTTATTTTTGGGGATTCTTGCAATTGGTGGTTGAATTGGTTAATTGAGGTTGTTTTCTTAACGGCCGTGGTTGATTTGTTCTATTTGGGATTGGATCTGGTGATTTTGTGGGTTTCTTGGTTAGGGTTTCTTGAAACCCTAATTTGGTATTTTGGGGGTTTTTCATCCCTGGTGGTTTCTTGTTGTTTCTTGGGCCTGTTCTTGATACAATCTTACTAGACTCATTGAATCTGGTGGATTTTGTATCTCTTTCCGCTGATATATCTCTGTAAGTACTTCTTTCTCTTAAGATAACACAAAATTGGTTTAGAAGGTCCAAACGGGACAGTTAACATCTTGATCTGCCAACCTAGATTGGTACGAATACCTGCTCTGGCTGTCCCCAGTCTTCTGGCTGGTTTGTGGTTATTCTTGGGTGTGAGTTGTAGATTTTATAGTTTGTTATTTCTGTTCTTTAGTTTCTTGTTGTGTCTAAGTCGAAGGAGGATAGGATTTGGGCAGTCTTGGAAGTTGGTTGAGTTGTTTAGTTCTGGTTATTTGTTCTTGTTGTTTGCTGTTATTGCTTGTTGTGATTGTTTCTGTTTTTTCTTGCTGGTTGTTCTTGTTGTTTGATTAATATGGCTATTGAAGATGAACCTAGTGGTAGTAATACTCAAGTGTTAATTAGTAATCTAGATGCTGGTAATCCTCTTCATATTCAAACTAATGATAATAGTGGAACTGCTCTTATTCCATTTAAATTGCTTGGAACTGAGAATTATAGAATTTGGTTTGGTGCTATGAAATTGGCTTTGCAAGCTAGGAATAAGTATAGCTTTGTTGATGGTACTTGTCTTAAAGAATCATTTGTTACTAGTAATGTCTTGTCTGCTCAATGGGATAGGTGTAATGCCATTGTCTTAACCTGGATTATGAATTTTGTATCTCATGATGTTTATATAGGGTTTGTTTATTACGAAAATGTCGCTCATTTGGCAAGAATTAAAAGAAACATATGATAAAGTTGATGGTTACATATATACAATGCTACAAAAGATTAATTTCGTATAACAAGGTGGTAGTTACATTGTCGATTACTATAATAGGCTAAATTCTTTATGGAGAGAATTTGATTCTCTAACTAAATTGCCTAAATGTGTTTGTGAACATAAATGTGCTTGTGAAGCTAGTCTTGAGTTGGTATTGCATCGCAGATTAATGAAACCGATGCAATTCCTTATGGGTCTTGATGATTGTTATCAACCTGTTAGGACTGCTTTATTAACCAGAGATCCTTTACCTGAGGTTAAGGATGCTTATGCTGTTGTGTCTAGGGAGGAGTCACATAGAGGGATTCCTGAGTCTTCTAGTGTTTCTGAATCTAAACTGAATGCTTCTTCTTTTGCTGCTAAGTCATTTAATAACAATAGAAGATTGTATAACAATAGTAACAACACTAGAGGAACCAGTTCTAATACTAATACTGCTAATAGAGGTCCTAATCCTAATTTGAATTGTAAAAACTGTGGTAAGATTGGACATACTATTGAAAGATGCTATGAACTTATTGGTTTTCCACCTGGATTTGTCAAGAATAATAATCCACCTAAACAAAATGCTTTTAGACAAAACTATAATGCTAATATTGATAAAGTGTCTGAAAAACCTTCTACTACTTCATCTGCAAATACATCTTCTGGTTTTACTTCTGAGCAGATGAAGAAACTCTTGTCTTTGATCAATGATAGTTCTTCTGGAAGCATACATGCCAATATGGCAGGTAGGGCTTCATTCTTTAATGGAAATGTTTGGTTTAATATTAATTTTTCTAAATATTTCTTTGGGAATTCTAGTCTTTATGTTAAAACTATATCTTTGGGATGGATCATTGATTCAGGTGCTAATCAGCACTTGACTGTTTCTACTGTTGGTATGTTTAATGTTGTGGATATTTCTAGTCTTAAGATTACTGTTGGACATCCCAATGGTACTCTTGCTACTATAAGTCATGTTGGAAATCTAAAATTAACTAATAATGTGACTCTTTATGATGTCTTAGTGGTTCTGGTTACTGTGTAAGTTTGTTGTCTGTTAATAAACTGATTAGAGATAGCAAAATGTTTGTTGGTTTTGATGAAGATACTTGTTATATTCGAGGATTTGAAAAGGAGAATGTTCGGGACCTGGAAGTCATCGATGGATTGTATTTGTTTGATATGCAGCCTAATAATATATTGGGTGAGTGCAATATGGTTATGTCTTATAATGTGTCTAAACTTGTGCGGCATAATAGATTGGGTCACCCTCGATCCGATCTTGTTCTGTTTCTTCAAAAGGATCTTGGTATTTCCAAGAATTCCTCTATTTCTATTTGTGAAATCATCACGGGGCTAAGCGGACAAGGGAACCTTTTCCTTTGTCGATCATAAGTCTAAGAATCTTGGTGAACTTGTTCATCTTGACTTATGGGGTCCTTACAGTAACAAGTAGAGAAGGATATAAGTATTTTCTCACTATTGTTGATGATTATTCTAGAGTCATGTGGACTTATATGATTAAAACTAAAGATGAGGTGTTTGATGTATTATGCTCTTTTATTCACTTAATGTCTAATCAATTTGGTATTAAAATTAAAAGCATTAGATATGATAATGGTCTGAATTTGTAAATAAGAAAATGAGTGGAATGTTTTCGATCTTGGTATAATACATCAAACATCTTGTACTCATACACCTCAAAGAAATGGGATTGTTGAAGGAAACATAGACACCTACTCAATGTAGCTAGGAGTCTTATGTTTCAAGGGGATTCCTTTAAGGTTTTGGTCCGATTGTGTTCTAACCATCGTGTATCTTATAAACAGGCTGCCATCTTCAGTTCTAAATGGTAAATGTCCCTATGAGTTATTGTACAAAACTAAACCTAATCTTTCCCATTTGAGGTCTTTTGGATGTCTGTGTTTTGCTACCATTCTAAATAATCATGATAAGTTGTCTTATAGGTCTGAAAAATGTGTTCTAATTGGTTTTTCTTCTACTAAGAAAGCATATAAACTTTTAAGTTTGGATAATAGAAATGTGTTTTTGCGGAGATGTGAGGTTTTATGAAAATGTTTTCCTTTAAAATGAAAACCGTGAGTCAAGCGATACAAACTGTAAATGAGGTTGAACACTTGAAGTTTTTGATAGTCCAAAGTCTCAAAGACCCAATGATGAAGGGAAGATACACCACCGTTGAGGATGGTAGTATGCCATCTTCACATGATGCTAGTGATAATGAAATAGATACTACTCATATGCATCATGAAGATGGGCAATCTGCAACCTACTTTGGTGACCAACACTGGTCTGAGGGCAATTCTAGTCTTGAAAATTCTGGTTTAGTTTTTAATCAGTTTGAAAATGTTAATAAAGATGTGCAGACACCTGTATTAAGAAGGTCTAGTAGAGAGTCTAAAACTCCTATTATGTTCAATGATTATGTGATGCACTCTAAAGTCAGATATGGTATTGAGAAATATGTGAGTTATGCTAGTTTGAGTAGGACTAATATGTGCTTTGCTTCTACATTGAATAAGTCTGTTGAACCTAAGAATTATGAAGAAGTCGTTAAAATCCTAATTGGTGCGAGCTATGAACAATGAAATTGAAGCTCTAAATAGAAACAATATCTGGACTGAATGTGAGTTACCGTTGGTAGACATGCTATTGGATATAAATGGATATGGAAAATCAAGTATAAGTCTACAGGAGAAATTGATAGATATAAAGCCAGATTAGTTGCCAAAGGTTTTAATCAAAGAGAAGGTTTTGATTATGATGAAACCTTTAGTCCTGTTGTGAAAATGGTAACTGTTAGATGTCTGATAAGCATTGTTGTTTGCAAAAATTGGCCTTTATATCAGTTAGATGTTAATAATGCTTTTTTATATGGTGATCTTGATGAAGATGTCTATATGCAATTACCTAAAGGCTTCAATGGTGGTGATGATACTAAAGTATGCAAGCTTAATAAATCTTTATATGGACTTAAACAAGCTCCTAGGCAATGGAATGCTAAGCTTACTAATGCCTTAGTTGAACATGGTTTTGAACAAAGTAAACTGGATTATTCTTTGTATGTTAAACAAAAAGGTTCTGTGTTTGTTGCTCTGCTTGTGTATGTTGATGATATTGTTATCACTGGTAATGATGAAGAAGAAATCAATAACTTTAAAAACTTTTTGAGTTCTAAATTTATGATCAAAGATTTGGGAGAGTTAAAATATTTTCTTGGAATTGAAGTATTGAAAAATGATTATGGTGTTTGTATGACCCAAAGAAAATATTGTTTGGAATTGTTATATGAGTATGGTCTGCTAGCAGCTAAGCCTGCTGATACACCCTTGCCTGAAAATTCTGTTTTGAGTTGTGTTGAAGCTAGTAAAGATAAAGTGTTGAGCAATATAAATAACTATCAAAATTTGGTTGGTAAATTGATTTACTTAACTAATACCAGACCTGATATTAGTTATGTTGTTCACTGTTTAAGTCAACACATGCATAAACCTTTACAATCTCATCTTAAGGTCGCTCTAAGGATTTAAAATATCGAAAAGTCTCTGGTTTAGGTCTGCAGTTTAATAAAGAGTCGATCTCAAGCTAAAAGCTTATGCATTCGATTGGGCTAAATGTCCTCTAACTAGGAAATCAGAATCGGTTTTGTGTATTCTTGGGTAATTCTCTTATTTCTTGGAAAAGTAAAAATAAGCTACTTTGTCTAGAAGTTCTGAGTTGAGTATAGAAGCATGGCTTCAACTACATGTGAAGTGATTTGGTTGAGTAACATGTTACAGCCTTGGTCTTAAAGAGTTGTTACCAATTAACATATTCGTGATAATAGTCTTCGCAATTGATTGTAGCTAATCCATGTTTCATGAAAAACTAAACACTTTGAGTTGGATGTGCATTTGGTCAGAGAGAAGGTTTCTGCTGGAGTGATTAAAACTGTTAAGATTCATACAGATATGCAAGTAGCAGATATTTTTACTAAATGTCTTGGACAAAGACAACATTCTTTGTTTTGCAAAAGTCTTGGTATGTTTGATCATTTGCGGTATTAACAATTGTGAAAAGAATAGCGCCCGGAAAAAGATGGAAGCAGTTTACATGATGCAGACTTATCAACTTGTGGAGGGTGTTAAATAATGTGAAGGACCAAGAGTGTCAAGTTTCAAAGTCTAAATGAAGTTTGTCTTTGAAAGTGAAGAAAAGAGAAGTTCAGAGGCTAAAGTGAAACATGGCAAAGTATATAATGTTTTATTCATTTAGGGTTTCATATCTTTTCATTCTGTTTAGTCTCTTTCTCTCTCAAACTTTCACACGGTGTTGTCTTTCTCTTGTGATATCGATCTTGATATCGATCCAGGTATTGGTTGTTTTTTGTATCAAGATCAACCTTGTTTGATCTTATTAAGTCCGAGTGTTGAGTGAACTTTGTGGTGAGATCACCGGTGTCTACCTAGTAGAGATCAGTTATTGTTTCTTTGTATTTGTATTGGTAAGCACCTAGTTGGGGACTTATCTTCTTGATATTCATATAATAAAATACACCGTGGGGTGGTTAACTGAGTGTAATAGTTGATTGTTGTGTGCTCTTGATCATTTTTACACTGCCCCACTGACCAATCAAATCACCACCAATAGTGTATACTTGAAAACCAGAATTAATAGTGAAAATCGCCTTGTAGGTCCAAGTGAAATCACATCTAATTGCACGTGATCAACCCATAATATACACAAACAGAATATATGAACTCAAATAAGAATCTTGATAGTACCTCGTGAAACCAACTATGAGGAAACCAATCAACAGTAGGTCCAAAAGATATCTTTAACAGTAGGCTACTCAAGCCATATTAAAACCTTTGAATGACCTACACATGCCTCTTTATACTAGAATAGTACTCCCTCCGTCTCAAAATTATTGTCATGAGACAAGATGCACAATGTTTAATAAAAGTGGGTCCACTTTAATATACAACCACTAAAATGGAATATTCTCTTAATAGATTCTCTAGTTTTTACTTAAAATGGAAAGTGGACAATTATTTTGAGACGTCCCAAAATGGAAATATGGACAATAATTATGAGACGGAGGGAGTATAATGGAAATAATGAGTAGCAGCATAAAAATATCATCATATATTCAACCAACCAGATTTAACAATTATTTTGCCATCCCATGTGATTGCATCGCCACAAACTAATCACATGTACCAACGAGCACACTTAAATATCATTGGTCAGTAACTCAGTACATAAAAATAGATCAATGTTTGACCACGTGATTGCCCAAATATGTCATCCAATCGAATCATATAAACGACAAACAATTGATTAAATCGAATAACACCAATTTATGACAGCCATAAATAGGTACGAGGTTACCTTAGAATTAGAACGCCATACAGAAACAAAAGTTGATCTCATTAAAACCAAATCGTACCATCATCAGATCTGCTCTTCTTTTGCATAACCACAACATCGAAAAACCTTGTAAAACCCACGATATCGATTCTATCAAGCGTTCACATCTAACACACACTAAAACCAATTCCCTGTATCTCTTTATATAATAAAGATACTAGGGTTACAAATGAATCTTTCTAACATATAAAATATTTCCTGTATGTCCATCTTTTTGTAGAATATCCCTTTGTCTTCTTAAGTCCCTCAAGTTTCATTATTTTTAATTGTTGCATATTAGTTTCGTATTATCAACTCAAAATAACAAACCCAACAATCTTCCCCTAGTTGATAATTTCAAAACTATACGATGAATGAAACTTCCCCTTAAGTCATGCTATACCATCAAGGATCTTCAAGTTGCAAATATTCAAGTAGACTCTTCTTCCCCTTTTTGCCATTATCTACTAGAAGAAGCTAAGTAGAAGCAACTTTGATCTTCAAAGCCATGAACCAATATCATACGACTAATCCATATTTCCAATGCCTCAAGATACCCTCCATGAAGTTTTCCGCACTAAAAATGAAATTAAGGCAAAAGAAATCCGAACCAATAGTAAAATACCAACAAATAGTAGCAAAAACCTTCACCTCGATGTAGCATATCAATGGTTAAACATTTAAACATTAAGCTTCCCCTGAAACTCATATGTTAACCATTTGAAGAATGTAGGCTCTATGTAATGATTACTGGTGAATAAAACCAAGTATAACCAACGTGATGCTAAAGTAGAACAATCCAAACCTGTGTCTTATATCTTGCACTAAAGATGACATCGAACGTATACCCAATCTTGATGTATAGGGAGACCGCAATCTCTTGACGAAAAACTTCATCTACTATTCGTCAATTCGTTGTCACACATGAACGCACAAACTAGTTACCTCCTGCTAAAAGGTATTGTAAAACACAAACCCGAAAAGATTCCACTTCATCTTCAAATAGGTGATAAACGCCTTCCTTCGTAATCATTTAAACAATAAGAACGAGCCATTAAACCTGTTAAGATCATAAACCAATATCCAAAAATCTAAGTTGTGTGTGTCGTCCGATATCTCAATTCAACCAAAGATATGCACTGTTCCAATACCATAAAACATGATTGATTATAATTGCGTGCATGCATGAATATCAACTTATTAAATCTCACCACCATCTCATGAGAAATTTAATAGCACAAAGCAATATGCATGAGAGGGAAATAACACGTTAACTGATCAACCAAATGTATACACCATACGTAAGACATGATCTCCAAGTAGTCAACTTAGTCATGCTCCCATCATCCAATACCAATCTTCCATCTTCGTATACTCATGGGACCATGCAATTTTCGGAACAACAAAAACCATTTAATCCATGCGTATAATACACCAGTTATTCCCAGCTTGTTGCCCATGTTATCACACTACGTATGAAGATCAGCAACCCTATCTTTGTAGTACACTCACTGACCCACGATCTTAATGAATCTTCAAATCCCACAACCATGTAGATCTTACACGTTGTAACTCAATATATCTATAATAAGCATCAAAGTAACATGCATGTTATTCTAATAATAAGGTAGCTTGTAATAACCATGCACATTATTCTCTTATGTAACCCATGCGATAAAGAAACCAAAGCAAATAAAGATCACCGTCGCATGATAATTAGTCACCAATCACACACTAACATGCATACCATTGTACCAGCTGCTTGTTCTCTCTTGAAAGGAGGTCAAATTAATCGAGCTATATGATAATAATAAAAACTCCAATAACTGTCATGGTACCAGCTTTTAAAAACGTCGGGCAGTACTAACCTTAAAGAGGGCAGTACTAACTAGTTTAATGAAGTAATACAAAGTGGGCGAGATACCAGTATTGTGTATGACCAGAACTATGGCAGCAGTAAGGACATCCATGTAGCAGTAGAAACATTTGTCACAGCATTATTAACGCAACATAGCAGTAAACATCACAAATCTGAAGCAGCAGTTTGAAACTTTGAATCTTTGAAGCAGCATTAGTTGTCATAAGCATCAAGAACCCAAAACCAACTGATGCTCGATATAATCATAACAGATAGTCAGAATACAAACAGCAGCTTAGACTTGAATACTTCAGATATCATAACCAGTAACCATGATAAACAACAGTAATGAAAGTAGAGATAATAGCCATGTACTAGTTATTCTTACAGACCCTAATGTCAACCCTCTTAGGCTTTTGAATATGTGCATCTCCAATCTTCTGATAAACACAAATCGTTGTAGCAATATTTTATGAGCAGTACACGATCCAATAAACAGCACTATTCATGCATCAAGCAGTTCATGGAAAACAGTAGTCAATGAAGTTAGGTTTTTTCTTCAAATTCACCAATTCTAGAGAGAGAAACTTAGGGTTTCGTTTCTTGATAATTAGTAGTGTAAATATTAACAAAAACCCAGCAACATTCAGTACCAAAGAAACCCTAAACATATATGAAAACCCCAAAAATTCGAACTTATACCTTGTTGTCCCAATTCTAGATCAATAATATGTAGATTGCAAATTGTAAACTAAATGAATAAGTATTTTTGTCTATTAACCTTCTAATGTAATCGATACATACATATATATATGTTCTAACCGCTGTAATCTAAACATCATGATGGTTCGGTTTTGTAACCGCCATCCCATAACCGCTTTATGGTTATTAAGTTCCTAGTTGACGAGTTTGGTCATTCGTCTAATAATATTTACATATGAAGCATAAGAGTAAGATTATTTGGTTCACATTCTCCTCCTTAATCTTGATCGTTGCTTCGTCCTAAATCTTGAACTCCGAGCATTTGTCGCATAGTCACGAACTTCAATCTTGGTAGAGCCTTCGTTAGAATATCTACTCTTTGTAGTTCTCCGCTGACATGTTCCACATTGATGTGCCCATTCTCTATGCTTTCACGAATGAAATGGTAGCGAATATCGATGTGCTTGCTTCTTTCATGAAAAACTGGGTTCCTGACGAGTGCTATTGCTGAAACGTTATCGACCTTCAGCGTTATCCTTTTCTCTTCCCATCCAGTTAATTCACTAAGCAATCGCTTTAACGATAAGGCTTGACATATTGCTACAGTAGCCGCCATGAATTCTGATTCACATGATGATAGCGCCATCGTTGGTTGCTTCCGAGTACACCGTGTAATAGGTGACTCTCGAAATAAAATACTATCCCAAGAGTTCCTTTTCCTTGATCGGTGTTAATTCCATAACTCATCGTGTAACCGCAATCTTGCGCACCGCCTTCTTGCTTGTATATTATGCCATGCTCCTTTGTTTCTTTGATGTATCGGATTACTTGCTTTACCGCCTTGTGTGATGATCCTTGGTCTTGCATGAATCGATGAGTAGTACGACCGAGTAACTAAGATCCGGTCTTGTATCTTGTAAGTACCTGAGACTTCCGACTAAGCTTCTGTAATAAGTTGCGTCAACTGAGTTTCCATCTTCCGCCTTGACCAACTTAGTACCGGTATCCATAGGTATCTTCGTATCATTGTTGTCTGCCATACTTGTTTCCTTCAAGATCTTGTTAATATAACATGTCTGCTTGATTGTAATCTCTCCTCCTGTCAGTGTAACTTTTATCTCAAGATAATAAGCTAACAATCATAAGTCGCTCATTTCAAATTTATCCTTCATCTGGGATTTGAATTCTTTGATTTCTTTCCTTGGAGTGCCTGTGATTATCAAATCATCTACGTAGACTCCAACTATAAGTGTAGAATTCTCGTTCCTCTTTGTATAAACTGCTTGTTCGATAAGGACTTTAATGTTTGATCAAGCTTCACATTCCAAGCTCTCGGTGCTTGTCTTTAGCCATATAAAGCTTTAGTAAGCTTATAGACTTTTCCTGTGTTTCCTTGTTGTATAAATCCTTCAGGTTGTGCAACCTAGACTTCTTCCTTTAAATCTCCATGTAAAAATGCCGATTTTACATCTAAATGATGTACTTGCCATCCATGATATGCTGCTAATGCTAATATCAATCGAACTGTCTCTATCCAAGCAACCGGTGCAAATACTTCATCGAAGTCTATTCCCTGTTCTTGTACATAACCTTTTGCTACCAACCGTGCTTTATATTTGATGATATTTCCTTTTGCATCCCTCTTGGTCTTGTAAACCCATTTGAGTCCTATTGCCTTTTGATTTTCTGGCAATGTAGTAAGAGTCCATGTATTATTTTTGTTGATTGAATCCAATTCAATCTCCATGGCCTCAATCCATTTCTCAGCTGTTGATGCTTCCTTATAGTTACGGGGTTCCTCTTCCGTAAATAATAAACTTTGTGGTTCAACTCTACGTGCATACTTGTATATTTCCGTCATGTCTTTGTATTCACGTACGGGTGTATCATCAAATCTACCTCTTGAGTTCTCTATAGAACTAGTAGTAGCTTCTTCTTCCTCTTCTGAGTGTGGGTCGTAATTGTATGTCGGTGGTATGATTGGTGAAACTGGATCAGGAATCAGATCTTGTTCGTGATACGTGTTGTCATCGTTCTCTGTGTTGACAGGTGTAAGGTTTTCATTGTCAACTCCTTCTACCACAAAACTAGTCCAAAATGTGTCTTGTGTGCTCGTATCTTCTTCATCTTTATTCCAATCCAATGGTTTTGTTTCCATAAACTTACGTCCCTACTAACATGTTTCTTCTTGGCTATTGGATCATATAACCTACATGCTTTTGATCCTTCCTCTACCCTAAGTAAATCAATGGTATGTACGTCGTCCGCCTTCTTCAAGTGAGGTATCGTTATCTTTGCATAAGTCGTGCATCCGAATATTCTTAGGTTTTCCAGATTCGGTTTTGTTGTAGAGTGCCTCATATGGAGTTTTATCTGTCGGGGCCCTCGTAGGTACCCTAATGAGTATGTAAATTGCATGTTTAATCGCCGCCAAAAAGTTAAGGGTAATTTCATCGCTTTCATCATACTCCTTGTAGTTGATAACATCGTCCTATTCCTTCTCTCCACTACTCCATTCTCATTGTGGGAGTACGGTGTCGTCAACCTGTCGTGCTATTCCGTTTTCCTTACGAAGATCTTGTGAATTCATTTGATGTGAATTCACCACCTCTATTCGTTCTTAGCATTCTTATTTTCAATCTCATTTCCATTTCTATCTTCCATCTAAATTCCTTGAATGTACTAAATGCCTCATCTTTCGATGTCGAAAGTAGGCCCACATAAACGTGTACAATCGTCCACTAACAAGAAAATGAGTTTCTTGCTCGAGTGTGTTCTTTGGACTTATAGGACCGCAAAGGTCTCCATATACTAAGTCCAACGGGTTCTTTGATCCGAATTTAGCTTGGTTTGAAAATGGTGTTCTCTGTGTTTTCCTAATAAACATGCGTCACAAATCGCCCTAAGCATGATTTATTCTTAGAATTCCTTCTACTAGACCTTTCCTAGTCATCTTGTTAATATCGTCAAAATTCAGATGACCTAATCTAGCATGCCATAACCATGCTTGGTTATCTATGTTTGCTAAGAGACATATAGGTGTTTCTATCTGTAACTGAATCTTGTAGAGTCGATTCTTAGATCTTTCTACTTTCATCAACAACTTCTTGTTCTTATCATACAAAGTCAACTTGTTTCCGTCCATAATGACCTTACAACCTATCTCCGTAAGTTTTCCTAGACTAAGTATGTTGCTTTTGAGGTTTGGTATGTAGTATACTTCCGATACTACCTTCTGTTCCTGGTTCTTACAACCTAATAGTATAGATCATCTACCCATTATTTGTTTATACGATCCATCTCCAAAACGTACTCGTCCTGTTACGCTTTCATCAATATCCCTAAAATGACTCTTTATCCCAGTCATATGGTTACTTGCGCCATTATCTAAATACCATATGCTTGTATTCGTTGTAGCATATTTCTTTGGTTGAATTTGTTCCTCATTCAACAACACTTCCTTGTGTTCAGTTTCGTGCATAGTCATTAGTAGTGATGGTTCATCGTCTTCTAAGATAAGGTTTGATTGTTCCCGAGTTGTCGGTTTTCCTCACAATTCCTTTTAAGATGTCTCGATTTTATGACACTGTAGCATTTTACCTTGCTTACATCCCACTCAATTTTATTCTTATCTGAACTCTCTTTATAACTAGAGTTCCCTCCTTGTGAGTTGTTTCTATTTTTATTTTGCCAGTTCCCTCGTGAGAAATTTGATTTCCCTCCACGTTTGTAAAAATGTTTCCTATTTCCTGAGTGTTCGCCATGTGCGAATAATAGGTTTTCCTGGCTTTCTACTTGTCCTCCTTTCCAGAGTTTTATCCCTTCCTCAAATGCCTTGAGTCTTCCAATGATCTCATCTAAAGTGATGTCGTCGAGATCAGTTGTTTGCTCTATGGATGCTACTATCTGAATGAACCTATCTGGTGTGGAGTCTAATAGTTTTTGAACTAAAAGTGATTCATCCAAAGTTTTCCCTAATTCTTTTGCCTTCGTGGCATAGACGTTTAGTTTAGCCGCAAATGCATCCACCGTCTCATCTTCCTTCATTTGAAGGGAGTTAAACCCAATCATCAATGATTGTAACCGTGCTTTCTGCACTCTATCTTCTCCAACGTGTCTTTTCTTTAGCGAATCCTACAAATCCTTTGCCGTCTTACAACCCGCTACTTGTAAGATCACATCTTTCGTCAACGCTTGATATAGGAAGGCAGTCGTTGCCTTATCCTTCTTATCATCAACTTGTGTATCTATCTTTGGTTCTATTGCTTCCCATAAGCCATGTGCCTCTAGTATAACCTTAATTTGTATAACCCAAACAATGTAGTTTGTGGTTTTCAACCTAGGGCATTGATATTGTGCAATAGGTGTTACGGGTTTTGGTGTAGTTGATGTGCTTGCTATATCGTCGACAGTCATCTTGAAAGTTCTTAGTATCTTCACTTTCTAATTTAATGGGATTTATCATAGTGTGGTTTTTCTATAAAATATGGAATATCTAGTCTTCTGGGAATCCTAATAATACGAGATCAATAAATAGTTTTCGGGATTTCCTAATAGTATGAAATAAATATTCTATACTATTCTAATAAAAATTAAAATCCAGAAAAAGTTTAACTTGTGACCTCGTCGATGCGATGAATACAAGTGTATTCCCTTTGGTTTGCGTTAGTAAGAATCGTTTACCAACGTTTGTTGCTATTCCCAAGTTTGGTTCTTTTCGTTTCCTTTGCCTCGTACCCTTGATGTTTGTTCTCCTTGCCTCGTACCCTTCGAACACAAACACACCAAGTTTCTTCTTGTTTTTTTGTCGAATTTCCTTTTTTCAACTTGTATTCAAAACAAACTTTGCGTATTGTTTTCTTCGAAACTGTTTTTAACCCAAGAAGTCTCGGACTTCTTTTTCAAACCTTTGAAATTCTTGACTCCGAATGGCAATACTGTTATGTCGAAATGAATTTTTCAAACAAGCCCAAAAACACAATTTGTTTTCTTTTCTTGTTCTTCCGCACTACACACGTCTCCTTTTCCTTGTACGTTATTTGATTTCTTTCTTTGAGACCAAACTTCCCACACACAACACTTTGGTACCGAGATGGTAACCAAATTCACCAAACAAGGTTATTTGCTTCTGATTCTCTTCACGTCGTTATTTTCTTTTGTGTTGTCCGACACTACTCCACACAAACTGAGTGCTCTCCTTTCCTTTGTCACGTACGTATTTTTCTCCACAACAACGTTTTCCCTGCGTGTTACCCACGTATTCTTCTACTTTGAGTTTGAAATTTAACCGGTTTCTCAAAGTATTTGCCCACTCGCTCTCTTTCCAGAACAAAGTGTATGAATTTTCTTCCTTCCCTATGTTTTCGCCAACAAGGTTTCCCCACCAATCCGTTTGGTGTAAACGTTATAATCAACTACGTAAACGATCGTGCACTATCTTCTACGTATGCTTATTCACGCTTGTTTCTCTTGGAAGTAGAGAAAACAAAATCCTTGTTGAAACAAGGTTTCCTTTCGTATGAAACAAGAGTTTCCTACGTGTTGAAAACAAGTTTCGCGTATTCCCTTTGGGTTTCTTCATGTATAGTATACAAAACGCTATGTAAAACATCGCTCGACACGAATTGTTGTCCAATTCTAGATCAATAATATGTAGATTGCAAATTGTAAAGTAAATGAATAAGTATTTTTGTCTATTAACCTTCTAATGTAATCGATGCATACATATATATATGTTCTAACCGCCGTAATCTAAACATCATGATGGTTCGGTTTTGTAACCGCCATCCCATAACCGCTTTATGGTTATTAAGTTCCTAGTTGACGAGTTTGGTCCTTTGTCTAATAATATTTACATATGAAGCATAAGAGTAAGATTATTTGGTTCACATACCTTGTTTCTGCAGCGAACTTCGACCCTAAATAACTTTTGATTGAGAGCTCATATCGATGATCCCTCGGGTGAAAAGTTAGATTGACATATAGAGAACGTCCACCACAAATTTCACCACGATCCAACGGTTAACGAAAACGTTATGACCTCTTGAAAACTGACCTGCAAAATCATTACGAAAATTGAACCAGCTGCGAAAATTTCTTCTTCTTCAAGAAACCTTGCAAAATCCCAGATATCAAGAGCAATCCGCTCTGAAACCACATGTTAGAATCGATGCTCGAGGTTGTTTAGACCTTATCTAGGATTATCAATAAAGCACAATAACAATGATAAACATATATAGAACGCAGCAGAATAATCAAACAATCATTGTTATTATTGAGGTTTCTTCGTCATCATCTCTAACAACTACATACAAACACCACAGCCCCAATACTACGTGATCAAGGTAGTACGGTTACCTAATTATAACAGGATCAAAGACCTTGGGGCTAACTAACACAAACACTATAGTCTAGGCGTTTACAACTTACTACGCCCTAGACCACACACACACACCTTTGTCTGATGTTTACATTGTTTGATACTCTAATACACGTTCCCTACCTCTCTTTATATAACTAGAGAGTTAGGGTTAAAAAGGGATAAGAATAAATATTACAGACAAATCTTCCTAACATAATAAACATATTCTGTAATCTTTTCTTGTCTTTGAAGTTTTCCCCTTTGTCATAATATGTCCTCCATGTTTCACATGTTTTGCATTATCAACTCAAATATTAAACCCAACACCATTTATACTTCCCATGTCTTATCTTACCCTTTAGTCATGAAGCGTGTCTAGGTGATGCAGCGAGCAATCTTTGGTGTCTTGGCCATGGATTTTGTCATGTATCATTGATTTTGTTCACTTCGCCGTGACATGTTAGTAATGACGAGTCACCCTTAACCTTTGTTGTGTCTACCCATATTGCCTTCAAGAATTGTTTAGCCCTTAACTCTAGTGGTGGACATTTGTGTAACCGCCAAGCTTATGATAGAATACATGCTATGACTGTGCGATTGAGTGATCAGCCCGAAATTGACACTTAGAATAGTTGACAGATTTGAGTGTTTCGTTCCCATTTTGTGAGGTGTTCGGCTTTGTTTTATTCTAGCATAAGGGATTTGTAAACTTATATTTTCCAGGTTTTGGGATATATCTTTTTAGAAATCCTTCTAATAAGGTTTACTTGAGGGCAAGGAGAGTTCAAATGGGGAGATATTTGATAACATCAAATAGTCCTGAATATTAAGTGTCAATTTCCCCCGATAATGCTTGTAATTTATATCATTTATATGGATTTACGCTTGTTTTCCACTTTCGTGTAAATTACGAGCATCGAGCTAAAGAGACGCGGAATTGGAGAAATATCAAAGATTTATCATAGTATGTCGACTTTGAAGAAGTTACAACAGAACTCATCTCTCACATTCCAGAACTAAAGCGTGACTCGTAAAACCAACTCATCAAAAGGTTATGGCGTAACTCTCCAAACACTACGACGTAACTATATTAGGTCAAATGAGGTTCCACGCACGATAACTACGCCGTAACTATTTCACTAACTACGACGTAACCAAGTAATATTGAAGATACGTGTAACCACTCATAAGGTTACGCCAGTAACCACAGATCTAGTGCAAATTACAAAGAAATTGAAGATTACGGCGTAACTCTTATATTAGTTACGCCATAACCCGATTGGCCTATAAATACCCACGATTTCCAAAGATTTCAAAGCATCCCATTCCACACACTACAACCAAAGAACGGGAAGAAGCCAAAGGCGGTCTAGAGGAGCATACTGAGTCGTCTCCAAGGAGAAATCACTCCCCACGATAAGCATTAGCATTTTCTTTTCTTTACTTTCGATTCATGTATTTCAGAACTTTGAATATTGAATTGATTTGTATGGTTAATATGAGCGCTAAGCACCTCTTGGTGATGGCCTAGTTATGATTCCTTAATTGTTTTGTTTGCGTTTACATTACTTCCGTATAATTATTTCTAAGTGTATGCATGCATAGTTTATTGGTAGCTACCCTTGTTTGGTAGTTTTGAATGGCGGTAGAGGCTAGTTGCTTAGGAGATATGACCAACCGACCCTAAGTGAGTAGACCGAGACGGAAGGTAAGATATGACTAACCGACGACCCTTTCTACTTGTGCGATTTGACCAACCGATCACCCACCGCTTGGATGAACTTAAGAATTAGGGGTGAGTGTTTAAGTTGCTAACGCCCGGCACTCACTATTATAAATCTAGCATGTAGCGGTACTTAATGACTGCTTAGGGACCGTGAACAACTGGACTTATGAAAGGACACCGACTTCTCCAAAGGGTGGCATCTTTGTTGATAGGTTAGGCGAATTGACTAAATGTTGTCCTCTCGAATTTGACCTCACCTGAAGTAATTGGAAGTAAGTAGACGTAGACATTACTAGCTAGGAGGATTAACTAGGTTAGCACCACTCTCCTCTATTGATTAAACCTTTGCCTTTTATCTGCTTTAGTAGTTAATTAATTCCTTATCGAAATCATTATTAAAATCTATGACACCTAGACTTAGTAATAATCCAACACACATAGCTCTTGGGATGACCTCGGTTTTACCGAATACTACACTACACACGACCGGGTACACTGCCCGTTAGTGCATTAGGGTAGACCATAGGTATAACGAGACTATATAAATATTAAAACCTGGTCAGTGAAACCTGCATCAGCGGGATTCTTACAGTCAACCCATATCACTTTGACTTTAGATGATGTAACAAAACCAATTGAAGAAGGTGAGATTCCTAGGTACTCTAAAGGAATCTAGGAAGTGAAGTTTCACGTCAAAGGAGAATATTTTAAGTATGTATATGGCTATAATCTCGTTCTACATGTACAAGATGATGGAAAGTAAGCGAAAAAGTTAAATATTAGCTTTTCGCATGTAAATGGAATTTCACAAGATGTTTGTGATAAGTTTATTGGAACTTGGGTCAAAAGTAAAGCTTTGATTGCTACACGTGCTGGTAAAGGAAGAAATTGGACAATAGTAGAATCATGATTGGTCATATACTCATATTACTCGTAGTTGCTATCGTTTTTGTACCGATGAAACAAGCAAAATGCTTATCTTACTTGTTATTGTTTAGCTCGCAACAAGATATAGAAAGTATTTATATGAATAATAATGGAATAAAGATTCTTGATTTGTATCAGTACGGGGATAAGATGAGTTTACGGGTATTTTGAATGACTTCAGAAAGTGTAAAATGTTTTCTTGTTTTAATTGATACATGAAAGCCTATGAATTGGGTTAACTTTTGTTATGAAAAATTCTTTCTTTTTCCTTTATTGATACAATAGTGAAATCGCAAGTGTGATCTTGACCTAACTCAATACGTCTCTTAACTTTCAATGATGCAAATACAAGCATTATTTTCTTGTAATATACTATCTGAACGTATTGTGTTTTACATAAATTTTACTACCATATTAACTACCTTTCTTTACCTATTGTGTTTTATGATGGTGGAGTAGACGGTGGCGGTGGTGGTGGTGGTAGTGTCCGTGGTGGCGGTCACGGTGGTGGTGGTGAAGAGGTTGAAGAGGGAAGAAGGTGCAGTGTCTAATATTGTGTTTAATGGGAAATGTGCATATTTAATATGGTGATAGGAGTCTAACGGTGAAAATAGTGTAAAATGTGAAAAGACAAATATAGACATCATGTGCAAGGACGAAATTTCATTGGGGGCGGGGAGGTGGTGACCCCCCAATTAAAAAAAAAAAAAAAAAAAAAAAAAAACTTGGTTTCATTAATACAATATGTATGTACTATTAACGTATTCTTTAGCATTGCAGGACAATACTTCTATTTCAACAAAAGAAAGTACAACAACTGTACAAAACATTCATATTAGTAATTTGGAGGTATACTTTCAAGAGAATTGGGTAATGCTTTAAGCAATTGGTGTCAAGTTCTTATAAAAAATATAATTTTACGCTTTAACAATTTTGCCCCCTCCCCAACAAAAACGTTCAAGTTCCATCACTGATCATGTGTAAGTCACATGTGATACTTAACGAGAAAACCTAACGCTTGGACCGTAAGAGAGTAAAAAACGTATGTTAGGAACTAGGGCCATGAAACCCTAGATCTGAGGACCAAATGTGCAATCATCCCTAACCTTGGGGACCAATGGTATAATTTACCCAAGTTTCTAACATACTGCAAGTTACCTTCCAATCATTATGACTATATGGAGCTTCGATAATAAATGATTCCAAATCACATGTGTTAGATGCATTTCTTGTGATTAACCTTCCCTTTACGACATGTTATAGGATCTGGAGTTCGTTAGACGACCCACATTAATCAAATGTCAACTAATGCTATAGTAGTTTGTATAATAAAGTAGGTTGTATAAGTGTCTATCCTCTTTTTAATTGTTTTGAAATAATACCAATTAGGGGTGTCAGTATGGTCGGGTTAAAAATCTTGTCAGGTTGCTTTGACCCAAACCCGATAACCCGATAGTGTTATCAGGTCGGATAAGGTTAGATAAATAATGTTATCTGGTTATCAAGTGCACCCGATAAGGCCCAAAAATCATTAACTATTTTTTTCTTATACTTCTTACAAGCCCAATAACACTTAGAGAGAGATATGAATAACAGAGTCGAATATCTCTATAATTTGATAGTAGGTTACATTTATCCCAACAGATTCTATAGACTGTACAAAGTTACATGTTGGTGACATCTATAAGATAACTTCTTAGCTCTCATACTCAATAGTTTAGTGGCCTAGCACACATTGTGTGAACTATAAGCGGCAAGTTGCTAAATGTAGAATGTCAAATAAAAACTAGAGTAAATTGCAAAAATCGTCCATGTGGTTTGCCAAGATTGCAGAAATCATCCCTTATCTTCCATAAATGCAGGCGGCCTCCTTATTACGAAACCTTTTGATCATTTTGGTCCATGGCACCAATGATGGTCAGTGTTTGTCTGTTAGTTGACAATATACCAAGGGAAATTTTGTCATTTTGCCTTGTGGTCCCTTTTTGCTATCCAAATCCAACTCGACACAAAAACAGTGGTTCCTTTGTGCTTTATACCCATCTATATAATAATCAAAGGGTATTGGTTTTTCCCTAAATCCTAAAACATACAAAACCTTAATTTTACACTAATTTGTTAAACACGTCAAAGCCAAGAAATTAATGGAAATGGTGAGCTGTATTTGTGGTAATCATGTAGTTGTTCGCACTTCATGGACTGACATAAACCCTGGTCGTAGGTTTTGGTCTTGTCCTCAAATTGTAAGTTATTTTTTTGATTTAAGTATTTCAATTTGTGATGTTGTTACTTATGTACTGTTCTTAATGCTTTATTTTAGGTTACAAATTGTGGGTTCTTCTTATGGTTGGATCCTCCTATGTGTGCTCGGTCAAGGACTATTATCCCTGGATTGCTAAGATCAAGAAATGCACTTCAAGAATCTTTGTACACAATGGCAATTGCAAAACGTCGACTCAAGATTATGTTGTTTTGTAATTGGTTATTGTTGGTTGTTATGTTCTATATGTAATCTTCTTTGTGTTGTTTTCATGATTAAATGGACTAGTAGTTAACCAGATAAGTTTGTAATGGTCAATAAATTTTGATATGTTTAGTGATGTTCAGTTTAATGCAAGTCTACCCTTTATGTTATCAAAGATTCAGAACAGTTTTTGAGGCATAAAACATTAACCAAACTTAAGTGTTAAAACGTAGTCTTAAGACATTCATAAAGAATGAAACATAGTATTTAAACAGTCATAATATTGTCTTAAAACATAGTAGTATTGACCAACACATTGTCTTACTAACTTGACCAAAAATAGTCGTAAAACATAGTATCCAAAACACAACCAAACTTAAGTATTAAAACACAACCAAACAGTCATAAAGCATAAAAGGGAATGAAGTAGTACTGAACTACTTTGTTGGTGTAAGTCTCAAGGCATTTTTCTTTGTTCTCTTTATTGGAGTCACATTTCCAGCAGCCACATTTGTTGTTACAGCTTGAGTTCCAGCTTGACTTGGAGTTCCATAAACTTAACTTCTAAGTTGACTTCCACCCTGACTTGCAGCAACATGTGATGTTCCATCTAGGCTTGCAGAAGCACAATTTGCATATACAACATTTACAGAACCACTTTTAGCCTGAGTTACAGCAACATTTGCAGTTCCAACTTCACTTACAACTACAATTTTAGCATGATTTGGTCTTTGTCTTTTCTGACTACCACCTTTACTTGTTTCGCCTTGATTTCTTGCTTTTTTTGGACAACTTCATTTATTGTGACCTGTACCCTTACAAATACAACAAGTGACTGTTTTCCTTTTTCTTGTCAATTTTCCACCTTTCACCATGTCAGTCTCACCTGCACTCTTTTTCCTTTTCTTTGGTGGCCTACCTATCTGAGGATGTTGCTTAGGTGGAAGTAGTGTAGTTGGGCAATCAAACTTCTCCCAAAATTGTAGACCTTGCACTGGATTCACTTTAAAGGAATAGACATCCTTCCATGTCTAAAGATTGTATGCCTTGTGAACCCAGATTTCTAGCAATCCAACATTTATTCCATTGTATGCCATGTCATGAATACAAACAACTACATGCTTGCATGGAATTCCAGATACTTCCTACTTCCTACAACTGCATTTCCTTTCATTAAAATTCACAACACATTGCTCACCCCATGGACCCTTGACTTGAAACAGTTCTACCCCATTCCAATCCACATCATAGTTCACTGAAGCTTCTTTGATTGCTTTAGAAATACTTGTTATTGATGGAGTTAAAGGTTCCTCACTCTTTTTAATTAGCTTTTGCACAATAACTATCATCTTCATGATGTACTCTCTAACATACTCTAAGGCAGAAATAATTGGACCATAACTAGCTTCCAACAATTGCCTATTGAATACTTCACAAACATTGTTGATTAAAAGATCACAATTAGTCATCCATGTCACATTTAGGATGTTTATGGATACTAAATTCTAACATACATAAAATTATACATAAAAATTTACAGCAGTAAATACCTGAGAAGTGAGATCTACTCTAGTGCTCATGTGCTATTTTCTTTAACCATTCATAAGCCTTCTTGTTGTGTCTTTTCAGTTCATCCATTTGTTTGTTGAACTCAACAACTGTTAAAGCAGTAACACACTTCCACAACATTTCCTTGTATTCACCACCTCTCCAAATGAGATTCATATTTTCATGGATATGTCTGACACAAAATCTATGCTCAGCTACAGGAAAAAGCTTTGCAAATGCTGGTAACAACCCCTAAAAACAAGACATAAAAATACAGTCATTATGTAGTAACCTTAAACAATTATATCAGCAATTAAGTAATTTCCTTTAAAAAGAAATACAATCCTTAAAATACTTACCTTTTTGCCTATCAGTGATAAATGTGAATTAGAATTGTTGTATAAATCCAAATCATCCCCAAGGCAAGTCAAGAACCATGTCCGATAGTGTCTTGATTCGATTCTACTATCCCATAAGCTACGAGTAGATGTCATTATTTGAATCCACGCCACAAATGTGAGTAATTTCCATGTATAACGCCTTTGATAAAAGCTCCATCTAAACCTACCAATTCTTCTTGACTCTAAACCATCTTTCAAGGCACCAAAACAAACATAAATTCTTCTAAATATTCTAGTGGGTGAATCTGGGTTCTCCTCCCCATACATATCAATGTTTACAGTAGTGTTTGGGTTACACTTCTACAAATCATTCACATAATCCCTCAGTCTTGAATATGGTAGCTTAGCATCACCTTTTAAATGTACCTCTGCCTTTGCTTTAGCCCTGAATGCCTTAGTCCCAGTGACACCAACATGAAACTTTTTTTGTATTTGTTTTTAAACAGCTCTGACTGGCATATCTGGGTTCATGGTCAACATATCTGTAAGGTGTTTTGAAAGAAAAGTTGAAGCACATGATTTAACTTTTCTAAATTGTAGACATTTATTTTCCTCTTTATAAGTTTTGACCAACCACTTGCCTTTATCACTCTTTGCAATGTACAAAGTTCAAGGATAGTCAACTTTGTTTTCTTCTTCAATTAGTATTTTTCCCTTTCCCTTATTATATACATTTACCTTCTTACCCTTCCCTACTTCTTGTACATTTCCATCCTTCTTGATACTATCTTTTGTAACAGGAACAACACAAATATAATTTACCCTCACCACCCTAATTTTGGCATTCTTGGTAATCTGAATGTTTCTCATTGTCTCCACAGCATGTGTTCTAACCATTTCCTTTGCTACATACCTATTTGGAAACTCCTTGCCAACATCAAAAATGTTTTTTTTAAGTTGACTTAGCAGCTTCTTTTCTTAATTTTCTCAGTCCCTTTCTCCTTGCACTTTCATTATCATCCTCTACATCACTTTCAAAAGAATCAAAATCTAGCACTTCCAAATCATTTTCAGTCATGTTTAACTTAGGTTGCATTGGGTCTACAGACTTACCTTCTACTTCAAACCTAAAACCATTCATGTTCAGTTCAACCTCATCAACTATGTGCTCCTCATCAACTATATCCTCTTCTCTTTTGCCCTCATCCTCAGTCTTATCCTGATCCTCAACCTCAGTGTTATCCTGATCCTCCTCATCCTCATCATGAGTCTCACCCTCGGCCTCATCATTTTTATATCCTAGAACATTAGAAGGCCCAACTTGTGTATCTAAATCAACTACATTCACTTGTGCTCCAAGTATTAGGTACCATGCTCAACATACACATAAATAATCTTTATGCTTATGAACATACTTTAGAATTTCACCAATATCACTATCACTGGTCAAAGTCCTTAATCCAATATCCACACTTTTCATTGGTATCTTGTAGTGATAAAACAGTTTACCTTCAAAACCTAAACTTTGGTACATTACTGTGTCTAAGATATCAATCTTACAATGATTAATGTCTGTTAAGTCCACGAATGTTACCTCACCATCAGCATACTTCTTCTTGGGCATGTTTGTGAATATTCCACCATGATGGATCATCGTTGTAAACAAGTCTGGATATGTTTCTGTTTCATCATCAAATAATACTAAACTAGTACCAAATACATAACAACACAAAGAGTAAAAAAAATTAAAATAGGACAAAAAAGTTTATTAGTGTTTTTACCATAAATTGATTTAGCATCAAAAGCTTGTCCATCACCTCTAATGTGCCAAAGTCGATTGGTATACTCTTATTTCTTGTCGCTAATTCTAGGGATTATAAGTGGAATGGAAATAAAATAATGAGGTTACAAAGGAACTAGATTATGGTTTAAGTTTTACTTTATGTCGGGTTTAATTTGGTATTTGTTTGTGTCGGGTTGGATTTGGATAGCAAAAAGGGACCACAAGGCAAAAGGACAAAATTTTCCTTGGTATATTGTCAACTAACAGACTAACACTAACCATCGTTAGTGCCAGGGACCAAAATGATCAAAAGGTTTCGTGACAGGCAGACCGCCTCCACTTATGGAAGACCATGGACAATTTTTGCAATCTTGGCAAACCACAGGGACAGTTTTTGCAATTTACTCTAAAAACTTTATTTTCTACTCTTAGCAGTTCGAAAAAGCTACTAAATAAGTTTGATAATGCAATAAAATTGCGCTACCTGCATCATTTGTAAATGAAATTTAAAATTGAACAGAGCATCAAAGCAAACAAAAAACCAAATCGATATTCATTCCACGAGAAATCACACACAATCAATTAATATAAACATCAAATTGTTTCCAAATCAAATATAACCCGACAACTTGAATCACCCGACTCGACTTAAACCGACCTGATAAAACCCAAACCTGATAACCCGATTTTTTACTGGGTCAGGTTGCGGGTCATTTTTTAAAAAACTCAAAAATCGACCCGATAACACTTGGGGTTTTACTCTCAGTTTCATTGCAAGGTTTGCCTTTTGAACAATTACAAGATACAAATTAATGCAACATTTTTATTTAAAGTTAAATTAAATCTCAGTCCTGCAATCTTTAAAAAAAAGAAAAAAGTTTATTTACAGATTTAAGTCTAGCAATTAGTGATTATGACAAAGTATTGGAGAAATTGAGGGTCCATCATAGTTACCTCTTAGGTGTTGGATCTATTAGAAAGTGTAAAAGATTAAAAAGTTTAAAAAGTCATTCATCATTTGACACGTGTCTTTCCAATCTATTTTATTCAAACTAGACGAGTACCCGCGCCTAGCGGCAGCGATGTCTAGTTTTCTGCAAAGTTCCGACGACCCATAAGTATCTTTCAACAAACCGTATTTGTAGCATTAGAGAATCGTTTCGAATAACTACAATTCGATGCGTGGTTGCATAGCAAAGATAAATATATAGTTTTTAAAAATTATGTGGAGTCGATCTAAGATAATGAGTATATTTTCTAATAGGATTGTTTTAAGTTATTAAGATTTTTAGTAATAATAGATTCAAGCATTACAAAAACAACGGTATTATGTAGTTGGCAATATTATATTGTAGTTTAGAGGTATAGCCAACATGTGTGACCGCTTTTTCTTGTTTTGTCGAGAATTTAGGCAAGTGATAACTATTTTTTACATGTGTAACGCTTATCATTTGTGTGTGGCTTTTAAAATTGTAACTTTGCAAATTGGATATTACCATATAAGATTATTTTGTACTATCAATTTGTATAGATATTTATGCATTGTTCAAAACTATTTGTTTGAGGTACAAATAATTATCGCTAAAGATAACAATACTATTTATTTTTTGTGATTTTAATAAACTTACATAACATTATTGATACACTGGACAAAGGGCTATACAATATATATTAACTTTTAAACGACGATTCATATCCCTTAAATGGTGCAAGAGCAACATTTTTAAAATAACATTATACAAATGACAAATTACATGTGTCAAAGCAAAATAAACCCAAACTACAATTACTTGGTCTCTCCTTTCAAAAAATTGTCACGGGCTCCACAACTACTTCATCATTTCTCATATAATTTTGTCAAATTTGAAACCCGATTTCACCCGGTGATTCAACTGTTGAACTGTTCCGATAAAAAACAGTCGATTAAACCGAGTCAAACCGATAGGTTGGGTCGAAAAAATGTCAAATTAAACCGGTCACCACGGGTTTGAAGCGCCCCGGTCAACCCGTATCGATTTCAACAGTCAACCCGGTATCGGTTTCAACGGGTCAACCCGGTATCGGTTTCAATTGGTTGTTTTAATTTGGTAGATGTGCTTTTAATTGAATGTACAATGTGAATAAATTATTGTACTTTTAAGAATGGGGTGTTTTAATAAGGTATTAATTATATTATTTATTTCTCTCCATCGACCATGTTTTCAACATTCAACTTTTAACATTTTTCATTTTTTCCACTTTGACAATTTTTCCATTTTATATAGTATAGATAATCCGTCAAGGGGTAAAATGGTAATATGACTCATTTTTCTTTTTCCACCTCAAACTTCAAATGCATATAACTCACAAACGACTAATTTTTAGAAAAAACCGATTTCACCACAAATTTTAATATTAAATTCTCTTTAATTTGGTATAATTTATTTTAATTATTTCGAAACTCTTTTTTTACATAATTATTGAATCTTGATTTTCTTGATGCTTCTTACCATTTTTGACCATATTTTTACCTTCAAAATTGTCAAATTATAAAATACTTAAAACAAGAAAGTTGTAGACTTTGGTTCACTCTTTACACAGGTTTTTGAAGTACTCAAATCGATGTTATATGAATAAGATATCACGCATTAAAGATGATATTTTACTCATATTTGTTGCACACAAGGTGTTTGATAAAATGTCTAGCTTAGATTTTTAGTGTTAAAATTGCATTAAATGCTTTAATTTTTGTACCACAATGCATTATTAATTATTAATGTAAGATTCAAAAAGTGATATTTTTAATCGTTATTTTTAAAATAAAAAAATGTACGTTTTGTTCATCAGTTAGTCTTTGTTCATCAGCTAATGTTTTTTTTGTTATATTTTTTTGTTCATAAGTTATGTTATCGTAGGTTCATCAGTTAGTTTATTTGTGTTATTATAGGTTATGTTATCATATGTTCATTGATACGCGTACAACGCGCGTTCGGGTCAAAGGAAACTTCCTTTTCTTCGAGCAACTTTTTCAACCACCTAGGCAGTGAACCTAATCGTTTTAGTGTAGAATTAGGGTAAGCCTCAGGATTGATATCGTTCTCTAGGAGAATAGGAATGCTAGTGAGAAATTACTACGCTAAGGTTGGGGTTGATGAAGATTATTTTTTATCTTTTTTTATATGTTTTAGAAAATTGAAGGTACGAATCTCGGGGTATTGGATTTGGGGGGTGGTATTTCTACCGATTACTCTACTATTATCTAATCTAATTAACTAAGATAAGGGATAGTCTATGTCTAATTGATGTGTGCTCGTATGATGATTAAAAATGTGTCTACCTAGATACTATTACTCCCTAGTTATCTTTTATTGATGGTTGAATTGTCACGTCCTTATTCTTAACGCGTTGTGTCTTCTAAGGTCGTAGGGTATGCTTTTTTCCCTAACTCTTTAAGGATACCTTAAGGTTATTTCCTACAAAATCTCTAGGATTTATAAACTAACTCTAAGGTTATCTTTGGATTTTTAGCCTACAACAACTCTAGGCGATTATAAACTAATGTTCACAAAGATTACTCAAGCATTAAAAACACAACGATGGCTTATTGCAATCCTAAGCCAATTACAATTAAGATAAAAGAAAACCAATCAATATTCAATAACTAGGTTTCATAGATCTAAGCAAACACACAAGTAAATTAGCCGGACATGGTAAACATGCAATCATACACACATACAATCGAAGACATAATGAAATCAATGAAGTAAATTACTTATCTTGATGTACAATAGGTATGAGAACCCTAAGATATCGCCAAGACAAAGCAAAATCGCTTAGGGTTTTACTCCACACCGCCTCTTTAAAAGTCCGAAAATTCAATTTATATATAGAGTTACAACCGCGACGACGCCACTTTAATTGTGACGCCGCCGGATCGCCGCCATTGTGGTTTCATCTTGGCTGTTAACTTTGTGACGCGCCACACTATGGTTGTGACGCCGTCGGCTTCATCTTCGACGCCATGCGAATCGGATCTAGGTCGCCCGAGTTGTGACACCCTACTTTAAAGCTCGACGTCAGTACAAAATAGCAATTTCACCCCGAGTCGTCGCAATTATAGGACGGTGTCGCCTTTATCGTGGACGCCGTCGCGTGCGTTTCCAACAGCTTGAATGTCTTGATCTTGACTTTAGCCATTTTCTTCACATATTAACGCCTTTTCGTCCAAATAAGCATCATTCCAGCATTTTGCCTTCAAGAGACCTAAAAAGTGAAAAGGAACGAAATTAAGAAGTAACGGATATAAAAGTGGTCGATTAAGAGCTTAAATGACCTATCAAAAGTGTACCTTTTAAATCCTTATCATTCATCGGTTAACTTATGTTTTTTCAGTTGATGAACATTGATTTTTTTTTGTCCATCAGTTATTGACTTTTAGCTATTATGTTATCATAGGTTCATCAGTTAGCTTATGTTTTTTTTGGTTCATCAGTTATTGACTTTTAGTTATTATGTTATCATAGGTTCATCGGTTTATTTATTTTAGCTATTATGTTATCATATGTTCATCAGTTAGTTTAATTGTGTTATTATAGGTTATAGGTTCATCAGTTAGTTTATATTTTTTTAGTTGATAAACATTGGTTGTTTTTGGTTCATCAATTATTGTCCTGTGTTATGTTTTTGGTTCACCAGTTGTTCCCCTCAATTTCTTAACTAATGAACAAAAACTAATGAACTAAGCCCCAAACACAACACCTAAAACCCTAAATCCTTAATTGATGTACTGATGAACTAATGTTCATGAATAAAACTTGATGAGCAGAGTAATTGATGCACAAAACGTCATATTTAACATGTTATATCTCACTCATATGACATTGGATTTGAGTGAATAAAAAACATTAGCAAATATTGACCTAAAATCTATAAATTTTATGTTTTACAATTTTTCTAATTCGAATTTAATATTGGTCAAATTTATGGTAAAAAAGACAATAAAACACAATACGTATATTTTTTTAAAAACATTAACTATTACAAAACATCAATTTTGAGTCTTACATTAATAAAATGATTAATGATACGTTGTGGACAAAAGTTTGTGTATTTAGCTCAATTTCAACACAAAATCTAAGCTAGATATTTCATCATACACCTTTTGTGCAACAAATATGAGTTAAAACCATCTTTAATGTGTGATATCTTACTCATATGACATCGGATTTGAGTGTTCAAATTTCTGGGTAAAGAATGGCCCAAAAGCTACAATTTTCATGTTTTAAGTTTTGCAAAATTCAGCCTTTAAACTAGACAAAATTAGAGCCGAAAATGCCAAAAATTTCAAGAAAATCAACACCCACTTAAAAAGTTGAAAAAAAGTTGCGACTCATATATCATAATGCATACCAAATTAAAGAGAATTAAATTAAAAAAATTGTGGTAAAATCGGTTTTTCATAAAAGTTGTTGTTTGAAAGTTATTTACGTTTGAAGTTTTGGGATGAAATAAAAAAAACAAGTTAAAAGGACCAAAATGCCCCCTAACCTAATTTAATAAGAAAGAAGAGAGGAATTGGATGGGGGATACGTGACACTAGATCATAAGCTTTCTAGACTTTTTAATTTCTTTCGCTTTTTAATAAATCGCATCCCTTATCTCTTAATGTTATCTTATCAAAGGGTATATATGTTTTTTTAGCAAGAGTAAATATGGATGTGACATTTTGTCCTCCATCTAACTAGGGGTGAGCAAAGAAAACCGAAAAAACCGAAACAGAACCGAAAACTAAAAAAACCGAACAAAAATAATAGACCGAACGTAAAACCGATGGTCCGTTTTTTACTTTTTCAAAACCAAAAAATCGGTTTGGTTTTGGTTTTCGTCCAAAAATCAAACCGTAAAAAACCGAACCGAACCGAACCGCTTTTATTATATAATAGTACATAACTAATATAATGTAAATAAATAACTAAACAAATCTAATTTATAAATTCATATTAGTTTTGTAGGTGGTTTTATAATATATTTATCTTAATGTTTATATGTTTGTTTTTCGTGTACGTGTATTTACTTTACAAGAGATCAATATTATCATACTACGTGTATATCTACGTGCATGTGTGTGTCTCATCTATACATGTGTAATTGTAGAATTATGAGATAAGATTATTAGGCTTATCTTGACAAAAATGAAGAAAAATAACCAATTTTCTAAGAAAATCAAGTTTGTTGGTATAAATTTGCTACACACAAATATAAGTGGTTAAAAACCGAAAAATCTGAACCATAAAAAACCGAATGGTTTCGGTTTTGGATTTTATAAAAACCAAATGTTTCGGTTCGGTTTCAGTTTTAGCCAAGAACCGACCCAAACCGAACCGTGCACACCCCTACATCTAACCCACCCCAGTTTACAGTAACTTCTATATTTTTTTGGGAATATACTATAGGACCTCCTATGGGTCAACCGTACAAACCGCGAAGCATATAGTACAACACCGAAATGCACACAATACAACCCTCCCGATACGTGCAATGATTGGAAACCCCCGCCCCATTTTTTTTTTTTTGACCGATGAAATCGGATCAAGGACGCACACATACCAATTTTAATGAAAATATCCACTATAAGAGGTCCATGAATAGGTTTAAGAAACTTGAAAAGGTTTATATGTTGTTTCAACCATAGTGAAAAATCTAGGTGGCATGAAAAGGTCCTAGTTCTTAGACCTCTTCATAAACTCAACACAATTAATGTATGTGTAATGTGGAGCATATATAAAGTTGTAACACATTTGTAATCATAGTGAGAAAAGGTTTGTAAACTCAAAAGGTTTATAATTTATTGATATGTGATGACATGAAACACTTATAAAGCTTTATCAATTTTAACTATAGTAGATGCCCTAACTAAATCAAAGAAAAAGGTAAAGTTCTAATTTCATCTTTAATGCATCTTTCAGATCAGATAAGAGCACAAGGTATCGTGGATACGAATAACACGTTATTGGTATGCCACATCGCCACATCATACACCTCCCAATAATTCGCCAATAACTAAAACACCCTCCCTCATAACACACCACTAACATGTTATTGGGTCTCACAAAATAGCCCATTAAAAATACCCACTCACTCACAATACAAAAAAAACAAAAAACAAACATCACAAATGGCTTGAGCCATTGGAATGACTCAAATTAATACTTTTGGCTCACCAATGGCACCAAGTGGTGGTATGGTTTGGCTCACCAATGGCATGAAAAATGAACCTTTGGCATGTTAAAAACTCCTCATACCTTGTGCTCTAAGCAAATAATCTCTTGCTTAACTCCATGTTTACCCTGTATCATATTAATTAAGCTTCCAATGTTACAAAACATTGTTGCAACACTAGTGTTTATGGCTGATTTGGTTCACAATCATGAGTGAATTGAAGTTCTTATTCTGCATTTGTATATTACTGCAGTGAGCCTGTGACGTATATCATATCAGCTGGACAGTTTTAAACTAATTATCTTTGATTTTAAAATGAGGTACCAATACACCATTAGTGGTTGCCATGCTTGTTCAATTCACTTGCTATAAATTCAATGTATATTTCACTCCATTAGGATATAGCATGATACATTGGGCATGAAAACAATAATAATGATGCCCAAACTCAACACCACTTATTCAAGATACAAGAGAAATTTAAACTTTAAGGATAACGGTACATGTATTAGATTTCACTTGAAACGTACGTTAAAATTTCACTATTGTGGCAATGGGATATCAGCAAGATCCTCTCTGTAAGGAGCATTCATCAAATCCCTTCTTCTGTCGACATCATATTGTCCACTTTCCATGCTAATTTGAGCGTTAGGGTCAAACTTTGTTGGCTCAATGAATGTAGTGACAACGTCTTTGCGAAACATAAGGTAGATCACCGAGAGAATGTAGATAGCCATGATGGGGAACACTAGTATCCCGATGAACACATTAGCAACCTTTGGTAAAGTGCTATGGATTAGCCAATCAACAAACGCTGTAGTCAAGTAGTAGATATTGATACCAATTATCCCAAGTCCTAGTACCCACGAGAAAACAATGATCTAAAAAAAAGAAAAAAACAAATCGGAGTTTTATTTCCCTTCAGTTACTACAAACAGATGAGAGATACAAGATTGATAACTCACAAATATCGAGTTCTTGTGAGGTCCCATTTTGGTAGCTGAGCTACTGAACTTGAGGAGTGGAATTAGTGCAAATGGAAGTTCAAAGGACAGTATCATCTGCAGTATATCCATATAGAAAATTGGGTTTCAAGAAACATTGAGATTTCTAAATAAAGCGAGGATGGAAATACAAACCGATGCTATGACAATCAGTCTTCCAGCTCCAGCAGAACCCCCAATTATCGACACTACTAAACTTGGTGTGATGGCAATGCATCTTGTTACCAAGTTCCTAAGCCACTTCCTCATTTTTAAGTCCAAGAAACCCTATAGTAGCAACAAGTACTCAGTTACGCTCAACTTTATACAAAAGGTATGAATATTACAACCAAAGTAGTCTCTCTTTTACCTGCATAATGAACTGACCAGCATAAGTGCCTGTAATTGTTGAACTCTGACCGGAAGCTAGCAGGGCAATTGCGTAAAGAGTCGAACTGGACTTTCCTAAAACATTCTGTGCAGTATAATGTAGGGGTTATGAGTCTTTTGTGAAAATTCTTAGCGTAACAGTTAGATAATAGACTTCATATAAAGATCATACTCTGAGAAGAAATGACGCTGAGTTAAGGGTAAGATCACTGCAACGATCCATATCACCACTTTGTAGATTTTCCTCTGCGCAAACGGTACCAGAAACAGTGATCATCGAGACATTGATCAAGAATGCTACAAAGAGAGCAATACCACTCTCTATCAAAAAGTATCTGCATGCATCCTGCAATCCAAAAGAATTATCCATTAAGAGGGCAGAACTTGAGTTTTACTGTGTAAATAAAATGGGACAACTTTCAAGTAAGTATTGTGTATATCTTTTATAAGCATCCAATTTCATGAAAGACTTACATTGATGCCACGAACTGAATTTGGTATCTTCCGAGAAAGAACAAGAGCAGAATGGAGAAAGAGATTATGCCTATTGAAAAAAGGGGACATCGGTGTTAGGATAAACTACAGCAGGTTTTAGAGAATCACATATACAAAAATCAAACTTTTTTGGAAGTGGGATCATACGGCATGACAAGTGCACCAAGTAGTGCAATGGCATCACCAGTGGCGCCTCGGCCACTAAGTTTTGGAACAAACATTCCCTTAAGAACTTCACCAGCTGGTGGCTTCACATAGCTCATTTCTCCGAAGAAACAACCGGCCATCACAAAAACTAGAATGGCTATCAATATTTCGAGCTTCCTCACCTACATATCAAACACAAATTTCAGGTATTCAGTTAACATGTTCATTTAGGGTGTGTTTGTTTCATTAAGATGTTTTGGGTATGAATCTGACTACCACATCTTACTGGTAAGAGGTGGCTAGAAAGTCTAAATTTAAACGAAATAATGCTGTTTGTTTTAGTATAATTGTCCGAATGATTTTAAGTGCTCGTTTTTGCAATTTGTTTATTAAACCAACACAATGCGATAATAAATAACTTACGTAAATATGAAACAATATTTTTTATCATAAATATAAGAGTAAATTGCAAAAATCGTCCCTAAACTTTGGCCAAATTGCACGTTTCGTCCCAAAACTTTGGAAAGTGCAAATATCGTCCCTGTGAGGAAACTTTTGGGCAGAAATCGTCCCTGACCTAGATCAAATGACTAAAATACCCTTCTCTTTTTATTACTTTTCAGTTTGTTGCGCAAATGGTCCCTGTGTTTCGCCAGATTTTGCAAATTTAGTCATTTTTTTTTTTAAATTAACTATTAATATTAGTATTATTTTTTACGCTTTGGTCCGCTTTTTACGTTTTCAATCGATTTTTATGTTTTCATCCGCTTGTTTACGCCACGATTTTTACGTTTTCGTCCGATTTTTACGTTTCGTCGTTTTTTACATTTTCGTCGATTTTTACGTTTCGTCCGTTTTTACGTTTTGTCCGTTATTTTGCGTTCTTGTCTCTTTTTACGTTCGTCCGATTTTACGTTTTCATCCGTTTTTACGTTTTCGCCGTTTTTACGTTTTCGTTTGATTTTTACGTTTCGATGACGATTTTCGTTTTCGTCCGTTTTTACGTTTTCGTCCGATTTTTACGTTTTCGTCCGATTTTTATGTTTTAAACGTAAAAATCGGACGAAAACGTAAAAATAGACGAAACGTAAAAATCGGACGAAAATGTAAAAACGGACGAAAACGAAAAATCGACGAAAACGTAAAAAATCGACGAAAACGTAAAAATCGGACAAAACGTAAAAATCGACAAAACGTAAAAATGGACGAAAACGTAAAAATCGACGAAAACGTAAAAACGGATCTAAAACGTAAAAATCGATTTAAAACGAAAAACGACTAAAACGTAAAAATCGGACGAAACGTAAAAAATAATACTAATATTAATAGTTAATTAAAAAAAATGACTAAATTTGCAAAATCTGGCGAAACATGGGGACCATTTGCGCAACAAACCGAAAAGTAATAAAGAGAAGGGTATTTTAGTCATTTGATCTAGGCGTGACGATTTCGCCCAAAGTTTCCCAGGGACGATATTTGCACTTTCCAAAGTTTTGGGACTAAACGTGCAATTTGGCCAAAGTTTAAGGACGATTTTGCAATTTACTCTAAATATAACATAGTTAATAAACAATCAAATATATTATATAAAGTTTACAACGAGAAGATGCAGAAGACAGTCCCCACCTCTCATCGAGTAAGAGGTTATATGTCTAACTAGGTGCCTTACTCAAAAGAAAAAACAAACAAAGAAAACGTCCGCCTCCTCTTACTCAGAAGAAAGAAGAGGCTAAGAAGATTTTTTAAAAAACAAACACACCCTTAGTCTAGATATTTCTGTTTTTGTTGTCTTGTCTCTTTTGTCATTTTCAATCATTGGAATTGATGTGCTGATTTTTCAAATGCATAAACTATCTTGGTAGGAAATGAAGTTCTCAAGTGCAAATAATCATTAAAAAGATAGTTGGTCACTGATAGCAGAATATTAGGTTTTAAAAATTATTCTTTAATTGTAACTTTTATCTAACCCAATTTGAACTCAGAAAATCAAAAGTTTTATTTTGGCCTTGCAATTTCTTTTTGAGACAAGCATTTTAATTTTTATGAGAAAACTTACACCATATTTTTGGAGACCAAGAAGGAGTAGGGTGCTGAAACCGGTAAGAAGAACTCCAACCCAAACCGGAATCTTGAATAAGATATTAAGTGCAAAAGCCGTCCCAATCACTGCAAAATAGCAAAGGCAAACAAATCATTAACATATATACAAAAGTAAACAAATAAAGTTAATCTAATAAATCAGTTTCATAGATATGTTTAACAAAAATGCATGCCTTCAGGAATATCTGCTGCAATGACGGCAATCTCAGCCAGCAGCCATAAGCAATACTTCACAAAGGTGGGGTATTCAGCCTTGCATAGTTCCGATAAATGTTTTCCTGAATAAAATTGACACCAACTGTTATCAAATTATTATATAAATTCTCAATATATAAAGAAATTCATAGGATTAGTTCATTTTCTTACCAGTGCTTACACCAAGATTTGCAGCAAGAGATTGAATCACAAGTGCGAAGATTAGCCCAATCAAAATAATCCAAAGTAGCTGAAATATACAATATATTACTTATTGATTAAGGGAGTGTTGCATTGAACTATATATGACTGTGATTGTTCTTGGCATTAACATTTACCTCGTATCTGTGGTTTGATCCAGCTTGTAAATCAGTTTCCACTGCATACCAACCAACGACAAGTTAATGAGCTGAGGTTTACATTTAGGTAAACACGATATCATGAAAGCCAATACTTACTGTTGCCAGGATCAAGATACGCCAATGAAACTAGGAAACCAGGGCCAACAAATGAGAGGAAACTTCTCCATCCAGGTTTCTGAAGATCATCATTTGCAAAACAGTTAGTGTAATGCGTAAATTTCAAATAAAAGTCGACTATCGAAATATTATTGGTCTCTTCAAAGCTTGATATAAAAAAATAATACGAATAGTAGACCTGTTCATGGTTCATGTCTTTCTGATCATGGTCTTTACTAATATCACTCATCTCAACTGCTGAAATACGGTTGCTCCCTCCGGTAACTCGTGGTTCATGCTGAAGTCCGGCCATCTTTCAGTCTCGCACAGTCTCACTTTGTGGTATGGAGTATCTATTTGCTAATAAAGCTAATGAAGAGGAGACTTGATAGTAAAGCTTCACTCGACTGTGTTACTTATATTTGGTTAGTTCCCAGATAATGACTGCCCTGGTCTTATATTCTAGTTATATGGACATGCATGGTTTGAATAACTGCCAATGCCGTTTTTAATTAAAAAATATGTATATCAAGTAAAACATATATATTACTCTATTATACGTTTATTTGGGAAACGACGCCGTTTTATAAGGCTCCAAAACGACGTTATTTTGAGCTTTTTTTAAAACAAACTTCACTTGCCTTGGAACGACGCCATTTCATGTTTCGGTCGAATTTTGGATGAAAACGACGCCGTTTTTCTTTATGGCTTGCCTGATACGTGTCCTAAAAACATTGTCACGTGTCTTGGATGCATCTACGCCTTGATAACACGTGTGTGTCGGCTCATTATCTACAAAATTGGGTTGTGTTTGTCACAGTGATGTGAGAGTGGAAGTGATTGTGAGATTGTGTGTTTTGTGGCAGTCTCTTGACATTATCGCTTTCATAATCTTCAAATCGGATTGTGTGTGACACGGTGATGTAAGACTGCAAGTGATTGTGAGAGTGTGAGACTGTGTGAATGAGCCTGTGTGTTTTGTGGTAGTTTCTTGACATTATCGCCTAAGTCGGGATTGAAAGAAGAGGAAGATTACACATGTAAAGCTTAATTGCATGCGGGTGGTTCATTTGTATTCGAAATTGTAAGTTTAGGTTGATTAATTTTAGATGTATTTAGTTAAGAATTGTTATCCTTTTTTTTTTTTTTTTTTTTTTTTTTTTTTTTGGTGAAGAGGTGATTATAGTGTTAAGTGTGGTGTTTTTGGTTGTTTTCAGGATGTAATTGGTTTAAGTAGTTTGGATTGATGTACAATATTTCGGCTTAGTTTGTAGTCTGATAATCTTTTTAAACTTTGATATGATTTTTGAAGGCTCATAGTTGTTGTAAGTAATGTGTTCACTCTATGTTATTTCTATGAGTTGTTGTTGATTTTATACGGTGTGCTGCGATTTGTGTTTATTATTTTAGTTTATTGGGTATGTTGTTACTAGATTTATGGATGTGTTTTTGTTTGTTTAAACTTTGGCGTGTCTTTTAAAGGCTAATATGTGCTCATAGTTCTTCATTCTATGCATTTTGTATGATCTGTTATCATAAGCGTTTTTTGTTTTTTTTTACGGTTTGTGCTCATAGGGTAAAGTTGTAATTTCCTAGACATTTGTAGATTTACTTTGGATGCAATTATTGCGTGCTGTAAACCTTGCCAATGACATATAATTTCCATGCTGCATGTCATATTGTGAAAGGTAACTTATTTTGTGCAAAAATAAAAAACTATACAGTTTTAGTAACGAATCAAGAATAATCAAATCTAAATATTTGATGTTTTAAAAGGCTTGGTTGTTGCTTTGTGAAACTGTTTCTTTGGTTATAACTTTATGATGCAGTATGTAGGTAGTTTTGATACTGTTTGAGACTGCTTATAGATGAACATGTAAGGCGATAGGTAGTGGTATAAGCTGCCCGACTGGAAAAGAAAAAATAATGCATTATTTAGATACCTGAAACTTGGTTTTACAGCATAGATGTTGCTAACAGTCTGCTTTTAAATTATGTCTAACGAAATGCGTAGTATTGGTGCACATCAGTTGCAATCTGAAATGTATGGTACTTCGGTTTCTTTTTTTGTTTTGATTTGCGGATATATGTTTCTGTTTGTTTGAGGTTTGTCATAAGACCGATGTTTTCTATAATCTGACATCTTGCCATAAGTTATGTGATGACTCTATGTCGTTAGTTTAGATTTGTCTTAAGACTGCCGATTAATTATATGTATTAATTTTACATAAACTGCTACAAGTTGTGGTCATTTTAGTTTATATATTGTTAGTAGGTTCATGGGTATATGTTTTTGTCTCTTTAGTTTGTAGCATATTAATATTTTTCGAGAATTATGTGGCGAAGATCTTAAATAAAGTGCACATATCATTGTTTTTAGTTATGGGTTGTTTTTGTGTGTTTTTTTTATTGATTAGCAGTTGTTTGGTTATGGTTTTGGGTTTTATTTTGTTCTGCAAATATTTATGGATTTGTACTATTTGGTCGAAAGTTTAAGTGAATGTTTTTTTGAATAATTTATTATGGAGTCCATTAGTATGTGAGTTTTGCATAGGTTGTTGATTGGTCTAGTTAAAGATGGTAGGGGTCCAAATTGACTTGGTCATTTGTATTGTTTTGTGCCTATTATTGTTTCCCAATTTGTTTGCGTTTAGCTTAACAAAAATAGTTAGTATAATGTGGACTTTCGGGAAGTAATGATTCATGTGTGTGTCATCTGTTGGTGACGTCAATAAATAGTGGCTTGATTGTGGTGATATTCGATAGTTGTCGTTGTTCGGGTTACATTTTGACTGCATCTCACGTTAGTGCTTATGCCGACCATTATGCCTGAACAATTTGTTAATCCTAGTTTTTGTGTACAAAGATGGCGAATTTGAATTTCGATGTATGTTAATGATATTTATGGTATCCTGATATCTTTTGATTATGTTACGTGGTCATGCCTGCTGGCTATATATACTTTTTTTAATATGTGGTAGTAAGTGTTTTGTGATAAGTTCTAATATGTGTTCATGAGTGTCTATTCTCTATGTTGTCTATAAGTTGTGGTCATAGTTGCGAATTTGAGGACTAATATTAATATAAAAGGAATCTGATTCTTTTTAGACAATTCAATGTGTTTGGAAATAGCTTTGTTTTTTGCGTCGATGTGTAGTTGTGTAACGTGATTTTGAATAGATAAATATACAAAATCTATCATCTTTTACACTTTGTATACAATAGCATGCATGATTTTTAAACTATAAAAGGATGTGTTCTTATGTTCATAGTAGTGTTCTCAAATTGCTATTGATGTTATTATCCTGGAATCATGTGGACAGCGCAAATGACAGCTTACAAGACTAGTAATCGCTGCAACACATGTGTGTGTTTTTTATTTTTAACTCCCGTACTTTATAGCTACCATAGAAAAAACAGCATGCCTAAAAATGTTAATGTCTTATGCACCCAGGTATCGAATGATTTAGATGAAGAGAATGGAAGAAATTGATATAAAGGTTCTTAGTGGTGCTTGGAGGATGGATTTTTTTCCGAGTTATGATCAAATCAATAGTCCACCTCCGGAACCCAAGGTAACCATCGAGGCTGCTACACTTGCACATTCACAACGGATGATTGCTGGCACAGGCTAACTGGATTTGTTGCGGTCTGATATTTATTGCAATCGCTTTTTTTTTTTCATCACAAGCAGTTGAGGTTGCCATTATAAGGATCGCTATTCAAACAACATTTTTTTTCTTTTTATTTCTCTTTTTTTATATGCATATTTTACTTTTACAATAGTAATTGGGTCATTCATGAATTCACCTTAAGGTTGCTACCAATATTTTAGACTAGATGCCTCTAGTTTATTTCTCTTTCGGATTATAGTTGTTGGGCTATGATGATACGGTCACCTGGTGTTTCTTAATTTTGGCATGGCAAACACTGGAAGTCATGAGATACAACCGTGTTTTGTAGCCAAAACAATATCTGAGCCAAAGCTTAAAACTATTTAGGCATTGTTCCTTTTTTTTATTTTGGCTATCCGTGATACATTGAGTGGTCATACTAATGTTGGAATGAGTAGGTTGGAAGAAATCGATATAGATGTTTCCTACGATTTTTGCGTGAAGAGTTATATGACTGGAAAACCGTAAAGTGATATTCTTTTTGACAAAAATACATTTTGCGCGTTTACTAGGAAAACCTTTGTATCGATTTCTCTCATCCTCCTTACTTGAATGTTAGTATGTTCATTTTATCTATTGTGAATATAATAAATAGAAAAATGAACAATGTCTTAGGTAACATGGTGATTTGTTCGGGCAACATACTCATGCCAGGTTCACATACAAGAGGGTTCTGCTTTGAAAAGGGACGATATTATTGAGCGGCTATCATATATTTTCTAGACCGCTACACAAGCTTAGGTAATCTGTGATTTTATTTTTGGTTTTGCATTTGGTAAATTCTTTTGCATCGATACTTCAAGATTTAATATTACCCACATTTCATACATCTGATGCAGCCTAGTGAGAAGAGATGCGAACAAGATGTGGAGGGTTCAAAGGGGATCGAACTATGTGTGTCTGATACAATGCAACTTCGGATGAATGGATACTCTAAAGGCCAACTGATATGGATCAATGGCTCATCATCATTTAGCACTTGCATTTATTTTTCGCATTGTTGGGCATATATGTATATAACTACTTTTAGGATTGGGCACAGTATGAAGATCTTTTAGATGCACATATATCCCTCCAGGAGGTCGATTGGGATATGGGCAGGCCTTTATGACACAATTAACAATTCGAATATATTTTCAATTAGGCCTTGCTCTAGTTTCTTTAGTAGTTATTACTTCTTTGGGTAGCTCAACACATGTACTCTTTACAAACATATGCATTTATAATACAAGACTTTACTACTCAAACCGCGTTATATACTAATCATTAATACATCACATGGTTCATCACAACATGAGCTTTTGCTCATGGAGGTATATTTTTTGTTAAGGATTACAATCTGAAATAGAATAAGGATAAAGTATTGGTAAGAATGTTAGAATATAAAGAAGCTATCATATCCCATTTAAGTTGGGCCAGCTTCTTTTTTGATTTCCATACCTTTGTACTTTTTGTTCATAATGATGTCGTTCTTGCCTTTGCCTTTGGTTCCTCAGAGAAGAAAATCTTAAATGAACATATATTTGCTCAATGGATACAATGTACTCACGTTAAAACTTTGTATGGGTTCAAAATACTTTCATCTTCAATGAATGGCCCGACATTCATGCGAGTCAAAGTATTGGGTTGGTTAAATTCTATTACTGAAGAGTAATTCACTATTCTTAACATTAGGTCCTCAATACTTTTTGGTTCATCATGCTCTTGTTATGGGTCTACATATAACTACTTTGATCTTAGTAAAAAGAGCGCTAGATACACATGGTTCCAAGAGAATGACATATAAAAAGGATTTTGGTTATAATTTTTCGTGCGATGGCCCAGGAAGAGGCAGTAAATCTTTTCGATCTTGGTTCCGTAGGAGCAAGCAGAAAGTAGAACCATCTGATTTGATTTGTTCTTAATAGCCATTAGATGATCATTTTTGGGTGATCTTTTTGTCCACAAATGCTCATATTACACTCGTAGTCTCTGAAGGATGAGTATGTAACATCTACATCGAGAATTCAAGTACTGCATACGTCATTGGTCTGATCCTTAGTACCGGTAATAACGAACATGCAAAACGGATTTGTTTATAATAAAGACATATGTCACTCCTGACCTACTTCTCCTTAAATGTTATTTGAACAACTAAAAGTTCTTTCTTGGTCCGAGTGGATATAACATTTGTCTCTACATGTCCCAAATCCAAAAAACTCAGAGATAGATAGAGAGGTAGGAATTTATTGAACAAACCAGACTCCTTCATATTCGTCAGGAGTCCATTGATGAGAAGGGGATGGGGAAAGCTTGAACGATGAGCAAAAAAACCAAAGAACCGAACCGAAACTGATCCAGAACTGTGAAGAATCGAACCAATCTAGACCCAATGTTGCTGGTTCTGATTCTAGATTTTGGTGAAGTTTTGGATCTCGAATCTGTCGGTTCAGATCCTTCCCAGTTCAAGAACCGAATACTCATAAAAATTAAAATTAGGGAATTTAATAGATAACTTTGTAACTTTTATTTCCTTAGATCCTATAAAAATGCCCCTCCCCTATGATATATGTTCATTCAAAATTTTCTATCTAAAAACACAAAACCCTAGTTTTTCGGAGTGTCTTGCATTATTTTATTGCAACAAATATGAACAATTTTGAACCATTGAATGATCACTTGTTTGGGTTTACACTTTATTAATTAACAGTTGTTGGTTTAAATATAAATGGGTGCAAGAAATTAATTAATTAATTATTAAAATAAATAAATAAATAAATAAATAAATAAATAAATAAACCCTTGGTGTTTTAGGTGTTTTTTTGTGCTGTTACAACACCTATATGATTACTTTTTTCTCAAAAAGGCGGTTCAATCGAGGACTAAACTGGAACCAAAAATGACCTTCAGGCCAGTTCTCAGTTCCTATTTTTTTTAATTTGGTTCCCGGATTTGTCGGTTTCGGTTCTTACCAGTTCCGGACCCATTCTCATCCCTAGATATATACCTGCGTGTGATATGTACACATACTTGATGTATTCTCTTTTATGGTACTTGTCAAGTTATATGGAGCAGAGGTGTTAAGATCTCGATCTAACATTTAGGATTTTCCGATTTTACGATCTCGCTAATAAAAAACGAGTCAATCTTTAATAGGATCCCAAAAGGCATGTGAACTTAAGTAAGATCTCGATCTTACCATATAATCGTAAGATCTCGATTCAATTCAATTTTACTTCCCTTTAATTAACTAACTAATAAATTATAAATGAATTAATTTTGTTAAAGTAAAATAATAAATAGTCATGGTCTGTGGATAATTACAAAATTTTATAAGAGTAAAATATAAAGATATTTAGATAAAAAAAAATTACGTGTCTTTAATCATAGCTTGTATATTTTAGTATTTTAAACTATTATGTGTTGTGATACGCTACACGCGTCGTTCGGGGTCAAGGAAACTTCCTTTCTTCGAGCAAGTTTTATAACAAGGCGTGAACCTAATCGTTGTAGTGTAGTAATTAGGGTAAGCCACGGGTATTGATATCGCTCTGGGGAATAGGAATGCTAGTAAGGAGTTACTACGCTAAGGTTAAGGTTGAGGAAGATTATTTTTATCTTTTTATATTTTATGAAATGGAAAGGTACGAATCTCGGGTATTGGATTTGGGGGTTGGTATTTCACCGATTACTCTAATATTATCTAATTATCTAAACTAAGGTTGTGGGAGTCTATGTCTAATTAATGTGTGCTCGTATGATAGTTTAAAGATGTGTTTACTTAGGTTGTATTACTCCTTAATTATCTCCTATTGATGGTTGAGTTGTCACGCCTTATTCTTAGTTGCGTTGTGTGTCTAAAGTTGTAGGGTATGCGTTTCTCCCTAACTCTTTGAACTTACCAAAGGGTCTCGCCTACAAACCCACTAGGATGATAAACTCCTACTCTAAGGCGCTCTTTGGATGGTTTAGCCTACAACTACTCGTAATTATATTATAAGGTTCACAAAGATGAATCAAGCATTAGTACACAACGAATGACCTATCGCATTACTAGATCATTAATCAACTAAGATAAGAAACAACCAATCAATATTCAATAATTAAGTTTCATACTTCCTAAGCAAACACACAAATAAATTAGCCGGACATGGAGAACATGCAAGCATACACACAAATAATCAAAGACATAATTGAATTAATGAAGTAAAGACTTATCTTGATGTAAGATAGGGTTTAAAACCCTAAAATACTGTACCAAGACACCTTAGGTTCGGTTTTAGGTTTTCACTCCAAAAGACTCTCCACCAAAAGACTGAAAAATTCGGATTCTATATATAAGATTACATATGCGACGGCGTCACCTTATGTTTCGTGACGCCGCCGTGTCGCCGTCATTAGGGTTTCGTCTTGGCCACGTTAACCTTGCGACGGCGTCACCTTATGTCCGTGACGCCGTCCTCTTCGCCTTTCGACGTCGTCGGATTGCATCTAGGCCGCCCGAGTAGCGACGGCCTACTCTTTTACAACCGGACGTCGTCACTTGAAAATACGAGTTTTGAGTTCGAATCGTCACAAAAATCTTGGGACGGCGCCGCCATTAGCACTTGACGCCGCCGCCTTCTAATTTCAAAGAATCGTGAGTGTCTCGATTTTGACTTTGGCCATTTTCTTCATATATTCGCGCCTTTTCGTCCAAATAAGTGCCATTCCAAGATTTTGCCTTCAAGAGACCTAAAAGTGAAAAGGAACGATATTAAGCAATAACGGATACAAAAGTGATCAAATAAGGACTAAAACGACCCTCAAAATGGTACCTTTTAAAACCTTATCAAATATCCCTACACTTGTTATTTGCTTGTCCTCAAGCAAATGTGCTTTTAGCCAATTAATTTATAAGTTAGGGGTCATGAAGCATTAATTCAAAACAGTCCACAACACATATAAGCCCCAAAAAGTCATAACAAGCACGGAATTACATACTAGCACCTCACATGAGGTGTTTGGATACTCACATCTCTCTCGGTGTATATATGAAATATAACAAATAGGAAATGGAAGATAAACACTCATTAACCGGTCCTAGTACATAGATTACCATAGGCTTGAGAATAGATCAAACCTCCATCGCTTTACGTAAGCACCTAGGAAAGACTATCAAAGAGGTCTTTAAAGGGTTGTAATGTTAGGCTTACGGTAGGAAACAAAGGGTTTGGTGGGATAGGCTATTTAGTGGTGGCAAGTCAAAAATCTCTATGTTAAATGCATATGAAGAATGGCGTTGCTAAGCCAAGACTCGACACTCTAAACTCTAGATAACCGAAATAAATAAATATAAATTTAAAGGATAGATGTAGGATGGTAGCCCGTATTTTTTTTTTTTTTTTTTTTTTTTTCCATATACTTTTACTCTACCATCCTCTACGATAACATCAAAATACTAGGATTTATAGGCATATCCCTACACTTGAGTTTTTATTACTCTAACACTAATTTGACCCGAATCGAAAAGATCAAAACACTTGGGGTACATTATTATGCAAACAAATGGAATTTGAATTTAACGTTCCCTTTCCGTCATTTCATAAACTTTAACTTTTCCCATGAATCCCAATTGTCCCAAAACTGTATACAAAGGATATGACTCGACTTAGCAACTTATGCAAGCAACTAGATAATTGAACTAAGGGTTTAGGGTGATAACAAACATTTGCACTAAAAGTGAGTGCATAAGGGGTAGGCTAAGGCGATTTGGGTGTATATATGGGGTGGGGTATAAACAATGCTCTTCATTGATATTCCGGAAAACCGAAACATCACGAGAACCGCGAAAAGGATAGGCTCGATGGGTTAACTAGGGTATCGTGTACTAAAGATGAGTACAACGCAAAGGGTGTGGGGAATTACTCAACCGATATGGAAGAAGTAATTATATTACGGTATCAAACAAGGGTTATCCTAATGCCTCTTATCATTTAGTTATTCCTAACTACACAAGTGTAGCCTCACTTGCGATCTCGGAATGCATCACAAAACAAGTTCTAGAATCTAATATACTACCGGTTCACACTCTAAGCATTGAAGATGAATGCTTTAATTCCTACTAATCTAAGGGCGATCCTCACATTTTGGTGGAATTTGGGTGGTAAAGGGTTTTGTGCTAGTCATGCAACTTCCTATCCATGAGACGCTTTTGTTAAGACTAATGGCCCACTCCTATATGTCATAAAAATTTTAAATTTGGTGCCAAAATTACCCTAACCGACATTTTCTCATGGTTTATTCCACAATCACAATCGGACAAAGCAAATAGTCAAGGATAAGCATAGTTTCAAAGTTCCCGCTTTATTTTCCTCCCTACACTTAAACCGAACATTTTCCCCAATGTTCCCGAAAGTATCAAAGTTATGATAATGGAAGGTAATTAAAACGAAAGAAACTAATACTCCCCGATTAGCTCGGTAGGATCCGTAAAGTGGTGGTTAAATCCTTTTCAAGAAGAATTATTGCGTGAAAAGCTCCTTCCAATCTTATGTAACTTCTTCTTGACAAACTAAACCGCACACTTGAAGAAAACAAACGAAACCTTCGCGTAAAATCGGCGGTAATAATATATATAAGACTCGATTTAAACTAGTATATAATGCTTGTGGAATGGATGTTTACTGAATTTCTAAGAAAATTAAGACCGAAAATTCCAAAATTTATAAGTAGTTCGAAAACGAGAAAAAGAAATCGATGTTTTACTCCTTCCCGACGCCGTCAGTTGCAATCTCGACGCCGTCGGTTATCCCGACAAAAGCGGTCTGCGATTTTCGGAAAAATTCGGAAAATTTACATCTTTAGAATCGGAAAAATTTCGCAAAACATCCATTATGACTCGATACAAGCATTTGACTCGAACAAACAAACATAAATATCTTTTAGTTAATTGTTATTCTCATGTTTACGTTTCTTTTGAAAACGTGTGTAATCCTCCCTACACTTATCCCTTATGTAAAATACCTTTATATGCAATTAAGACGAGGTTAAAACAAAATAAAGCATTTTACAAATTCAAACATGAGGATAAACAATTAATAAAAGATATATGACACTAACAAGCAAACAATTAAGCATGGGTTGCCTCCCACGAAGCGCTTTTCTTTATTTAAGAGTCTTGTAGCTAGACTCATAGTCGTGCTCCTACGCATCGATATACGTAAGTCTATCCTCAACAATGTCGTAAGGATCAAACTTATCATTCAAGTTCCTAGTAGTACGCTCGGTTAAATATGCCTTTTCAAACTTCTCACCATCGGGATCATAGATTTGTATCCTAATGTGCCACTCTCCATTACCATCACTAGGCGGTCTATCCCAATCCCACTTGTGTTGATTTCTCAACTTTCCACTTATTAATGACAAGGTTAACGGTCAAGCTTCCTAGGAACTCGGTCATCTTCCTAAATACTAAGGCGTCCTCGAACGGGTTCACTTCTATGTCCCTAGCCATTTCTTTTTCTTGGAAAGTTGTTGCACTAGCGAAGGCTTTATCAAGGTAAAAAGGTCTTTGGGGGCCTATGATGTTCTTATCAATCCAAGGTCCATATCTAGAAGGCTCTCTATCCAACCCTATCTCTTGTGGGACTTCCTCATCCTTGTAGTATGTATGCTTTTTAACATTGTAAACGGATCTAGCACTCCCTCCCTACCACTATTTTGGACATCTTACAATCGATGATGGCACTAGCGGTAGCTAAAATCCTCTTCCAACTAGTAATGGGCATGTCGGGTCCTTATTCATGTCTAGCACATGGAAGTCGGCCAAAAGAGTCGACTCTCCTACATGTACTACCATGTCCTTTATTATTCCTACTGGACGTGCTATACTACCGTCCGCTAGACCTAAGACGGTTTCCGTTGGTTCAATTTTACCTAAGTTAAGGCTTCTATGGAGGACAACGGAACAAGATTGATGCATGATCCTAAATCGGCTAGAGCATCGAGTGGTTTGGAAGTTCCAAGTCTACACGGAAGAGTAAATAGCCCGGGATCGTCTAGCTTCTTAGGTAAGTTGTTTCGCACAAAGGCGGACCCATGTTTTCCAAGCCTAAGTTCTAACTCATATTTTTCTTTTAAAGCATTATAGTAAGGTGCATGAGCTAAGAATTCAAGAATCGGTTTTTCTTGATGGAGTTCCTTGTACTCCTCCTCTAAACTAGGTTTGGATTCTTGGTCGACGGGTTTCTCAAGAGTAGGCTCTACCAAAGGTGCCGGCCTTGGTACCTCTTGGATGGCTTGGAACCCTTTTTGATAGCATTTACCGAGTGAACCGTTGGGTGGGAGGGGCATGGATGTGCACTCTCCCATGGTGAACTAGAACATGAAGTCGATGCAATCGAATTCACTTTTGGGTTCTTTATGGTATCACTTGGGAGTGCTCCAACTTCCCGCTCATTGAAGGCTTTTAAGAGGGCATCAAGCTTGGTTGTCATCTCGCTTTGTTTTTGCTTAAAATCGGCTTCAATCTTATTCAATCGAGTTTCTTGGGATGACAAAAATCTAGATGCAATTGCCTCAAGATTAGTGGGGTTCCCGGTATTAAAAGAGTTGACCCTAGTAGGTGAACTAGATGAGCTTTGGGGTGTGCTTGAGTTTTGGTTCCACTTAAGGTTAGGGTGATTTCTCCATGAGGGGTTGTATGAGTTTCCTAAGTTGTTTTGTTCGGGTTTGAAAGTGTACCACTTCTCTCCCGCTCCGTCGGTACGTATGGAGGCGTAGTCCGCAAAAGCTTGTTCGGAGAGCCTTGTGCAATCACGAGTGTCATGGGGACCACTGCACAACTCACAAGGTAGAGTGATTTGATTCACTTGTCGTGAAGACTTAGGATTTTGTAGGAACTCATGAGGAATCTAACTTGATCTTCAAGTTCGATCATCCCACGGTCGGGAGGAGGCAAGGAGATTGCCTTAACGGTTTTGGGCGGCTCACGGGGTCATCCCAACTTTCGTTGTCATAGAGGCGAGGTCCTCTATTATATCCCATGATTCTTCCGCGGTGAGATCACTAAGTTTTCCACCGCCGCTTGGTCAATGGATCGCTTAGTGGGAAGTTGACATGATCATAAAAGATTTGGACTTGGAGCCAAAGATCGATGCCGTGATGAGGACTTTAAAAGTAAGTCCTTGAATCGGGTCCATGCTTCAGAGAGATTCACTTTGACGTTGTTGGAACATCAAGATGTCATTCCTAAGCTTAGTGGTTCTCCCGTGGGAAAAATTGAGCAAGGAAGCGAGAAGTAAGATCATCCCAACTTGAGATGGAGCGGGGAAGTCGCTCAAGCCAATTACTAGCTTGGTCCCGTAGAGAGAATTGGAAGAGACGCAGCGCGTGGTCTCCCGAGTAGTAGCATCAAGGTCGATGGAATCGACGATTTTGAGGAAATCCCATATGTCGATTTGGATCTTGAACGAAGTCCATGGAATGCACATCCGCTTTGCACCAACCGGATGGTGTCGGATCGCAGGCCGTAGTTTGGGCTTGGTCGGGAAGCTCAATGGTGTTCCTATAGCCTAGGTGGCTTGGTCTCGAGTATTCACCAAGAGTACGGGCTCTTGGCGGGTCATTTGGTGGTGGGTTGATGAATGGTAGTGGGTTATCACCTTCCATGATGAAAAGTGATAAGATTACGAACAAAGGTCACGAAGAAGGGGGATAGACTAAGAGAAAGCTAAAAATGAGAAAAATTTACTTGATAGGAATCAAGCAAAGAAACCTAAACGAGGTGGACTACTAACTAGCTATTCTATTCCGCAATGCACCAAAACTTGATAACGCTACACGCGTCGTCGGGGTCAAGGAAACTTCCTTTTCTTCGAGCAAGTTTTATAACACCATAGGCGATGAACCTAATCGTTGTAGTGTAGTAATTAGGGTAAGCCACGGGTATTGATATCGTTCTCTCGGGAATAGGAATGCTAGTAAGGAGTTACTACGCTAAGGTTAAGGTTGAGGAAGATTATTTTTTATCTTTTTATATTTTATGAAATGGAAAGGTACGAATCTCGGGTATTGGATTTGGGGGGTTGGTATTTCTACCGATTACTCTAATATTATCTAATTATCTAAACTAAGGTTGTGGGAGTCTATGTCTAATTAATGTGTGCTCGTATGATAGTTTAAAGATGTGTTTACTTAGGTTGTATTACTCCTTAATTATCTCCTATTGATGGTTGAGTTGTCACGTCTTATTCTTAGTTGCGTTGTGTGTCTAAAGTTGTAGGGTATGCGTTTCTCCCTAACTCTTTGAACTTACCAAAGGGTCTCGTCTACAAACCCACTAGGGATGATAAACTCCTACTCTAAGGCGCTCTTTGGATGGTTTAGCCTACAACTACTCATGTAATTATATTCTAAGGTTCACAAAGATGAATCAAGCATTAAGTACACAACGAATGACCTATCGCATTACTAGATCATTAATCAACTAAGATAAGAAACAACCAATCAATATTCAATAATTAAGTTTCATACTTCTAAGCAAACACACAAATAAATTAGCCGGACATGGAGAACATGCAAGCATACACACAAATAATCAAAGACATAATTGAATTAATGAAGTAAAGACTTATCTTGATGTAAGATAGGGTTTAAAACCCTAAAATCTGTACAAGACACCTTAGGTTCGGTTTTAGGTTTTCACCCAAAAGACTCTCTACAAAGACCGAAAAATTCGGATTCTATATATAAGATTACATATGCGACGGCGTCACCTTATGTTTCGTGACGCCGCCGTGTCGCCGTCATTAGGGTTTCGTCTTGGCCACGTTAACCTTGCGACGGCGTCACCTTATGTCCGTGACGCCGCCCTCTTCTTGACTTCGACGTCGTCGGATTGCATCTAGGCCGCCCGAGTAGCGACGGCCTACTCTTTACAACCGGACGCCGTCACTTGAAAATACGAGTTTTGAGTTCGAATCGTCACAAAAATCTTGGGACGGCGTCGCCATTAGCACCGACGCCGTCGCCTTCTAATTTCAAAGAATCGTGAGTGTCTCGATTTTGACTTTGGCCATTTTCTTCATATATTCGCCTTTTCGTCCAAATAAGTGCCATTCCAAGATTTTGCCTTCAAGAGACCTAAAAGTGAAAAGGAACGATATTAAGCAATAACGGATACAAAGTGATCAAATAAGGACTAAAACGACCCTCAAAATGGTACCTTTTAAAACCTTATCATTTACATTATTATAGCTTTAACAACTTTTCTTTTAAGTAGCCATTTTTAACAGTAGCCATTTTTTAAGCATTTATGTATATTAGACAAATACCCGCGAAAGTGATGGTGTATAGCGGCAAATAATTATACTTGCGAATTTGTGGTTCTGGTGTGACTTTTAATGCAACACTTACGGGTTCAATTTGTAGTCATTGCGAGAAAATAGTTTATGGGGTATAAACAAAAAATGATAAAAGTTTGAGGGTCAAACAATATTTAAAATATTAATTTGATGGTGGATGTTGTTACCCTCTTTAATCAAGAGTATTATGAGGTTTACATAATTTAAGATTGCAAACAGTAAGGACTACCAACGACCTTCATTTTACCCGTCACATCAGCTTACTCTCTCCGGCGACCTACAAGCGATTTTTTGCTACAGCAAGGGCGACATTCATTTTTTTTCCTTTCTTTCAAATTTTTATACTTATAATGCCCATTAAATTCACCAATTTTTAAAAACCAACTCACAACTCTCTTTCATCGTTTTATACAAAAATGTCTCAAGAAAATACTCCTAGAAACAATCCTCTGACACCCGAAGAAACGTTTAATCTAGGAAATACTCCACCATCAAACCCCGACTACGGTTCATCATCACAACAACATAATCAACAATCCATATCTCTCATTTCTTCATTTCTAACGGTAGAGGAATCAGTTGATGAACATGAGATAGGTGATGAATATGAAACTGAAAGTTATGAAAATGGCGATGAATTTCTTGCTAAGGAACAAGAAGAGCAACTTCTTCTGGATGAAGATGCATTAAGAGAAATATTAGAAGAACAAGGAAGGGCTGAAAAAGAGTGGGAGGAGTTTATTAGGGCTGAAAAAGCTCATGATGAGTTATTCAGGTCGGAATTTGGGGAGTATTCTGATTCGGAATAAGATTAATATAAAAGTTGAATAATTCCTTTAGCTAACGAAATTATGTGTTTTAATTTCTGTATCGTAGTTTGTATTTTCATTTCAATGTTGTATTCTATTTTGCTGATGTAATGAATAAAAGTTCGTATTTGGTTCTTCGCACTCGAAAATAATTTTCATTCATTTAAATAAAAATAAACATTACAATATTTAATAAACAATACAAACACACAATACTCCTATTTATTTTTTAGATGCATCTAAACAAATTTAGAACTCATTTGTTGTTCTATTTTTCCCGCCTTTCGAAACAAAGCATTATGTATCTCGTAATCGAAATCAGATGCCTGATTCAAATAAGCATCGATCAAAGCACGTTTCTCTTGTGGAATGTCACTGCATTCAGCGTGTGTGTTCCTCATACCATCGATTTATTTCTGAATCATAGCTTTAATTTTATCAACGGTGTGTGAAAGCGAACAAGCCATATAAATTGTGTATGAAATGGTCAGATAAATGGGGTTTGAATTGTGGTTTGAGTGAGGTATTTAAAATGTAAAATAAAGTGATTAAATTTAATTTTATTTATTTATTTATTTTGTTTTAAAATGCATCAAACGTTTAAAGGGCATTTTGTTCTTATTCGTTTCTTTCTATCGGTCGTGCAAAGGATCAAATCAAAAAAGAAAATAATAATAATAATAATAATAATATAAAAAAATATTGATTGCCACAGTAAGGCCGATCAACAATCGATCCGGTTTACCTATCGGTCGTCTTCATTACTACGAGAAGCCTAAAACTTTTAAATTTAAGAAAAATTGGTTACATGCACGATAAGTGGTATAAATATTCTGCCTAAAATGCAACATTACATATATAGAGGAGAGTTATTTTACATACCAAACTTTTCTCACAAACAAAGGGACTCATCTCAACCATCCATCTAAAAAGAAATCAATGGCTGAGATTAAAAACATTTTATTATTTCACATATTTTCTATAATTTAAATATCTCTTAAACCGTTAATCGTTAAGTGAAAATATTTACACCATCATGACGAGCATTTAATTATCTTTCATAGGCGGTGACTTTGATGTACTTTCGAAAAAGAAAAAAATCTTTTTTCACGTTTTTTCGTAATTTTTTGTTTTTTACGTTCTTTGAAATTTGCATGAAAAAATCATATATGATAAAACACTAAATTGAATATCACATGTGATATTAGTGTTAAATCATATATGATATGTAATATCATATGTGATATTACACTAATATCACATGTGATATTACATATCGATATGATATTACACTAATATCACATGTGATATTCAAATTAGTGTTTTATTATATATGATTTTCTAATGCAAATTTCGATAACGTAAAAAACTAAAAACTTTGAAAAAAGCGTGAAAATACGAAAAATTTTTTTGTCGAAGTATATCAAAGTCTTTATCTATGAAAGATAATTAAATCTTCGTCGAATGATATATTTTTTTTAACGATTAACGGCTTGAAAGATATTAACATTTGAAAGAAAAATGATGAAAGTGGTTTTTAAATTGTTGATATTAATCTCATCCATTAGATCAAATAAAAATGGATGGTGGAGATTGATCCCTTGGTATGTAAATAATCTTTTGTCCTCAAATGATCTTAAATCTACATATATATCAATCTATACATGAGTGAAATTCATTGTACTTTAAGCATCAAAAACTTATACAAATAATATATATGTAATTATTTATTTAGGAAAAGATATACAAGAAAATTCGGACACGTTTGATGATTCTAAAATGTAGTAAACAAAGAAGAGAGTTATTTTACATACCAAACTTATCTCACATACTTAATGACCATCTCCACCATCCATCTAAAAAGAATTCAATGGTGAAATTAAAAGATTTTATTATTTCACCTATTTTTATAATTTAAATATCTCTTAAACCGTTAATCGTTAAGTGAAAATATTTACACCATCGCGACGAGCATTTAATTATCTTTTATAGACATGACTTTGATATACTTTCGAAAAAGAAAAAAATCGTTTTTCACGTTTTTGTTGTTTTTAGTTTTTTTCGTTCTTGAAATTTGCGTGAAAAATCGTATATGATAAAACACTAAATTGAATATCACGTGTGATATTGGTGTTAAATCATATATGATATGTAATATCATATGTGATATTACACTAATATCACATGTGATATTACATATCATATATGATATTACACTAATATCATGTGATATTCAAATTAGTGTTTTATCATATATGATTTTTAATGCAAATTTCAAGAACGTAAAAACGAAAACCTTAAAAAGCGTGAAAATCTGAAAAAAAAATTTTGTCGAAAATATATTAAAGTGCCTATCTAGAAAGATAATTAAATCTTCGTCAGAATGATATATTTTTTTCGCTTAACGATTAACGATGAAAGATATTAATATTTGGAAAAAATGATGTAAGTGGGTTTTTAAATTGTTGGGATTAATCTCATCCATTAGATCAAATAAAAATGAAGGGTGGAGATTGATCCCTTGGTATGTAAATAATCTTTTGTCCTCAAATGATCTTAAATCGTAAACAAATTAGAAATAAAGACCAATCAAAATTTTAATTTGAAATAAAATCTTGTTTCTAGAATAAATGTTTGAATATTGTGAAATAAGTGGCCTGATTCATGCACTATTGCGTCGTCATGGTTTCGAATTTTATATATTGATGTTATATCCATGCCGCTTTATTATGCCCTCTTTAATTTATTTGTTTCCCTTTGTCTCTATTGAAAAAGGAACATTAAAACCATTATAGTGATGTACTAATGTGTATAGTGTATACTTTAATTTAACACGTCGACAATAGCAAACAAATCCCTACTGTCGTTTAAAGATGGACGTACTGAATACAATTATTTTTGTTGGTCCAATTAAGTGTAAGTTTATCAATAGGTTTTTGCATTATGCAAAACTTAACTATTTTGTGTTTCCTTCACCATATCCTTGATTTCTTTTATTAGATCATGATTTGCAACAATTTGTTTCCATCTTTTTTTGTCAGACATATATACAAGCCTAATAGCACCTTTTATCAAACTCTTTGATACACAACCAATATCCCGAATTTCTATATACCCATTCGAAAAAAGGCCGATATCTTGATCGTGATGTAGGCATCTCTTCATCCAGTGTAAAAGATTATGTAAAACTTTTTTTGCTGTTTACAGTTTATCTAGCTAGCCGCAGGGGCAGGCGTAGATACGTTACGGGCCACCTGTGGCACTTGCCACGCGTATGAACTGGCTGGATGAAATATAGACTTTTTTTTAAAGTTTCATTTAATTTGCTAGTGTTTTGCTACATACAGGACAATATACAGTCGGCATGCATGGTTGCATGCACCTTTCAACACCACCATACAACAAAGAGATAATACTAAAATAATGTCTTCATAAAGCCCATAATACAGTAAGCACATACTATAATAAGACCATACAAAATAATTAAAAAGAAAGTAAAACAAAAATCGTTGAGTTAGCTTAGTCAAATGCTACTGTAGAATGGATGAGAGTTGACAAGGAATTTATTCTAAATAATTACCGCCAAAGCTAACATATTTGACATAAATTTTAGTGTATACCTAAATCTAGTGGGTAGCATTGTGATTTCATGTTTGTTACGATATTGGATTATTTTGCTATACCTTTTCAAGATTTTTAATCCGTCGTTGATCCAAAACGATATTTTTCACTCTAAAATAAGCAACAAAATATACATTTAGCTACCGAATCAAAGAAAGCGGAAATCATGCCACACACGGTTACAAATCCTAGATCCGCCACTCACTAAGTGACTAGTCCATCTTATGAGTGAAATCCGAGTTTTAAATTTAGAGTAAATTACACCGTTCGTCCTTGTGGTTTGCGTTGACCGCAGGGTTTCGTCATTTGACCAAAAAAAATTGCACCGTCCGTCCTTAAGTGGGAAACGTTATGCACCGTTCGTCCCTCCATCCAACTGGGCCCACCAACTCCCACTAACGTCCGTTAACTAAGGTTTTTAAAGAGGTATATCCGTCATTTCCCTAGCAACTAGCATTTATTACCCCCATCTACCACACACACACACAAACATAAAACACACATCATCATTATCACCATTTCTCTCTCTCTCTTTAATCTAGCCGCCGACCACCTTAAACCACCACCACCGCCACACCGCCGCCTACCACACTACACCACCCACCTCAAAACACTCACCACTCTCCCCTCTTTCCGATCCACTAGGTCACGCGCCTAAAAACCCTCCCCCACCGGTTCTCTTTTTGTGTTAAAACCCACGACACCACAGTCACCATCTCATCACCACCATGTGTAGCCGCTGCCTTATTCGGCTGCGTTTTTTTTGTCCACCCAGATTCCGACCCACTTCTGTTAAGCACCAACACATTAATTGATTATTAATAACTTGAGTGGAGATGATATGGTGAAAAGGGTGTTTGTTTTTAGTGATATGGAGTTTGATCAGGCATCGTCGGATCCATGGGAGACTGATTATGAGAGGGGTGGCTTTGCTTAGTGGGTTTTCGAAGAATTTATTGACTTTGTTTCTTGAAGGAGGTGATGTGATCAATCATGAGGATGTACCTAAGACGACTAGTGATGCAGAAGGGGACGATGGGCGTTTGAATCCTGTAGAAACCATGGAAGCTGCATGATCCGGAGAATCGATCGAAGCTAGTTGTGTGTGTTGATGCGGGTACCCAATGTTCTCAACCTGGTCTAGTCAGCTATGGAAAAGGTGTACTTTGAGTTGTAGAAATGAGGTTTTTTTTTATTAGTCTAATAGTACTTGTTTTTAGTATCTCATCATCTCATGGGTAGAAAACCATAAAAGAAGCCTTGGATTGACTTGTAAGGTTACTTTATCTATGATGAGAAAGTAATCTGTTTTGATAATGCTCTTGTTGTTATTGTCGTTGTTGTTTATTTTTGTTTTGGTTTCGGATGAATACATGGTACCGGTTATGTGATTGGGGGTTTTGAAATAAAATGGTGATGTTGTAATTGTTGTTGTCGAGTGGAAAGACACAAGTGTAAAACGGTGTGTATTTTTTTGTTTTTGTTTTGATAATTTGTGATGGTGTTGATGAAAGTTTGAGGAAGAAAGGAGTTGGTGGGGAAGAGAATGAAAAAAAGAGATCTGGGTTTGTGGGTGGATGTGGAAGAAAAGACTTAAATTACTATTTTACCCTCATGGGTTAAGTGAGTTAACTGACGTTTGTGGGAATTGGTGGCCCCAGTTGGATGGAGGGACTAACGGTGCATAACGTTTCCCATTTAAGGACGGACGGTGCAACTTTTTTGGTCAAAGGACGAAACCCTGCGGTCAACGCAAACCACAAGGACGAACGGTGTAATTTACTCTTAAATTTATAAACAAGAAATTGAGTAAACTGCAAAAATCATCCTCGTGGTTTGTTGAATTTGACACTAATCATCCCTTGCGATACTATTGGCAAATATAATCCCTAGAAGGCCATACGTCTTGCACATTACATCCTTTTATAAACACATTCATATGCATGAAGTGGCCGGAGAAACGAAGTGATCGGATCCGTGGTAGTGTTTGGGTTGGATCTCTGTGTGTGTTCATCTTGTGTGTATTTAGATGGATAATGTATATGATCATTTAGATGATACATGATATGAGTGGGTTTCATATAAAACTTGTGTTTAAGCTTGAGCTATAAAAAATGTTGAATCTTTTTAATATATGATCTTTCTAAGAATTGGTCAAGGATATGAGAATTTGAGATGTGTTTTATTGGTGGGTGTGAAATTGATGATGAGAAAGCTAAGAAGTAGAAAATGGGTTGTGGCGATGATGGTGAAGTGGAGGGTGAGTTTTCGTCAGGCCAAGGCTGTTAAAAGATGAAATGACCATTATATCCTTAACATAATTTACGGAGGGATTGTAATGTGCAAAACGTTTGGCCTCTTAGGGATGATATTTGGCTATTTGCCAATAGTATCAGTAAGAGATGATTAGTGCCAAATTTGATAAGCCAAAAGGATGATTTTGTTGGTTTTATGGATATAAATTAGTAGACGTGAGTTAGGATCGAACTCGAGACCACGGGATTGCACACTTTGCGTATGAGAATTAAAGTTAATATTTAAATGTAAATGTTATATTTATTTATTAATTAAACGAAATAATATATCAGACGTTAAGTAATTAAGTGTAATGGTCTAACAGTCGTTAAATGTAATTGGAAATGACTAGATTTCAAGTTAATATTGGGAAGGTTCCGGAATACCCCTTGGGATACACAACCGATCGGCCATAGGGGAATCCCAACCCAACCCAAACTCAACTTGTTCACCAAGTTATGTTGAGTATATATACAAGGCTATGGGTCTTGGTTTTTGCATCTCTTGTACTTATAAGCTAAAACCTAAAATAGTTTGTGTGTGTTTTTGCTTATATTCGGTCGTCTACCACCACAAGGGTATCGACACATTGATTTTCCAAATCAAATTATTTTGTTTAATTAAAACTAGAATTGCTTTAATTCGTTATAGTACGTGTGTACAAGAAAGTGGTACTAACATGTTAGGAATTGGAAAATCCATGAGGAAGTGTCGGTCACCCCAATTATAGTCTAGCACATGTTAGCTATTAGACATATCGTTGTTTACCAGTTTAGTAGTTAGTTAGTAGCGTAGATTAGTTTAGAGTAACACCGTGGAGGAAGGACGGGTCTTTACCCATTGTATGCCTGATTCACAGTCCGACAGGAGGACGTAGTCTTTGTAAGTATAAATACCCCTTCCATCCTTGGAAGGTGTGGTGCTTCATTCTAATCTAACCTTTCTCTTTTTTTTATCTCTCTAGAATCACCCTCTCTACTCCTTTCTCTCTCTAAAACCATGGCTTTCTTGTATCATCACCATCCAAGGCCACCCAAATCATCATAACACAATACATGTAAGATCCTACAAATGGTATCAGAGCCAAGGTTTTTGTGTTTTGATGATTTTTTGTGGTTCAAATCTTGTTTTAACTGATTTTATATATTGTCGGAAAATTATTTTTTCAACTTTTTAGTAATATCAGTTTTTTTTTATAAAAACAAGTTTTTATGTATCTTTTTGGTAATAAGTCATCTGGTTCATTCATGTGTACAATATTTGGTCTTGTGTCTTTTCTGTCCAAATCTGATATTTGTACTATCTCACTTTTATGACTTTTTGTTACCAATATCTGTGAAACAAACGTGGTTAATCTGGTCAGATTTGAGTGGTCAAATGGGTCAAACTGAAGCAGTTTTTATGCATCTTTCTAGGTAACTTTGAAGCTGAACGGAAAAAGTGGTCGGAAAAACTCGCCGTAAAAAGTCAAAGGGTCAAACCCTCTTTTCACGCCTATGAGCATCTACTGAATATTACGCATAACTATGAAGTTATGCGTAGGAATTTTTACGCGTATGTTTTACGCATAAGCCTATGCCTACGCGTAACCTAGATCTGTTTACGCCTAAGCTACTCGTTTTACGCATAAGAATTTGGGTTTACGCATATGCAAAAATGTTACGCGTAAGGAAAAAAATTTATGAGTAAGAAATGGAGAAAGCTACGCGTAACCTGAAATTACACGACCACAAGACCAAGACCATATACCTTTTACCAAGACTCAATAGACCTCAGTCTTATACGTGCATCATCTGTCCAAGAAAGACCAAAACAAAATCTAATCCTAGACCTAGACTCATCAATTAACCCTCACTATCACTCCCCATCTCTCAATCAATCAAGGCTCAAAAAGAAAAATTACAAGTAATCTCAGATCGATTCGTTTTTTTAAAATCTTTTATAGATTATTTCAAATGAATCATTATCATCATCGATCTTATTGTGATATTATTCGAAGACAAAGAAAGAGTATAACAACTATGTTATCTCGTTTCTTTATTTCGTTCATGAACAACTCATCAAAAGAAAAACCACCTACCCGAGACCAAAACTGATCTTGAAGCCATATGTTCAATCATTGTGTTCTTCAAATCTGGATACATAATATGTGATGCTCGAAGGAGCAGATTTGTTGTGTGGTTAGTTCTTATGATGGTTATACTGAGAAACAATTGTTGGGTTTGATTTGATACGTTTTTCTCATATCGATTTGTGAGAGAAAACGTTTGGTGACAGAAAAAGGTTAGAAAGGGGGCGGATTTATCACAGTATATGTGTGGGGTTGTGTTGAAAGGATTTTTAGGTTTAGGTTATGTGGCAAATATATATCCGGGTATATGTTAGGTTGTGATTGGATCAAATTGGATTGATCCATACGTGGGCTTTTTGAGTGTCCATTCGTATGTGGGCTAAAATTCATATGTGAAGAGGGAATGGACTAAGTGGACTAACATATTCAGATAGATTGACTTGGACATAAATATTGTTACCCGAATTTTGTTACAAAATTTTGGATAAAATTTCTATTATTGGAAATCCGAATGGTATTTTGGTTTATGAATTTTCACGGAGGGATACATGATTCACGGCTTGAACAAAGAATTGAAAAAATGACTACGGGGTTTTTGTAATACTTCATTTTCAAGTTTGTTGTATCGGGTTATCTCCATATGTGGTCATTACTATTAGCCGATGAACCAATGGAGGTTCAATTTCAGCAATTCCCATGAGATATTTGAAGCCACAAAATGTCAATGATACTTCACAGTCTAAGCAAAATCTTTCAAGAATCTTCAGCGTCAGTCATGATTTTTCAAGATGTTTGCTTATGACAAGAACTTCTCGTGCAAATAGTCGTACACGTTATGATGCTTCCGAAAGTTCAAAACCATCATGGGGGAGAAACGTGTACTTCGATGTTTTACGGTTAACCTCCAGGGAAAAGGATTTTATACTACTTGACTTAGTATGTTTTGTGAAGTTGTCTACATATGGGTAAAGAATTGTTAATGGTGAAGATGAATGGTTGATGAACCGCTGCATGTTCCCCTAAAACAGATATTCATCGAAACCAAAGTTGTCATAACACATTCAAGCTGACATTATTTACGGTTTTGTCTTGATATTGTAAAATCTCGCGAAAGAATCTATTTCTCGGTTTAAATCATTGACTTGTAAAATCCCGTGACAATGGAAACATCCTGGTAATTGTCAAGTGCATTTCCAGATCTATCTTACGGTTTATTCTTGGTTTTGTAAAATCCCGCGAAAGAAACTATTTCTCAGTTTAAACCATAGAGTTGTAAAATCCCGTAATTATGGAACCATCATGGAGAAAGGAAAGTGTAATTTTGGATCTTATTTGATTCTGGTGTTACAGTCTCTACTTCGAAGAAAGGATAAAAGGGTGTACTTCATGAATTGGATGTGTGTTTGGATTTTTGTCATGGCAGTTTGGTTATTTCATGGTTTTACGGGGTTATGTGCTTTTAACCATGGTCGGGATGAAAACCATTATCATAGTTCACTTAAAACGTCAAAGGAGGCTAGATTTGAGCTTTTAACCAGAAGATGTGACAACGGGGTTAATTCACTATTATTTATTTGAGGTTGAAGTGAAATATCACGGCGAGTGTACTTAGTATCTGAAGGTATCGGGATGGTTGGATGAAGATTCTTGAGATCGTTGTTCGATCTTTTTCAAAAACGAAGACTTGGAAATCTAGTTATTTTTGGGTGACTTTTCCTTTTCTTTTACCACTTGGGGGAATTGGGCTCTTACCACCACAAAATAACTACTCCCTCCGTCTCAAATCTATTGTCCATATTTCCTTTTTGGGTTGTCTCAAAATTATTGTCCACCTTCCATTTTTAGTAATAAAAAGGTAATTTTGTGAGGGAATATTCTATTTGTGTGGTTTAAAATTGTAGTGACCCCACTTTTATTAAACTTTGTGTTTTTTGTCTCCTGACAATAAATTTGAGACGGAGGGAGTATCACTTTAAGGAGTTACGTTGTAGTGCTCAGTGTCACATTGAATTGTGGATTTTTAAGAGGTGATGTACGTCTAATACTTGATGGTTGGTTGGTTGAAGAGTATAGAGTATTTAGAGATTCAAATGGGCATGAATTCTCGGCACCGCTCTTTGTTACATATGTGCAAGTTTAAGTCACGAGTTCGGGTTTATTCACTTCAGGGTCAAATTCATCATATTGGATTTTCTCCATCAGCTGTCACGACAAAGAGCCTACTGAATGATAATGGAGTTGATTACAAGTTTGCCAAGAGAGGTTGAAAAGAGAGAGATTATGACGTTTGAACACAACAGTTCAAGCCTCGTACTCTAAAGAAAAGAAATGTGTACGTTTCAGTGCGCATTATCTTCTGAAGAAGAGAAATCTTCTTATGACGTTTGAACACAATAGTTCAAGCCTCGTTCTCTAAAGAAAAGAAAAGTGTACGTGTCAGTGCACTTTATCTTCGGAAGAAGAGAAATCTTCTCATTTATGACCATTCTCATCAACATGCTTCATGCTTTTTCCATGCGCGCTCAGTCATCAAGTGGATCTTCTTCTCATGTTTTTTTTCTCAATGGTGATCTACTTACCGTTGATTGTTTTTCTATTTTTCACTAGCTCAATTAAAATAGTGATGGCGACATCATATGTAATTTTTGCGGGGGAGAAGTGAAAATAGACTACACATGGATAATTTCACTTGTTTAGTCAAGAATGGCAACATCGTATGCAATTCTTGAGGGGGAGAAGAAGTGTGAAACTACTGCATGTTGATAGACATCTGAGAACAAATGGTCATACGGCTCCTAACTCATGCAAGAACCGAGCTTCTTCTTATCGGGTCACCTTTACATGGAGTTTCTTCTAAGAGTCGTTGGTTGACATCTTCTCACGGGCTGATATGTTTAACGACAAAGTGCTTCTAGTTGCAAGGCTGATTTCCTTGATGAACATATTTTGTTCTTGTTTGATTGGGAGAGATTTGAATTAAGGGGATTTGCTATTTACAAGTTAACGGGAATGCATTTGGTGAGAAGAAGATGTTAACACTCTATTCCCCAACCGGACAATCTTGAAGAAGGTCGAGTCTACAGTCTGTTCTACATTTTCTGGTGCATGATTAGAAGACTAGAGACGAGTTGCAGTTAACGATCTAAAGACTTCTTCTTAATCTGGGCATTTATCAAACAGATTGTCGGTCTAGGGGAGAGCACTAATTGGGGGAGAGTGATAAGTCTGATTTAATCCCCAATTAGACTTGCTCACATTCTTCAGCAAATTGATTCTCACAAAGACTTCAAGCAATCTTCTCTAAAGATTTCAAGTATATGGGCTTACAATGAGTTGTTGATTCTGAAGTATCAAAACCAGCAAGGGGGAAGGAGACACACGTCTAAACGCGAGTAAACATGATGAACTTAATACTTCTAAGTGATTGAAGAAATCCCGGGAAGACGAATGTCATTACCGCAGAGAAACTCAAGGTTTGACTCATGGCGTTTAGTGTTCGTATTCCAACTATGTGGGGGAAGAGATTAAAGAGTTAGTTTCTGGAGATAAAAGAGGTACACAAGTGTGTGATGATTTCGATGATATCGCAATCATCGTGGGAGAGAGAATTGTGTACATTGGGGCGCCATTGTTTCACTTGAGTGCTTAATCGGTGATTCGTAGATATAATCACTTATTCGGAGTTGATATCCGCAGAGATTGACATCCGCAGAGATAATCGATGATTCGGCCCGCTTCTTCAATGTTATCGGTTATTCTCTCTTTGGGCATTCGGGTACTTTGGGTTCGTGAGCTTCATACACTTTCTTCAGTGGAGAGAAAAGTATACATCGAGGTTATTCTTTGGCTATCGGACTTAATCTACTACTTCGATGGTATAAGTTTCTCTGTCTTCGGGTATATGTGTATTCGGGTTCGTGAGCTCTAGTCTAAGAGACTGACTGCATCAATTCATCTACTAGGGGGAAAGTGGTCTCTTGACAACTTTTTGGTATGGATCACTTCAGACTTCAGTTGAAAAGGAATTTGAGAAGATTATTTCAAGTGTGGGATGATTCTTTGCTGTTCTACTTGATGATATAACCCCGAACGGAGAATCTCGATTATCGTTCTTAAAAGGAGCAGAAGGATTTATGATAATGGTGTGCTCGTACACCTGGCTAAGGCAAGCTTGAAATAGAGCTTCGAATCTGCTCATCTATTGGATTTTCGGTTTGGGGGGAAGCTGCCAAAGTCTCTCTTTCTCAAAGGCTCATGTTCTATCTTCTATTCTGGAGCCTCGGAAGCTTTGGTGGTGAAAGTTTAAGAGATGACGATTTCTATCTTCTACAACGGGGCTGCTCGATATCTTTATCTCGGTACTCGTATCATCATCCTTCTTAAACTATATCATCTACTCTATCTGTGTATATAATTTTCAAAAACCAAATACAAAAATATAAAACCAACAAAAAGAAAATAGAAAAATATAAAACCATCAAAAACCCATAAAAATTAGAAAATTTGAAAATACCATAAATATTGTTTTTCAAGACATGTCTTCTGGTATCGATAACATCTACGGTCTTAGAAATGTCATTTAATAATGGCACGTGACCATAGATGAAGTTCGAGCAGAAGGTGTAATTATTCTTTTCTTAACATGTCTCAAAATATGGCTTGCAGTTACTTCTGACTGTAACCCGTGCTTAAACCATGGTTTGCTATTATTTCAGATAGCAACCCGCTCTTCAAGAAAGGAAAGTGTTGCGCTAAACCAATTTTCAAATATTTCGTGCACTTATCCTAAAAACAATAATGAGGAAAGTATCTCGAAGGACTGTTGTTCCTACACAAATGTTTTTTCGTCTAAAATTCTTTAGAAAAATATTTGTTGTTTTCTAAATGGTGGAAAATGAGTTGCTTAAAAATCTTTCAGAATCAGAGTTTTCGTATAATTTGAAAACTCAATCAATGACTTCAGCGCTTTTTAAACTTTTCAGAAAATGAGTCATTGATTGAGGGGGAGAATGTTTTCAAATTTATATCATCTAACGGACTTATCTAATTATCCTATATACTTAAATGTAAAACATGTTAACCTATGTTGAAGGACTAGGTGCCTAGGATATGATTTTTAGGATTAGATTATTAGAGTTTGATAAACACATTATTCCCATGCCTTATATGATCTGATTGATATGTTGGATTGACTTTTATTAGTAGATTGCAGTTTGGGTGATGTCGACCACCATATATCTGTATGTATGTTCACTAACGTATGCAGATATCATGGATATAAGAATGTTCCCGATCCGGATCCCACAAATGAAGATGATTGGATGCCGAAAGGAATGGGTAACTATATCTTGGGTTGACAAATGAAGAAACGAAGCTTAATTTGACTTCTTTGGAAAGTTTACATGATAAAAATGCAACGAAAGAAGTCTCACTGCATCAGCAGATGGTTTTCTTCCAATCCTCAGCAACAACAACAGAAGCAGCTCAACCACTTAACATTTCTTTGTGCATGAAAAAGTAGTGGATGATACCATTTTTCTTAAAACAATTTTGAAAATGTTGTTTTGAAAATGGAAAAATATTGGTTTTGAAAATAAATTGGACTTAATTTTGAAAATCACCGGACTTCATTTTATCAAAACTTAAGTCACTCAATCATCGACTACGGTCATCGATTGAGGGGGGGGAGTGATTTAAAATAAAAAATATTTTCAAACAATATTTCATCAATCAAGTCCGTTTGTGCAAAATAAGTGGTGATCTAAAGATTTAATGTTATGTCATGGTATGATTTTCTTTAAAACCCAAAGATCTTTCAAAATGAATTTTTTTCTGTTCTTGTTTGATTGTGAAATTGTTTTATTTTACCTTAAGATCTCTTAAAATAATCACACCTGACACTAACAATCTTTAATGTCTAAATATGTTCCTTATCTGTCATTTTTCAACACTAAACCAAGCCACAAGTTCTCCCATGTTTTCTAAACCTAATTAAATCACTTGGGATCTAAAATCTCAAAGGGTTTGATATTTTTGATCGGGGGAGATGTTGTGATTTAATATGAAATTTGATAAAAGGTGATCATTTGATTCAATGTGCAGACTCTCTCTAATATGTGCTAAACTCTTTCATATATTGATGCACATATTGAGGGGGAACGAATGGTTTCTTAATGGCTTTTGTGATCGTGGTTGTGCTTCAAAAGAACTCTTTTCTCTATGTGAAAAATTGATTTCAAATATCCTACGCACATATTGAGGGGGAGAATTTACGAAAGAAAATCAAATGGCTTTTCTATGAAAAGTGTGATCAAAGAAAATATTTCAAAGAACTCTTGCCTCCATGTGCTAAACAATTTCAAAATCATATGCACATGTTGAGGGGGAGCATTTCTAAATGATCAAAACAATTAAGGTACAAAATGCTTTGATCTCGTATCACAAGTACCTTGATTGATTTTCCAAATGATTTTTCAATTGGTTTCAAGAAGGAAAGAACAATACCAAAAGACCGACCAATTTACTTTATGCATGGTGTTATAAGGATGGTTAGGTTAGGTATTCGTTCCCACGATCCCCTTGAGCCGGAGGGATCTACCCAGGACAATCTACTAGATAGTGTAGAGTCCTTAGGTATGATGAAAAAGGAGAAAAGTGAGAAATGGGAAGAGTGCGGATGAGACAGAGCTAGGCTGGAATAAACCCAACAAGGTTCTAGTAATGAAGTCTTGGTAAGCACTCAAGGGGTTGAAGAATGAAAAGAAATGAATTTGAAAAGGAGAAAAGAAATAGCCCTCCAACAATTCAACCTTAGGGCGAAACCGGGTTCAATACATATGCTACTGGTGGTTACTTAGGTAACACTGGTATTGAAGACAAGACATCATGGACCCAGTGATGCACTGCACTAAACTTCCCAAGCTACTCAAGTTCCTCTTAAAAGGACTTGTTTCATTCTCACTGGGAACCTACATAATCTATCGACTTTCTCTTAGAGATTGTTGATATTGAAGAAGGAGACCCTCTCCCTAGTCTCCGGCATAGGAAACCAAATATGCACAATTGAGTCTAGAGCCAATAGATCATCCACAATATCTCATTAGGACACAGAATTAATAAAGACTTGTTGTTTCACACAATGCGGAAAATAAGAATATATTAAGAGTCCTACACATTATCCTTGTGGTATTGCCAGAACATCCGAGTGATATGGTTAAATATTCACGATGAAGATGGAAATCCTTCTAGAGCCAACATCATACAAGCTCTTGGTGGGTGACATGTGAGATCTTGCAAAAGATCAAGCTTGTGACAACTGGATAGAAACGATGGGGATTCAATCTTGAATCAACCTTGGTCCAGGAAATGAATTGACGGATACCTTTGAAAAACCGGTCGTTGTGCTTAAAATTTCTTTTCCATAGCTCATCGACTGTGTATTAATGTTTCAAAATTGAAGGGTATTATGATTGATAATTGATTTTCCATAAAACCTTCGTTGCATTGCAAGACACTTTCTATTAAGCAATACACGATTGTTTTCAAATCATTTTCATTAATCAGTTAATCTGAATTCGATGATTCACTCACTCCGTGTTGTCTTCTTTGGGACGCTCCGGTTTGAGAACGGATTGATCAAGCTGCGAAACCGTGTCAAGGAGATTCTTCGGAATTCTACCTGATCACAGGCAGTATTTATACTGATCAATGGGGAACGGTGGTTCTTGCAACTATATTCAACGAAAGTGAACAAATACACTTTCGTGAGTTTTAGTGCTAACTGTTGTTTGCAGGAACATTGGACGGTTGCAGCTGATCGATATTTAGAAGTCAATTCACAGCCGCATGCTCACAACATACATGCTTAAATGAAGAACATCATGACAAGTGCATATCTACATAACCTGGCTCTGATAGGTGCAAATATCATGAACCAGTAAAGCTTCCGCTACTCTAATGAAAAGATGTCATGATCCAAAAAGTGTGAGCATGTCGGTCCGAAAGTCACAACATCACATGAAGGCAACACAATAAAGGGTGATCCCTAGATTTATTGTGGCTGATGATCTCAAAGAAAGCTCAAAGATCATCATGATGTGGATCAGTTCTAAGACCTCCACTGAAAGTACATAATAATCGGACTATAAAGAGTCACTGCTAAGGCACAAAGATTGCGGAAGTGAAGAATTGAAGTCTACGAGCTCAAGACTAAAGATAAAATAGAATGCTAGGATTCGAAATGAATTTCATGAGGTGACCTCCCTTAGGGGGAGATTGTTAGGAATTGGAAAATCCATGAGGAAGTGTCGGTCACCCCAATTATAGTCTAGCACATGTTAGCTCGTAGACATATCGTTATTTACCAGTTTAGTAGTTAGTTAGTAGCGTACATTAGTTTAGAGTAACACCGTGGAGGAAGGACGGGTCTTTACCCACTGTATGCATGATCCACAGTCCGGCAGGAGGACGTAGTCTTTGTAAGTATAAATATCCCTTCCATCCTTGGAAGGGGTGGTGCTTCATTCTAATCTAACCTTTCTCTTTTTGTTTATCTCTCTAGAATCACCATCTCTACTCTTTTCTCTCTCTAAAACCATGGATTTCTTGTATCATCACCATCCAAGGCCACCCGAATCATCATAACACAATACATGTAAGATCCTACATAACACATTATTGTTAGTATTCTTGGATTGAATTACAAAATTGGTAAGGGGTAATTCACATAATCCTATAAACCCTAATTAGGGTTCATCCAATTGCTAGTTTTGTGGATTTGATTCTTGTTCGGCTAGAATCAATAAAGGTACGCATATTCTTGTTTATGTTAATTAATTATTCATTAATCTTTCCTATACGCTTCTGCATGTATTCTTTGATGTTTTGTGTTTTATTATTGATTGTCATGATATATAATTCAACAGTGGCATCACGAGTCATTGGTTTTAATGAGTATTTAATTACTAAACGCGTTAAAAACGAATATTGTATGTTGTTTGATATGATTGTTCTATGGTTTTGGTTTAATTTTTTTTATGGATCAATTTTTTTTATGGGGCGTACCCCTAATTTTTTTTTGTAGTCGATTCTTTTAAAAAAAATTAGAGTTTTAATTGTTATGTTAACCTTATCGAAATCTAGAATTAATATATGTGTTACGTGATAAATTCATGAATAATATGTTATGTGACATGGAATTGTATGCGATCTTGTGACTTAATTGAATAATTGTTATGTTATATCCATGATGATACATGCATGTTTGTCATGGATAGTTGCTTGAATTATTGTTTAATTGTTAAGATATTTTATCACATGTTTGTTTTTGATAAATCTTGAATTGGGGAAGACTCCAATTATATATTAATGGATCAATTATGTGCAATTTGGTATATTTTAATTAAGGCTTACACAATCGATTCGTTGATGTATGTGGCTCACTTTCAATTGGGAAAGTGAAAGCCCTAATTAATATATACGTTAATTAACATAGACATTGATTATTAGTAGGTTTTATCAAAGGGAAAATGATGCAAATATACCGCGCGCCCTGAGGCTTATCACTTTCCGGACCACTTTTATTTTTAATTTGAGAATGGACCGAGGGCAACCGCTGTCATTGGGCAACTCATCGACATTGTGACAAGTGTCCGTATGTGTAAGGTATTGTTTTTTGGGCAACTAAAAAAGCGCTGGGCAACCGTATTTTTTAAAAAGGGTTTTTTGGTCATTTTACATAATACTTGTCAATTACATATATTTTTTACATAAATAAATTATTCTATAAACTGTGTTCACTTTTCACAAACACTGCTTGTTCATTTCACAAACACTGCTTCTTCATAATACTGCTTCTTCTATTCTTTATTTACCAGGGGCTCCAAACCTCGACCCACAATAGTTTTTCCGGCCCGACTTTCTCACAGGCCGGGTTTTAATTCTACCCATTCCTATATGTCGCTTTCCTCACTCACGTTCTTCCCTCCGGCTTAGATCTGATTGCTTGGATCTGCTTTACAACTTGCCGGTAGTGACGTCATCAACAGCATCTACGTCTCATCAAAACACCTTTAATCGATAAATACAAACCCTAGTCGTTAATGTCCGTCAACTCGCCGTTAAGTCACCGTTAAAAAGTTTATTAAAAATGCCCCAGTGGATAATGAGAATCTCAGGGTTCATATCAACCATAATGATAATGATAGTCTTAGCCCCCTCCTTAAAATCCTTCCATCCAGCTGAAGCCATCAGATCTGGTCACCTTCTTTACCTCTACATCCACCCGGGCAGCAGCCCGGGCAGTTTTCGCACTTCCACTTCTTTTCGTAACTCCCCCGAACGCCCCACCATTTCCCAACACACCAATGTTTGCGAAAACTCACTTATACACGTTCCCCTGACACTAGACTTCGAGTATCTGCGCGGCTCGGTCGCGGCCGTGCATTCCATATTGCAGCATTCTTCTGTCCCGAGAGTGTTTTTTTCATTCTTAGTTTGCGATATGAGTCTAGAAATGTTAATCAAGGAGACGTTTCCGAAAATTAGTTTTAGGGTGTATTATTTTGAGGCGAGGGTGGTTAGGAAGCTGAACGTCTGTGAGACAGGCGTTGGAGCAACCGTTAAACTACGCGAGGAATTACTTGGCGGAGATATTGGAGCCGTGTGTTGGGAGGGTGATTTATTTGGATTCGGATTTGGTTGTGGTGGATGATGTGAGTAAGCAATGAGGGACGAGTTTAGGTGGGAGGACGATTGGGGTGCTGGAGTATTGTCACGCGAATTTTACTAAGTATTTTACTAACTGGTTTTGGGGGAATAAGATGTATGCAAGTGTGTTTAGTGAGAGGAAGCCGTGTTATTTCAATACGGGGGTGATGGTTATTGATTTGGAGAAATGGAGACAGTTTGGGTATACGAAACGGATTGAGAAATGGATGGAGATTCAGAAAAGTGATAGGATATACGAGCTAGGGTTGTTACCGCCTTTTTTGTTGGTTTTTGCGGGGAATGTAGTGCCGATTGATCACGCGTGGAATCAACATGGGTTAGGAGGTGATAATGTTAGAGGGAGTTGTCGGGATTTGCATCCTGGTCCGGTGAGTTTATTGCATTGGAGTGGGAGTGGGAAGTCGTGGCTAAGGCTTGATTCAAAGCAACCGTGCCCGTTAGATTCGTTATGGGCGCTATATGATTTGTACGGACAGTCATCGTGAGTGTGATCTCATTGCCGGTAAATTGTTTTTTTTTTATTTGTTTGTTGTTACATTGCGATATCCTGTTTACTCATGTTTTTGGGTGGGTGGGTTTATAGTTTTTGTTGAATTAATAGACATGATGTTGTTATCTTTGATCATCTGTATTCTATTCCATTATTTCTGCTCCTGCATTCTCGTAATAAAAGTGAAAAGATATTCGATTAGAACCTTGTTTTCCGATTTTTTCTAGATTTTCCATCATGTTCAAAGTGTAATTGCGGATGTTGTAACCCGTTGATTCAGTTATGGCTTACCCCTCAATTGAATGAACTTTTGATTTGATTATTTCCACTCTGTGTTGTTGAATTGGAAACACACTCTTTTTATTACCATTCTTGAGTAACGTCACGTTCTTCCCTCCGGGTTCTTTACAACTCAATCCGCTTTTATTTACCTATATTATATTCCTGAAATTTGATACACATCGAGTCTTTTAGATCAGTTGTTGTCATGCTGCAACTATGCTATATATATATATATATGCTTTATTAGTTCGTTGGTTTGTTATAAATTATGTAGGATCGTAATATTATGTTGTTTTGATGATTCGGGTGGTCTTGGATGATGGAAATACATGTTAGCCATTAGAGAGAGAAAGAGATGAGAGGGAGTTTCTTGCTAGAGACTTGGTTCACAAAATGCAAGGTTAGATTAAATGAAAAGCTCCACCCCTTCCATGGATGGAAGGGGTATTTATAGTTACAAAGCTTACGTCCTCCTGTCGGACTGTGGATCAGGCATACAGTGAGTAAAGACCCGTCCTTCCTCCACGGTGTTACACTAAACTATTCTACGCTACAAACTAACTAATAAACTACTAAATAACGTAAATAACTACACGTCTACGAGCTAACATATGCTAGACCTTAATTGGGGTGACCGACACTTTAACATGGAATTTCCAATTCCTAACAATCTCCCCCTAAGGGAGGTCACCCCATGATTTACATTTTGAATCCTAGCATTCTATTCTTGACTTTGTTCTTGATCTCGTAGACTTCAATTCTTCAAGTTCCGCAATCTTTGTGCTTTTTGTAGCGATTCTTCAAAGTCCGCATATTTTTGTACTTTAAGTGGAGGCCGTTAACTGATCCACATCTTTGATGATCTTCGAGCTTTCATTGAGATCATCAGCCACATTAAATCTCTGGATCACCCTTTATTGTGTTGCCATCATGTGAAGTTGTGACTTTCGGACCGACATGCTCACACTTCGGGATCATGACATCTTTCCATCGAGTAGCGGAAGCTTTACTAGTTCATGATATTTGCGGCAGCAGAAAGGCGAAGCATAGTATAAAAATATCCGAGCCGACACGTAGATATGCACGGTCATGATTTTTTAATTAAGTGTGGATGTTGTGAGCATGCGGCTTTGGATTGACTCTCAATTCGATCACCGCAACCGTCCAAATGTACTTGCAAACAACAGTTAGCAATAAACACACGAAAGTGTCTTTGATCACTTCGTTGAATTGAGGTACACGCCCACGGTTCCCGTTGATTAGTATAAGTACCGCTCGTGATCGGTATAATTCGAAGAATCTCCTTGACGGTGTTTCGCATTGTTCTAGCTGTTCTCAAACCGGAACGTCTCAAAGACTCAAAGAAGACAACACGGAGTGAGTGAACCAATAATTGAGATTCAGCGATTGATGAAAAATTGATTTGAAAACAATCGCGTATTGCTTAGAAGAAAGAGTTTTGCAATACTGACGAAGGTTTTATGAGAAAGATCAATTTTCAATCATAAATACTTTTATATTTGAAAAGAGTACACATTCAATGTGCTAGATAAAAGAAGAGATTCGCACATCGAGCGGTTTTCCAAAAGTATTTTTCAATCAGAGATACTTTTTGTGTTTGAAAACATAAATACACATTCGATGTGCTAGAGAAAAGAAGATTTGCACATCGAACGGTTTTTCCAAAAGTATTCGTCAATTCCATTCCTAGACCAAGATTGATTCAAGATTGAATCTCTCCATCGTTTCTATCCAGTTGTCACAAGTTTGATCTTACGAGAAGATCTCACATGTCACCCACCAAGAGCTTGTTTGATGTTGGCTCTAGAAGAATTTCCATCTTCATCGTGAATATGTTTGCTTATCACTCAGATGTTCTGGCAATACCACAAGGATAATGCGTAGGACTCATAAGATATAATCTCTCTTTTCACATTGTGTGAAACAAAGAGTCTTCATAGAAAGTGTCCTAATGAGATTTATATGATGATCTCTTGGCTCTAGACTCAATAGTGCACTTTTGGTTCCTATGCCGGAGACTAGGGAGAGGGTCTCCTTCTTCAATATCAACAATCTCTAAGAGAAAGTCGATAGATAAAGTCGGTTCCCCGTGAGAATGAAACAAGCCCTTTTAAGAGGAACTTGAGTAGCTTGGGAAGTTTAGTGCGATCGTCGTCACCGGGTCCATGACGTCTTGTCTTCAATACCAGTGTTACCTTAGTAAACACCGGTAGCATATGTATTGAATCGGTTTACGCCTAAGGTTGAATTATTGGAGGGCTATTTCATTTCACCCTTTCTCATTTCATTTCTTTTCATTCTTCAACCCCATCGATTGCTTCGAGACTTCATAACTAGAACCTTGTTGGGTTTATTCCGGTTCTAGCTCTATCTCAGTCCACACTCTTCCCATATCTCACTTTTCTCCTTTTTTCATCATACCTAAGGACTCTACACTATCTAGTGGATTGTCCCTGGGTAGATCCCTCCGGTTCTGGCGGGATCGTGGGAACTAATACCTAACCTTACCATCCTTATAACTCCAATGCATAAAGTAAAATGGTCGGTCTTTTGGTACAGTTCTTTCTTCCTTGAAACCAATTGAAAAATCATTTGAAAAAACAATCAAGGTACTTGTGATACAAGATCAAAGCATTTTGTACCTTAATAGTTTTGATCATTTAGAAATGCTCCCCCTCAACATGTGCATATGATTTGAAATTGTTTAGCACATGGAGGCAAGAGTTCTTTGAAATAATTTCTTGATCACAATTTCCTTAGGAAAAGCTATTTGATTTTCTTTGGTAAATTCTCCCCCTCAATATGTGCATAGGATATTTGAAATCATTTTATCACATAGAGGAAAGAGTTCTTTGAAGTACTTTTCACGATCACAAATTCCATTAAGAAACCATTTAAAACTCAATCAAGGTACTTTATGTTAAAACATAAAAGCATTTGCACCTTGATAGTTTATTTTATTTTGAAATGCTCCCCCTCAATATGTGCTTCGAGATTCGAAAGCGTTTAGCACATATGAGAGAGCAGCCTGCACAATTGAATCAAAATTATCACCTTTTATCAAAATTCATTATTAAATCACAAATTCTCTCCCGATCAAAATAATCAAACCCTTTGAGATTTTGGATCCCAAGTGATTTAATAAGGTTTAGAAAACATGAGAGAAAATATGCATGATTTAAAAACTCATCTTGTTTTTGGATAAATGCTCCCCCTCAACATGTGCATTATGTATATTAAAATCGTTTGGCACATGGAGGCAGGAGTGCCTTTGAATGACTAAAACCAATTCCATTAACACAGATTTAAGATTTAAATCACGATCTCTCCGCTAATCAAAATTTTCAAACCATTTGAGATTTGTGATCCCAAAAGATTTAAATCATTTAGAAAATTTTGGGGAAAGACGTGGCAAGATTTAATATTGAAAAATGACTGATATAGATCAATATAAGACATTAAAGATTGTTAGTGTCAGGTATGATAGTTTTTAAGAGATCTTTAAGTAAAATAAAACAATTTCACAATCAAACAAGAATAGAAAAAATTCATTTTGAAAGATCTTGATTCTTAAAGAAAAATCATACCATGACATAACATTAAATCTTTAGATCACCACTTATTTTGTACAAACGGACCTTTTATGAAGAAATATTGTTTGAAAATATTTTATTTTAAATCACTCTCCCCCTCAATCGATGACCGTAGTCGATGATTGAGTGACTTAAGTTTTGAAAAAAATGAAGTCCGGTGATTTTCATAATTAAGTCCAATTTATTTTCAAAACAAATATTTTTCCATTTTTCAAAACAATATTATTTAAAAGATTGTTTAAAAATGTTATCATCCACTACTTGTCCGCACAAAGATACGTTAGGTGGTTGGTGCTTATTGTTGTTGTTCTTGTAGGGTTTGGAAGAAAACCGTCATTGATGCAGATGAGACTTCTTACGTTGCATTTTAATGCCAAGCGAGGTCAAATTAAGCTCCGTTTCTTCATTTGTCGATGAAGAAAACCATCTGGCGATAGAGTGAGACCTCTTACGTTGCATTTTTCCATGCCAACTCTCCATATAAGTCCAATTAAGCTCCGTTTCTTCATTTGTCAACACAAGATATAGTTACCATTTCCTTTCTGCATCCAATCATCATATTATGTGGGATCCGGATCGGGAACATTCTTATATACCAATATACCTGCATACGTTAGTGGACACACATACAGATATATGGTGGTCGACATCACCCAAATAGCAATCGACTAATAAAAGTCTAACCAACATATCAATCAGATCATATAAGGTATGGGAATAATGTGTTTATCAAACTCTAATCATCTAATCCTAACAATCATATCCTAGGCACCTAGTCCTTCAACGTAGGTTAACATGTTTAACATTTAAGTATTTAGGATAATAAGATAATCTCGTTAGATGATACAGATTTGAAAACATTCTCCCCCTCAATCAATGACTTATTTTACTGAAAAGTTTAAAAGTGCTGAAGTCATTGATTGAGTTTTCAATTTTTGAAAACTCTGAAACTAATTGATTTTCAAGCAACTCATTTACCACCATTTTGTTAAAACAAATATTTTTCTGAAGAATTTTAGAAAGAAAAATATTTGAGTAGGAACAGCAGTCATTCGACATACTTTCCTCATATGTTTTAGGATAAGTGCACGAATTTTTAGAAAATTGGTTTAGCGCAGCACTTTCCTTCTTTGAAGAGCGGGTTGCTATTGGAAATAATAGCAAAGCCATAATTTAAGCACGGTTACGATCGAAGTAGCGTAAGCCATTTTGAAGCGCGGTTCTGATCGAAATAATTGTAAGCCATATTTTGAGACATGTATTGGAAAAGAATATTTACACCTCCTGCTCGAACTTCATCTAAGATTCCGTGCCATTGTTGAATGACATTTCTAAGACCGTAGATGTTATCGATATCAGAATACATGTCTTTGAAAACAATATTTTTGGTATTTTTCAAATTTTTTGATTTTTATAGGTTTTTGTTGGTTTTATATTTTTCTATTTTCTTTTTGATAAATATTTACAAAGATAGAGTAGATGATATAGTTTAAGAAGATGATGATACGAGTACCGAGATAAGGATATCGCAAAGACGTCAGAAGATAGAATTCGTCATCTCTTAAACTTCCACCACCAAAGCTTCCGAGGCTCCGAATGAGCGATAGAACATGAGCCTTTGAGAAGAGAGACTTTGGCGACTTCCCCAAACCGAAAATCCTTTAGTCGAGCGATTCAAAGCTTTCTTTCAAGCTTCCATTAGCCGGTGCAGAAGCACACCATTATCATCGATCTTGTTGCTCCTTTTAAGAATAATCACCGTGATTCTTCGTTCGAGGTTATATCATCCAATAAAAGAACATCACCGTATCATTCCACACATAAAACAATCTTCTCATATTTCTTTTCAACTAACGTCAAGCGATCCATTCCAAAAGGTGTCAAGAGAACAATTCCCCAAGTAGTTGAATTGATGCGGTCGGTCTCTTTGTATAATGCTCAAGAACTCTCCGAATACACATCATGAGGGTAATGAAGAACACCTCCCAATGTTCACATCTTTCGTCACGATGATCGTGTATGAAGCTCAAGAACCCGAAGTACACCAATATCCAAGAACTCTCCCAAATACACACCATGAGGGTAATGAAAACACCTCCCCAATGTTCACATCTTTCATCCCTGATGATCCTGTATGAAGCTCAAGAACCCGAAGTACACATATTCCCACCGAAAGAATAACTGATAACACCTCCCTCATGTTATACATTTATCTCCCCTGAATATGTCATACTTGTGTACCTCTTTAATCTTCAGAAACTTTCTCTAACATCTCTTCCCCCACATAGTTGGAATAAACACTAAACGCCATGAGTCAAACCTTGAGTTTCTCTGCGGTAATGACATTTGTATTCCCGAGATAACTTCAATCATTTAGAAGTATTAAGTTCATCAAGTTTACTCGTCATGAGTCAAACTTTGAGTTTCTCTGCGGTAATAACATTTGTCTTCCCGGGATATCTTCAATAACTTAGAAGTATTAAGTTCATCAAGTTTACTTGCGTTTAGATGCTTGTCTCCTTCCCTTCTTTGGTTTTGATACTTGTAATCAACAAAACATTATAAGCCCAAATACTTGAAATCGATAAGAAGATCGCTTGAAGTCTTTGTGTGAATCAACTTCTTTCAAGAGAATGTGAGCAAGTCTAATTGGGGATTAAATCGACATATCACTCTCCCCAATTAGTGCTCTCCCTAAACCGACAATGCCGAAATATGAAGAAGTCTTTAGATCGTTAAATGCAACTCGTCTTAAGTCTTCTAACATGTAGCGAAAATGTAGAAACAGATCAGACTCGACCTTCTTCAAGATTGTCCGGTTGGGGAATAGAAAGTCAACATCTTCAACTCACCAAATGCATTCCGTTAACATACAAATAGCAAATCCCTTAACTAAAATCCTCCCAATCAAACAAGAACGAAAGATGTTCATCAAAGAAATCGACCTACATAATGGAAGCACTTTGTCATTAATCAAAATCAGCCCGTGTGAAGATGTTAACCAACGGCTCTTTAGAAGAAAACTCCATGTGAAGATGACCCGATAAGAAGAAGCTCGGTTCTTACATAAGTTAGGAGCCGTATGACCATATATTCTCATATGTCAATCAACTATGCAGAATTATCACACTTCTTCTCCCCCTAGAGAATTGCATACGGAGATGCCATTCTTGATTAAGTAAGTGAAATCATCCAAATGTAGTCTATTCACACTTCTCCCCCGCAAAATTAGCACATGATGTCGCCATCGTCATTATAGTTGAGCAAGTGGAATAAGAAAACAATCAACGAGAGCCGGTTCACTTGATAATCGAAAGCACATGGAAAAGCATGAAGCATGTTGATGAGAATGGTCATAATAAAGAAGATTTCTCTTCTTCCGAAGATAAAGCGCTTCAAACGCGTACACTTTTCTTTTCTTTGGAGAGCGAGGCATGAACTGTTGTGTTCATACGTCATCATCTCTCTTTTCGACTCTCTTGGCAAAACATGTAATCAACCCCATTATCATTCATGAGGCTCTTTGTCGTGACGGTGATGGAAAACCCAATATGATGAATTTGACCACAAGTAAAACAACCCGAACTCGTGACTTAAACTTGCACATATGTAACAAAGAGCGGTGCGAGACTTCATCGTCCATTGAATCTCTAAGTACTCTATACTCTTCATCCAACCAACCATCAAGTATAAGATGTACATTACCTCTTGAAAATCCACAATTGAATGTGACACTGAGCACTACAACGTAACTCCTTAAAGTGATAGTTATTTTGAGGTGGTAAGAGCCCAATTCCCCAAGTGGTAAAAGAAAAGGTAAAGACACCCAACAATAACTAGATTTCCAAGTCTTTGTTTTTATAATAAGCTCGAACAAGGATCTTGAAGAATCTTCATCCAACCATCCCGATACCTTGAGATCTTGATAAGGTTTTAAACTTGCCATTTTGAGGGGTCGTTTAAGTCCTTATTTGATCACTTTTGTATCCGTTATTGTTTAATATCGTTCCTTTCACTTTTTAGGTCTCGTGAAGGCAAAATCTTTGGAATGGCACTTATTTGAACGAAAAGGCGAATATATGAAGAAAATGGCCAAAGTCGAAATCGAGGCACTCACGATTCTTTGAAAGTATAAAGCGACGGCGTCGAGTGCTATTAGCGACACCGTCCCAAAATTATTGTGACGGTAGAACCCAAAACTCGTATTTTCAAGAGGCGGCGTCTAGTGGTGAAAGAGTAGGCCGTCGCTACTCGGGGCGGCCTAGATGCAATCAGACGACGTCCGAGTCAAGAGGGCGGCGTCACGGACATAAGGTGACGCCGTCGCAAGGTTAACGTGGCCAAGACGAAACCCTAATGGCGGCGACACGGCGTCACTAAACATAAGGTGGCCGTCGCAATTGTAATCTTATATATAGAATCCGAATTTTTCGGTCTTTGTGTGGAGAGTCTTTGGAGTAAAACCTAAACCGAACCTAAGGTGTCTTGTACAGTATTTTAGGGTTTTAAACCCTATCTTACATCAAGATAAGTCTTTACTTCATTAATTCAATTATGTCTTTGATTATTTGTGTGTATGCTTGCATGTTCTCCATGTCAAGCTAATTTATTTCGTGTTTGCTTAGGAAGTATGAAACTTAATTATTAAATATTGATTGGTTGTTTCTTATCTTAGTTGATTTATGATCTAGTAATGCGATAGGTCATCCGTTGCACTTAATGCTTGATTCATCTTTGTGAACCTTAGAGTATAATTACGAGTAATTGTAGGCTAAACCATCCGAAGCGCCTTAGAGTAGGAGTCTATAATCTCTAGTGGGTTTGTAGACAAGACCCTTTGGTAAGTTCAAAGAGTTAGGAGAAAGCGACACCCTACAACTTTAGACACACAACGCAACTAGGAATAAGACGTGACACTCAACCATCAATAGGAGATAATTAAGGGTAATATAAACTAAGTAAACACATCTTTAAACTATCATACGAGCACATTAATTAGACATAGACTCCCACAACCTTAGTTTAGATAATTAGATAATAGTAGAGTAATCGGTGAAATACCAACCCCCAAATCCAATACCCGAGATTCGTACCTTTCCATTTTCATAAAATATAAAAGATAAAAATAATCTTCCTCAACCTTAACCTTAGCGTAGTAACTCCTACTAGCATTCCTATTCCCCAGAGAGCGATATCAATACCGTGGCTTACCCTAATTACTACACTACAACGATTAGGTTCAACGCCTAGGGTGTTATAAAACTTGCTCGAAGAAAAGGAAGTTCCTTTGACCCCGAGCGGCGTGTAGCGTTATCAAGTTTTGGCGCATTGCGGGAATAGAATAGCTAGTTAGTAGTCCACCTCGTTTAGGTTTCTTTGCTTGATTCCTATCAAGTAAACTTTTCTTATTTTTAGATTTCTCTTAGTCTATCCCCCTTCTTCGTAACCTTTGTTCGTAATTCCATCACTTTTCATCATGGAGAATGATAACCAACCACCACTTAATAACCCAACACAAAAAATTTCAATGTCACTCAAAACCCAACCCAATAACCAACACAACGCAACTAGGAATAAGGCGTGACACTCAACCATCAATAGGAGATAATTAAGGAGTAATATAAACTAAGTAAACACATCTTTAAACTATCATACGAGCACACATTAATTAGACATAGACTCCCAACCTTAGTTTAGATAATTAGATAATAGTAGAGTAATCGGTAGAAATACCAACCCCCAATCAATACCCGAGATTCGTACCTTTCCATTTTCATAAAATATAAAAGATAAAAATAATCTTCCTCAACCTTAACCTTAGTAGTAACTCCCTACTAGCATTCCTATTCCCCTAGAGAACGATATCAATACCGTGGCTTACCTAATTACTACACTACAACGATTAGGTTCCTTTGCCTAGGGTGTTATAAAACTTGCTCGAAGAAAAGAAGTTCCTTTGACCCCGACGCGGCGTGTGGCGTTATCAAGTTTTAGGCGCCGCCGTGAAGCCGATATGTGAGTAGAAACACCGACCTTCGAGTTTGCGAGAAAATATTCGATAGTACAATTAGGGAATTTGTTGAGAAAGTAGTCGGTATTGCTATAGTTGGTTCAATGATTAGCGATGGTCGGAAAATGGCATGATAAACAACAAGCGTGGATGTGGAAAATAGTGCTTACTTCAATCTTTACCCCACTAAGGAAGAGGTTGCGTACCATCAATACATAATCGATAATCCACGATCACCCATCATTAGGATATGCCCAAAGATTAGGAGAGAAATCCACGGAACCTAAAATCCCTTGTATGATCGGATATAGGGTGTCGACCACGCTTACATAGATACGGAATCCCCATCAACGTAATGTCATCTGCTGTCTACAATGACATTATGAATGAGTGACTCAATATTAGGAGAGACCCTAAGTATCGGGAGGAGTTTGCAACTTTGTGGGAAGAGTCAGGACGTGCATGTCTTTATAGGAAATTTCACCTACCTAGTTGATTTTATGGTTCTAGAAGATGTAGGATCGTCATTGACTATAGTTTATCCCAAGTAGTGCTAGGAAACCGTTTGTTGAAACATCTAGAATGAGCCATAACAAGCATGATGGTGCGGTTAGGTTCAAGGAAGGAACCGATGAGATCACCTATAGGATGCCTTGGAAAACAAGCGAGTATGGCCACTTGTCCATTTATGATCGAGACAACATCAAAGCTTTTGAGGACAAAAGCAAAGAAGATGTTGAAAAGGTTATAAATTCATGTGGGAAAGAAGGAGGCATTATTATAAGGATTGCTTGACTTTAGGGCCTAGGTATAGAGTCGATGAAGATTTTGTCAACATGATAGAATTCTCATTGAGGATGCGTGAGGAAAGCGTGGGAACACGACTACGAGTCTAGCTACAAGACTCTTTAATAAAGAAAAGCGCTTAGTGGAGGCAACCCATGCTTAATTGTTTGCTTGTTAGTGTCTTATATTAATTGTTTATCCTCATGTTTAAATTTGTAAAAATGCTTTATTTTGTTTTAACCGTCTTAATTGCATATAAAGGTATTTTACATAAGGGATAAGTGTAGGGAGGATTACACACGTTTTCAAAAGAAACGTAAACATGAGAATAACAATTAATTAAAAGATATTTATGTTTGTTTGTTCGAGTCAAATGCTTGTATCGAGTCATAATGGATGTTTTTTAGAAACTTTTCGATTCTAAAGATGTAAATTTTCGAATTTTTCCGGAAAATCGAGACCGGTTTTGTCAGGATAACTGACGTCGAGATTGCAACTGACGTCGGGAAGGAGTAAAAACATCAGTTACTTTTCTCGTTTTCGAGCTACTTATAAATTTTGGAATTTCCGGGTCTTAATTTTCTTAGAAATTCAGAAACATCCATTCCACAAGCATTATATCCTAGTTTAAATCGAGTCTTATATATATTATTACCATGATTTTACGCGAAGGTTTCGTTTGTTTTCTTCAAGTGTGCGAGTTTAGTTTGTCAAGAAGAAGTTACATAAGATTGGAAGGAGCTTTTCACATAATAATTCTTTTTGAAAAGAGTTTAACCACCACTTTACGGATCATACCAAGCTAATCGAGGAGTACTAGTTTCTTTCGTTTTAATTACCTTCCATTATCAACTTTGATACTTTCGGGAACATTGGGGACAATGTTCGGTTTAAGTGGAGGAGGAAAAGAAAGCGGGAACTTTGAAACTATGCTTATCCTTGATTATTTGCTTTGTCTAATTGTGATTATGTAATAAACCATGAGAAAATGTCGGTTAGGGTAATTTTGGCACCAAATTTAAAATTTTTATGACATATAGGAGTGGGCCATTAGTCTTAACAAAAGCGTCTCATGGATAGGAAGTTATATGACTAGCACAAACCCTTTACCACCCAAATTCCACCAAAATGTGAGGATCGCCCTTAGATTAGTAGGAATTAAAGCATTCATCTTTAATGCTTAGAGTGTGAACCGGTAGTATAGTAGGTTCTAGAACTTGTTTGTGATGCATTCGAGATGCAAGTGAGGCTACACTTGTGTAGTTAGGAATAACTAAATGATAAGAGGCATTAGGATAACCCTTGTTTGATACTGTAATATAATTACTTCTTCCGTCGGTTGAGTAATTCCCCACACCCACTGCGTTGTACTCATCTTTAGTACACGATACCCCTAGTTAACCCCTCGAGCCTATCCTTTTCGCGGTTCTCGTGATGTTTCGGTTTTTCGAATATCAATGAAAGCATTATTTACACCCCACCCCAAATATACACCCAAATCGCCTTAGCCTACCCCTTATGCACTCACTTTTAGTGCAAATGTTTGTTATCACCCTAAACCCTTAGCTCAATTATCTAGTTGCTTGCATAAGTTGCTAAGTCGAGTCATATCCTTTGTATACAGTTTTGGGATGATTGGGATTCATGGGAAAAGTTAAAGTTTATGAAATGACGGGAAGGGCGTTAAATTCAAATTCCCTTTGTTTGCGTAATAATGTACCCCAAGTGTTTTGATCTTTTCAAATCGGGTCAAATTAGTATTAGAGTAATAAAACTCAAGTGTAGGGATATGCTTATAAATCCCTAGTATTTTGATGTTATCTTAGAGGATGGTAGAGTAAAAGTGTATGAAAAAAAAATATAAAATAAAAAATCGAAAAAAAAATAGAAAAAGAAAAGAAAAAAATAGAGTGAAAAAAAAAAAAAAAAAAAAAAAAAAAAAACATAGGGCTACCATCTACATCTATCCTTTAAATTTATGTTTGTTTATTTCAGTTATTTAGAGTTTAGAGTGTCGAGTCTTTGCTTAGCAACGCCATTCTTTATATGCATTTAACATAGAGATTTTTGACTTACCACCACTAAATTGCCTATCCCACCAAACCCTTATTTCCCTACCGTAAGCCTAACGTTACAACCCTTTAAAGACCTCTTTGATAGTCTTTCCTAGGTGCTTACGCCAAAGCGATGGAGGTTTGATCTATTCTCAAGCCTATGGTAATCTATGTACTAGGACCGGTTAATGAGTGTTTATCTTCCATTTCTATATTGTTATATTTCATTTATACACCGAGAGAGATGTGAGTATCCAAACACCCCATGTGAGGTGCTAGTATGTAATTTCCATGCTTGTTATGACTTTCTTGGGGCTTATATGTGTTGTGGACCGTTTAAATTAATGCTTCATGACCCCAACTTATAAATTAATTGGCTAAAAGCACATTTGTGAGGACAAGCAAATAACAAGTGTAGGGATATTTGATAAGGTTTTAAAGGTACCATTTTGAGGGTCGTTTAAGTCCTTATTTGATCACTTTTGTATCCGTTATTGCTTAATATCGTTCCTTTTCACTTTTAGGTCTCGTGAAGGCAAAATCTTTGGAATGGCACTTATTTGGACGAAAAGGCGCGAATATATGAAGAAAATGGCCAAAGTCGAAATCGAGGCACTCACGATTCTTTGAAAGTATAAGCCGGCGTCGGTGCTATTAGCGGCCGTCCCAAAATTATTGTGACGGCGAACCCAAAACTCGTATTTTCAAGAGGCGTCTAGTGGTGAAAGAGTAGGCCGTCGCTACTCGGGCGGCCTAGATGCAATCAGACGACGTCGAAGCGAAGAGGACGGCGTCACGGACATAAGGTGGCCGTCGCAAGGTTAACGTGGCCAAGGCGAAACCCAATGGCGGCGACACGGCGTCACTAAACATAAGGTGGCGCCGTCGCAATTGTAATCTTATATATAGAATCCAATTTTTCGGTCTTTGTGTGGAGAGTCTTTGGGTAAAACCTAAAACCGAACCTAAGGTGTCTTGTACGGTATTTTAGGGTTTTAAACCTATCTTACATCAAGATAAGTCTTTACTTCATTAATTCAATTATGTCTTTGATTATTTGTGTGTATGCTTGCATGTTCTCCATGTCAAGCTAATTTATTTGTGTGTTTGCTTAGGAAGTATGAAACTTAATTATTAAATATTGATTGGTTGTTTCTTATCTTAGTTGATTTATGATCTAGTAATGCGATAGGTCATCCGTTGTGCATAATGCTTGATTCATCTTTGTGAACCTTAGAGTATAATTACCGAGTAATTGTAGGCTAAACCATCCGAGAGCGCCTTAGAGTAGGATTCTATAATCTCTAGTGGGTTTGTAGACAAGACCCTTGGTAAGTTCAAAGAGTTAGGGAAAGCGATACCCTACAACTTTAGACACACAACGCAACTAGGAATAAGGCGTGACACTCAACCATCAATAGGAGATAATTAAGGAGTAATATAAACTAAGTAAACACATCTTTAAACTATCATACGAGCACACATTAATTAGACATAGACTCCTACAACCTTAGTTTAGATAATTAGATAATAGTAGAGTAATCGGTAGAAATACTAACCCCCAAATCCAATACCGAGATTCGTACCTTTCCATTTTCATAAAATATAAAAGATAAAAATAATCTTCCTCAACCTTAACCTTAGCGTAGTAACTCCTACTAGCATTCCTATTCCCCAGAGAACGATATCAATACCGTGGCTTACCCTAATTACTACACTACAACGATTAGGTTCACTGCCTAGGGTGTTATAAAACTTGCTCGAAGAAAAGGAAGTTCCTTTGACCCCGAACGACGCGTGTAGCGTTATCAGATACTAAGTACACTTGCCCGTGATATTTCACTTCAACCTCATATAAATAATAGTGAATTAACTCCGTTGTCACATCTTGTTAAAAGCTCAAATCTAGCCTCCTTTGATCTTAAAAGTGAACTTTGATAATGGTTTCATCCCGACCATGGTTAAAAGCACGTAACTCCGTAAACCATGTAATAACCAAACTGCCATGAAGAATATCCAAACAATCACCCAATTCATGAAGTACACCCTTTTATCCCTTCTTTGAAGAAGAAACCGTAGCAGCAGCATCAGATAAGATCCCGAAATACACTTTCCTTTCTCCAGGATGAATCCATCATTACGGGATTTTACAATTCTATAGTTTAAACCGAAAAATAGTTTCTTTCGCGGGATTTTACAAAACCAAGAATAAACCGTAAGATAGATCCGGAAATGCACTTTACAATTACCAGGATGTTTCCATTGTCACGGGATTTTACAAGTCTATGATTTAAACCGAGAAATAGATTCTTTCGCGGGATTTTACAAAATCAAGACAAAACCGTAAACAATGTCAGCTTGAATGTGTTATGACAACTTTGGTTTCGGTGAATATCTATTTTAGGGGAACATGCAGTCGTTCATCAACGGTTCATTATCCAACAACATCAACATCATCAACCATCCAATAGACACTAAGGTAAACACATCATTCACGCGTTCTGTCGACTATTGCAGTGACTACATGGTGATGTAGACCCGATATGCCAAACTTGAGCATGAAGTAAAATTCCCCATATTTGTTACTTAAACTTGTACTAATCCTCGTGAACAAGAAACGGTGTACCCAATGTACAAAACCTCTTGACATTCTCAACTGAGTGAGACACCGAAGTGATAGCTACGTTGTCACAACCGTAACTAAATAGCCAAGTCTTTATCACACTCTGTAAATGCCCAAACAAGTCATCGTCGCGGAAGGGTAGAAAGAAAGAAGACGAAATAACACGCCCAGAAAACCATACTTCAAATCCAAATAAGAAATACCGTCCAAACAACCCTGTCAGCAACTTTGTTTAACCATTAATTCATGCCGTGAACTATTATCCTCCGTGAAAATGTATAAACCAAGGTATCAAACCTCATACCACATCAAATCACGTCATTAGATCTCATCATCATACCCAATCACATCAAATTCACATCATCAAATAGCTTCAACAAATCTCATCAATCAAAATCTAATAAATCCGATCTCATGTTGAGAAGCCCATCTGACCGACATCAACTTCAATAATCCTTTTCTCAATTATTAAGCTCAAGCCGTGAATTTGTATCCTCCGTGAAAATTATCAATACCAAAAATATCACTCTTCCAATAGTACAAAATTTGCATCCAAGACTTTGTAACACAAAAGTTGGATGACAAAAAGTGTTTTACAACAATTTATCTCAACTGATAGAAACAAATGTATATTGTAACTCCATCCAGCCCTGTTCACGAATTAAATTCATCCCAAATCAGTAATTTCAACCCATCAGCCCAAACGGTTAATAAACTTCGCAGCCCACTCCATTTGAAATGAATACTCGGGACCAATTAATTATCAAAACTTTGAAGATCAAATCTAATAACACGAAATCTGATCCAAGACCTATAACACTTCAAACAATTCCCTTTCAGCCCATGCAAAGTCCACGAACAGTTGAAATAACCCTAATTTTTGGATGTATAAAACGCCACTTAGCACACTTCATACCCTAATAATACTCCTATCAAAACCCTAATTACTCTCTCAATATCTCCGCCTCTTTTTCCTCTCAAACAACTCGCCACCCTTACTCAGTTAGCCAACCCTAATCTCTCCACAAAAAAAACTCTGCCACACACTTCACCGGTTTCACTCACACCTCAACCATAAAAATTAGTTTCATCCGCCTCCATTTCATTAACATATCACAAAAAAACTTGTAGACCTCAAGCAACATCTTAAAGTTAAATCTGAAGGACATACAACTTACACTCATCAAGTCATGAATCGGTTTGGACTATTCTCAGCCACAGGGATGGCTTCGAGAAACGATGTGACATAACCACAGGGATGGTTCATTTGAGACGGCATCATGGTAGGTTTTATGATTCATCGTTTTGTTTTAATGAATCTTTGAACGAATCAATGGAATAGAGTAACAATCTTGTTACTTTTATTTCATTAAATTCGAAAAAGAGTATAAACGACATATAGTTTGAAGTCTTCAAACAAGTTTTGTTGTTTCTTTATACATTTGAAAAAATGATGGCTTTGATGATGATAAACTTTTGTGAATGAGTTCATTTGAACAACTAATTGAAGTCACAAGAAGAAATCTGAAAAGCCTCTCTTTTTATTCATTCAATTCGATTCATTTGTTTCCATTAGTTTAATTTGTTTCTGAGATTTGTATGATTGAATCTGTGATGGTTGTATTGTGACTAAATATAAAGAGATCTGTGATGATGAGTTCGAGATAAGTGACCCTCGAGGTCTTGAAAAATCATGTATTCGAACGATATCTGAGATCAATTAACTTAGATGATAGATGAGTCTTAACATTGTTGTTGAGGTCTTGGTCAATGGTCAACATCTTCTTCATCCTTTCTGTCCATTGAGTCAAGTTACTAAATCTTTAAACTTTTTACAAGTCGCTAATCATTGTGTGATAAGTCGCTATTGTGTCCAGTCAAATCGCTATTGACTAATTCACCAAATAAAGATTTGATAACTCACTTCATTTTTGACACAATACCAAGACAAGTCGCTAGGTCATTTATTTGACTCAATAGTCAAATAACCAAGTCGCTAAACAACCTTAACCCAAGTTGCTACGACTTGTAAAGACAAGTCGCTAAGGTTATTTTTTGTCAAGTCGCGATGAGACATTCATTGAATCTGGACATGAAACTTTGACAAGTCGCTAGGAAGCATTTAGACCAAATCACCATTGACATGTTGACTTTTTGCTCCGGTGATATTTTTGACCATTTTTCCGACCACCTTCATTACCCAGAAAATATTCAAAGGATGCACCTTTTTTACCCATTATGACCACAAAAATGATCAGATATTCAAACAGTTGGCTTTTTAGACAAAGCTTACACAAAAAGAACTTGGACAAAAATACTGACTTGGACACATGTTGAAACCAGTTAAGACCATGACATATAGACCAAAAGAAGAATACCAAAACATGTTAAAGAACTGTTTACCCATAAAACATATTCCGACCACAACAATACACAAAACAGTTTCAAATAAGTATCAAAACCACAAAGAAATCATCAAAACACAACAACCTTGGCTCTGGTACCATTTGTAGGATCGTAATATTATGTTGTTTTGATGATTCGGGTGGTCTTGGATGATGGAAAGAGATGAGAGGGAGTTTCTTGCTAGATACTTGGTTCACAAAATGCAAGGTTAGATTAAATGAAAAGCTACACCCCTTCCATGGATGGAAGGGGTATTTATAGTTACAAAGCTTACATCCTCCAGTCGGAATGTGGATCAGGCATACAGTGGGTAAAGACCCGTCCTTCCTCCACGGTGTTACACTAAACTATTCTACGCTACAAACTAACTAATAAACTACTAAATAACGTAAATAACTACACGTCTACGAGCTAACATATGCTAGACCTTAATTGGGGTGACCGACACTTTAACATGGAATTTCCAATTCCTAACAAATTACATCAGGTGTAGTCAGATAAAGAAACTGATGGCAAGTCTTCTAGAGAGATTATCTCGTCTCGTTGGTAAATAGATCATTTGTTCATAAAAATCTCATGATTATTAACTTGTTAAGCACCAACAGCTGAACCTAGTCTTTTCGGGGGGCAAATATCTTGTGAACTTTACAGGTGAAGAAGCTGAAGTTTGTGGCACGCCAGGAATACTTGCTTCTGAATGTGAAACAAGAGAATTAGCATGCTCAATATCATTTACTCCAACGGATAAGGTTAGTTAACTCATTGAATGATAAAATATTTTGATTCACTTTTGATATGCCTTTGGGATCCCGTATGACATAAGAGTAACTAAGGTTCAAGAGTAATTATGTTAAGTTAATCTAAAGTTTTGGCCTTAGTGTAGGCTAATAGGATAGAGTTAAATGTTGCAGAAGGGAATGTACTTTTCATAGTTATTCTTTAAAGTGGATTGTAGGCTCATCTTTGTTAAATACCATCGAGATGTCGGTATCACATGATGTTTTGGTCTTAACTCTCACTCAAGTCTAATTATGGGGGCTAATAAGAAGTGTTTAGATTAAAAAGATCTCTTAGGTAATAAAGATATCAAATAAAATAACAGTTATGTATGAAATGCTAAAGATATAAATTAACAGAATATGTTGTTTAACACTCAACAAAACACAATGTGACCCATTAGACATGAACTACCCGCCCATCTCCTTTATATTTGTACATATATATACACCATTATGTCAAAATCATTTGACACTAAATGGTTCTAACAACATAAAACTTATTTTATCAGTTTTGTAACTCTCAACACAAGTCAAAATTTACTTTAGTATTCTACTTCTACTTTCAAAATCTGAATTAAATTGTCATAAGTTAAAAGTCTACATTTTTGTTTATACTATTTACATGCACCTCTACATTTAAAAATCCAAAATGATAGCCATGAAAATCAGCTAATGAGAAGATTAAAGCTATAGACTTCAGACATTTGAGACATAGAGAACCATAGAGTCTGCGTGTATTTACCTAGACAGTTGTGTGAGTCCAAAACATGAAATATTGACTTTCTTAATGCTTTTTTTTCTAAGGTAGCCACTAACCATAGGAGGTTAAACTTGTTGGCCTTGCAAAACATGTAATATTGTTATTGCTTTCGTAGAGATGAGCTATTCAAGCATACAACAAGACAAGAATTTGCGGGCAACTACTATTCATGGATTTTTTATGGTGAAGAACCCATTCCAGTAAGCTCTAATGCTTACCAATACTGATACCATTATAGATGACAATGGGGCAAACATGCTTGATAACTATCATGAATCATTGCAGAGGATCATGCACAGAAAAGGCTTGAGATAGCATATGAACAAGAAAGATATGAGATTGAACTAGAAGTAACGCACTAAGAAACTAATGCCAGCAAGATAAGTTTGTTGAATATGCTAAGCTTCAGAAAAATTACCTCATCAAGGTGCTCGAGAGCTTTTAAAGAATAACTTATTTTGTCAATGTTTTGTACAAGGTAAGAATTCGTCACTTAAATTCTTATTAATACCACATGTTGCAAAAGTGTAAGTAACTTGCATAGTTGCATATAGCGTTAATTTGACCATAAGATTAGGCATTATAGTATCATTTAATCTATGAATTCCACTATATTTTGAAATAAGTTAGATATTAGTTTTGTTATATTAGACTATCTACCATTGTGAAATTGAAAAGAAAATATGAGAACTTAGCAGACAAACTGACCTCCTGACTTTATACAATTTTGACTATTTTGACCCAAGTATGCTCGAACCTGACAAACCCAATATGTCCATTTTGAACCTCTAACTTTAGCGACAACAAATTGTTCCATGTATGATATTGAAGAAATGTGTGATATGTGTTATGATTTTAGTATAAATATGATGTATGTGGATATATTTTAACAAAATACAACAACAAAATTGAATTGGCAAAAAAATCGGCACACATGTATGAATCGTGAATCGTGATATGAGACAAATTTTTATGAATCGTGATATGAGACAAATACTATGTTAATGCGTGCCGATTTTTCTTAGCAGTTTGGAATCTCCCTACATGAATGTGCCGATTTTTATCCCCGCAAATGGTTCCAGCTTGCTAATATGAAAGCGATACTATGTTAATGCGAATCGGATGTTATATCAGCCAAGACTACAACTTTAGAGAATTTGCTTGCATAAGTAGTTTGGTCATGGAATATAGACCTTTAAGAACAACAGTGGTTTATTTTCAGTCGGCTATAATATATGTTACTCAAACAGTGTGTTCTTCTTGGTGTACATGTAGGAAGTGTCTAGTTCCGGTGTAGAAGGTGATATGAATTCTGAAGGTGTTCAAGAAGTTGCAAAAGAAGAAGATGATGTCTGGTATGAAGACCAAGGAAATGGTTGGGCCACCGTTAAGCGAGGTAGGAAAGAGAACTCTATAAACTACAAAGAACAAGCACCAGTTGAAGGAAATATCTCCCAGGTTCTTTACAACTCAATCCGCTTTTATTCACCTCTATAATATTTCTGAAATTTGATGCAAATCGAGTCTTTTAGATCAATTGTTGTCCTGCTGCAACTATGCTACTGCTATTATATATGTCTAATTGGTCCTTTGATTGTCTAAGAAATGGTTATCAAGACTATCTTGACTATTGTTTGGTTTCAGTCTTCTATTATTGTTTGGCATAAGTAGTTTAGTCATGCAATAAGAGATATATATGATTGGTTTGTGTAGGAAATGTTTAGTTCAGAACAAGATGATAATGAAGATGGTTCGGAAATTGTCTTGTCGTCATATGGCAAAAAGTTACAGGAAATTCTACAGTACAAAGAACAAGAAGGAACTACAGACTGGAGTCCAGTGGATGTTAACACAACTCCAGAACAGGAATCCGATTTGATGCAACAGATGGAAACCACAATTGAAAAGCTCGAAAAGTCATAATTTTTGCGTGTTTTCATGGATCAGTTGCAATCCATTCAAGCATCAGAAGATCATTTTAGTCTGCTTGTTGGATCAGAACAAAAGCTAAAAGTGGTAATCTATGGAATTGGTAGTATTGAATCTTTTGAGCAATCTCGGTTGCAGCTTAGCCTGGTAATCAATATGAAGAAGCATCTTGACTGGATGGGCGAAGTGGAGGTGTTTGATCCTGCTATTTCATTGATAGAGTTAAAAGTAATTGAGAAGCTCGGTTGTTCTGTTCTTCCAGTTAACGAGTATGGCAGGAGAGAAGATGTGATCCCTACTTTTTTCTTCATGCCACATTGTGTTATTGAGCTCTATGTGAATCTGCTAAAGACCAAATGGATACATGATTTGTTAAATCGAATGGTGTTACTTGGAAACAACTTTAAGAGCTATGATGAATCCCGATCCGAGGAAGCGGGCGCAACTTTGGATGATCTAAGAACACGTATACTTGCTCTACAACCATTCACAAAAGAGTATGAGGTTTCTTTCGACCCAGATGATTTGGGTTTTCACTGGGCCTTTTGCATTACAAGTTTGCATCTTTTCAATGTCGACCCCAACGCAAACTTGCAACTTGAATCCTAAGACCTTTTACTCATGTAGTTAAAATTGAATGTCAAAACCTCTGTTGTTAAACTAGTGTGTTGTTTAGACTTGTGTAGTTTGTTCTTGAGATTACAAAAAGAAAACTTTTGGATACGTTGTTGCATATGCATCTTGTTATTGATTTGGTGGTTTTAGTAGTAACATTCTGAGTTTAGCGAATATATGAAGCCTTCACTTATTGCTTATACATGCCCCAGGATTTGAAGCCTTAATTTAGTAACCCCTCTTCACTTATTCTGACTTTGTAACATTTCGAGTATGTACCTGAATCGACAATCATCGTTTTTGTTGTCGCGTACAGAACTTGCTAATAGTCACAACATAAGTACAAGGAGCATGAAATCTAGTGCCTTTATAAGAAATAATTTCTTTAGAAATATCTGGTCATAAGTTATAGGTTAAAATATTTCTGGTCACATATAGTTTAGTGTGACATGGCCACATTTTGGGAGATTAGATACGTCTAATTATTATAAGTTCACCACAGTAGCATATATTAACCAAATACTAGTTGTAGAACATTGGGATATGCCATCAATAAACTATTCGAGACTTCAACATATAAAAATCTGTAAAAGACACAAGCCTACCAACCGGAAAAAGCGGAGAAAAGGTTACACATAAATTTCCACGCATCATACACATCATCGTATCATTCTATAATCAGATTAATACACAATAAAAATATTAAACAAAAGGGAAAAATAATGAACCTCCAAATTAACCCGAAAGACATCTTCTCATCTAAACATGGATTGGCAGCTTCCAGTCCACTTTAACCTTTAAAGAGCAATCATTCCCGTTAATAAAACCAACGCTGGAGCTACCATCAACTGGCACTAAGAATTCGCAAATGCCCGACAAAATCATATCCCCAGAGGTGAAGTCATGTAACTTTGCCCTAATTATGAAAAAGTATTGGGCTGGTACACCCAATGTAGATCGCGTAAGATTTATTTTGCAGCCAGGCTCAATATGACTAGGTTTTTTTATTTCAAAGAGCATTGCAGTGTAAGGAGATCTTTCAGAAGCATCACAATCATAACAAAGTTTATACCATAATAAGCCATTACGCTTCCAAAAACTTTGGCTTTCTTACAAGTCGCAACAAAGCCTACTTCGAGGCTGCTTCTCGCATACTTTAACGCAACATAATCTGAGATCTAGATAGTCATCTTTTCCTTTTAATTTACAAGAACTGGAACCGCCATTGGGTCTATTGGCAAAATATTCTGAGAAGTTTATAAACACACTGCCATTGCAAATATCAACACACTGCCATTGGAAATACAGTTTTTGTTACTTGGGAAAATGACAACCACAAGTGCGTTTATGATAATGATAGCATAAGTACAACAGTCATATTAAGTATGAGAATCTTACTTGATAGCACCACATCCAAGTGCTCAAGCTCCTCGGCAGTCCATTCATCAGCCTTTCCTGCTAAAATATTTATTTTAAGTCAACCCGGCCATTAAATTAAACTATTAATAGATTGATTTGAGATTACGACAAATATTTAACAAAAATCAAAACAGGTCAAATGCCGGAATGACCAAACCTTGTCCCACAAGGACAGCTTTACATTGAATTTTAGCTTCGTCAAGCAAATTAACCACTGTAGTACTACGAGTTCCAAGTCAGTCATAATCATCAGCTTGAACAAGACCAAATCCTACATGACTTAATGAGTACGGACAAGCATCATTTGCGATCCACCCTGCACGTTTAGCAGCCTAGGAAAAAATTCTTCAACTCAATAAGTTTTCATTTTAATTTCTCATTTTTTTTAAATATTTTCAGTTACCGTGTATAAAAGTTACTTACATTGATGCACATTTCAAAATGGTCTCGTTTCCTACATCGGTCACATGCAATATCCGATCGGCTTTTACCACGTTAATCGCATGCCTACATATCTGCACAAGATTATGAATAATACAAATCTAGCGTAGTCAAATAATATATATTTTTAATATACAAAATAAAATTTGAACATCCATCGTAGGTAAGTGTACGAAATTCATATATGTTATTAGGTAATATATATTTTGATAAAATCGCCTTCATAGCAAGTAAACAAACCATAAAATTTGCAAGATCCACGGAAATCGCCTCATCTCCTTCACTTGCAAATTCATCGGATCAAATGGGTCAAAGCAAGGCACCTCTTCTTTCACGTGGACCCCAGACGCTCATATATTTTTGGTTATGTTCTCGACTTATCTTATATAGTTGCACCCATGCAATTACGTGCCTTCGTCTTAACCCTAATTCAAAAGTCATTAATTTAAATATACAAGAAAAATCAAAAGACCAAGCAACTAAACATTTAAATCATAGACCGACTTGTATCGCAAGCTGGACCCTCTCGTGAATTCAACATCTTCATCAAACCTCTCCTTTGATTCCTTATACAACTCCTATCGATGTACCAATTAAGAGAGAATGACGGATAATTAGAAATAACTGAAGCCTGATCAGAGTACATCAGGTATATTATGTACAATAATTAAGCAGTGGCAAATCAAAAAGAAGTTAGATGTTGACATAAAACGATATATCAATAGCAAAATGAAAGGAATAGCAAATCAGGTTTAAAATTACGTGCATCCTTGCATTGCATTAAGAACTTGGCATTATGATGCCTAATGCAAGGCCATGTCCAAGATTAAATTTTGTTATAATACATTCAAAAATACAAAATATCGACAATAACTTGAACTTTGCCAAGTATTCTGCTTCTTACATTGCTTTTGAAGTTTTTTGTTTTTCAAATGTAATATTGGCCATATTTAAGTTACTTGTTTGTAAGTTTATTGCACTTACTCGGTACTTGCTACAATATCCTATGTATAGATAACTTTAATTTTTTTTAAGACCAAACGCATTGCACGCAAAATAAGCTTTCACTTGCAACACACATCACGGCTTTTGAGACCTTGAGCACATCAGATGGCAAAACGCAATTTCAAACCAAAGTTTTAAGAAAGTAGCAATTATTAGATCTTGAGATTGTGTTACTAACCGTGTTTGACATCTAGTCGAATACTTAGCATAAATTAAAACACTTACACATTATTAATATAACTAAAACCTAAATTACTAAATCGACATGAAATTATAAAATTAAATGATTAAAGTAGGGGAATGTTAGGACCTAAGATATATCAACCTTATCACAAACCCACTTAACGAACACAAGTATACCCACTTAAAACACAAACAGTATGCGTAGAATAGAAGAAGAAAAGAAAGAACGTGGTGACTTGAATGATATATCGTGTATGTATTTAGAGAGATAAAGGAAAGAAGATGAAAACAATAAGTTGTATATTGCTTCAAGGAAACACACACACACACACACTTTCAAGCACACCCCTCAAATGACATACTTGAGGGTTATTTATAGTAGGAGAGGATGATGCCCTAAGGCTTGGCCATGGGCCTCGAGTGGGCTTGGACATGGATTGGGTTACTTGGACTTATACAAGGCTAGCTTATCTTAACTAATGCCCAATTAGCTTAGCCCAATCCACGAGCCCTTTGACTATTCTAGTACGATATCTAACACACGTTACAAAGTTCCTAAATGTGAATGACCATCACTTCTAATAAAAACTATTAAGGCTAACAAGGAAGATAAGTAATACCTACATCTGAAGCTTTAATGGAGTCTAGTAAGCTCTGGATTTCGTTTTCGATGGTTTTCTCTTCGTTGTCATGTCTCACGCGCCGTCCGTCACTCTCACGCGCCGCTTGTGTTTTTATTTTCCCGCCTCTTGGTTTTGTTGTTTCCATCTCCGCCACTGCCAAAGAGCTTCTTATGCATTAGTCCACCTAAACCACTAGTAACTTTCTTATTATTCTTATTTTTGTTGTTGAAATCAATAAAGTTGTTTGGGTCTGGCACCATTAACTTAAAAGAAGCGGATGAAGATATCTTCTCCATGAAGTACTTCTTAACCATGCCGCTCAAATTATTAATATTGTTACTTGCGGTTTTGAATTTGGCGAGTTTTGTTGGGTACTTGAATTGGATTTTGGGGAGTTGGTGGGTAGATGAACATGGAGATGGATTTGATGACGATCTTAATTGCTGCTGATGTTCCTTTTCAAATGAATTATATCCACTAGAACAAGACTTGGATTGGATTATGTGTGGTTGTGTGATTTTTTTAATTGAAAATGTAAAATGACTCAAGTATCCTCGTGTATAAATATAAGTTGCCAAAAAAATATAAAGTTGCCCAAAAAACAATACAAGTTGCCCAAAAAACAATACATGACATATACTTTCAAAATACATACTTGTGTCATAAGTTGTCGGCCACGTAGCAGCCCTTGGTTGGCTCTAAGAAAATCGCTGGGCAACCGGTCTATTTTCAAATTTAAAAGGGCGTGGTCCATAAACTGATAAGCCTCAGGGCGCGCGGTCTATTTGGCTAATTTTCCCTTTATCAAATAAGTTGCATGTGGCTACTTGTTTACACGTATTAATTGTTAGTTATGTGCGCATTGTTTTTAGTTATTTATTTTTTATTTGTTTACTTGTTTGTTTATTATGTATGACAAGTTTTAAGCAAAGGGTAATTTTGAATAGAAAAATAAAACGGACTAAACAATGGTGAAATTTGATTTGTTTTTGAAGAGTTATGTTTTCAATAGTTTAATTGATTGATGATTTTGGTAAAAATAGTGAGAACGGCTCACCCAATTTGACAGACTGTGTGGGGGGTACAAGGAGGGGAGCGCATTAAATTGTGACCCAAAAGAAGGAGGTTATTGCTTCAGCGCTGACCGAATTCTCCGCTTCCTTGCGAGTCAAATTGGAGTTACCAAATAGGCTATGCGTACAAAATCATCTTAAGGGAGAATTAGCTTTAATTTCATGCGCCACTTTTGTGGTAATTACCCGAAACACTAAGTCTTTAGACTTATGAAAAAGTACGGTATAATGGACGATAATTAAAGGTAAATTCCTTGATTGGCGAAACCAATACCTCAATCGAAACTTTGATAATTTGATCTTTATGAATTGGTTAATAAAAAGTTTTTTATTAAAATTTATGCTACAAGATGAATGCATGACATCTTTGTACATATTTGATTTGACACCATAAATCAAAACTGGTACTCTTTTATAAATTAAGTTTGTGTCATCTAGTTAAAGGAACACTTGAAGTTGCAATTTACGTCATGTCAGAACTTGGCGAGATTGTGATAGAAAGGTAAATCTTTATGTAAAGTCAGACCTTACATGAACATATTTGCAGTTCTTTAAGTTAGACGACTTAAATTGAGTAGTAAGTGAGACCTGGACTCAAGGCACAAGATGGGATAAAACATGTTTACATTTGCAATAGCGTTGGAAAATATAAATCCCATAATGATCTAGGAATTGGAAATTGTTTGCCAATTATTGTTCGACAGATTACCTTAATTATATGCTTTCGTTACTAGCAGATCAACTGATGTAATGAACCTATGATAATTTGGATCCTAGTTTTCGAGAAAATTATATGGTTATATGTTTATATTACCTTGGGTATATTTCATTTTCTTGAAAAGTTGTATTATCGAAAATACTAATACTTGAACTTTTTATGTAGAAATGGCTCAAAACAACGATAACACTAACACTGCACTAAGTTCTGCGTTCAAAATCTTTTTTGATCGAGAAAGGTTGACTGGCTCTAAGAATTTCAATGATTGGCACCGCTCTTTGAGAATTGTATGTAGAGTTGCTGATTGGTTGGATTATCTGTACCGCCTTGCCTGTTGAACCATAACGACCGCGCTAAATCGAGCGCGGAAAAGGCTGCTTGGAAGATTGAGTATAAGCGTCATAACGATGTGGCTTTGAAATTCTAAAAATAAAAGAAAATTATTAGAAAAGAAAATTATTTTTAACACTATTTAATTAATTATTATTAATTAAAAACTATTTTAACTATTTAATAAATACTCTAAAATAGAAGAAAATACAAAATAAGGCTAGAAAAATAAACTTATGATTCAGAAAAATCTAAAATACTATAAAACTAATTTTAAAATTAAAATATATTTTTCACCCTTTAATTTAATTATCACTAATTAATAACTATTTAAAATACACTTAATTACTAGAAAATATAAAATAAACTTGGAAAAATGAAATTTTAACTTGGAAAATCTAAAATATAATAAAACTAATTTTAAAACTGAAAATATATTTTTATGCTTTTTAATTATTTATTACTAATTAATTACTACTTTTAACTATTTAAAATTATAATAAATACTAAAAGATAGAGAAAATATGAAACTTTTCTAAAAATACTATATGATGACGAAAACAAAGAAAAATAGAAAAACAAGATTTGCTTATTAATAAGATGAAAAGAAAATCAAAAGATAAAACTATTAAATAAACACTATCATGATTTTTAATTGACCTTTTTCGGATTTTCTTTTTTGAAAACTACTTTAATACTGATATTATGAAACTTTAACAAAGACAAAATTTTACAAATAAAAATAAGCGGTTTGATGGCTTAAAATCCCAACAATGGCTTAAATGAGCTTATTTTGTGAAATAAGCTCAAACAAGCTGCTGCAATGAAATGTAAACTCAAAGTAGATGCAAACAAGCTATATGAACTTAAATGAAGCTAAGAGATATAGAAGCACACTGAAAAGCTATAAATAAGCAATAAGCACTTTGAGTGAATCAATTATCCAAACAGCTCTGTGGAGATTTTCAAGGGTAAAATAAGCTCACTAAATAAGCTTAAAAGCTCAAACAAAAGACTGAGTCAACAAGCTGGGTTGGTGGACTATCCAAAAAGCCAAAACTCACACTGTGGGTACCACTGTGGAGCTTATAAAGAGCTTAAGAAAAAGCTTATAGATCAATGAATGTTTAGTTATACAGAAAATGGGACAACAAACAAGCTCTATGCGCATACATCAAATAAGCTTCAAAGTGAAAACTTAAGCTTGGGACTTCAATATAACTTGGTTGGCTTGCCAAAGAACTAAAAATCATAGGCTGAGATTAACTAGTGAGCTTTTTAGAAGCTTATGAAAATTGTCCCAAATCTGTGCACAGGGCACAATTTGAAACAGGTACTTGAAATAAGCTAAAAGTTAAGCTAGTAAATAAGCTGATGAGAAATTATAAAAAACACTAGGTTAAAGCTAAGCAACTAAAGTTTTGATATCCCTAAAGCCTAAATCTTGAAAACTAATATTAAACCCTATGCAACTTATTCTGTTTTATCCAAATGAAAATCCACAATTGAATGTGACCTTGAGCACTACAACGTAACTCCTTAAAGTGATAGTTATTTTGAGGTGGTAAGAGCCCAATTCCCCAAGTGGTAAAAGAAAAAGTAAAGACACCCAACAATAACTAGATTTCCAAGTCTTTGTTTTTATAATAAGCTCGAACAAGGATCTTGAAGAATCTTCATCCAACCATCCCGATACCTTGAGATCTTGATAAGGTTTTAAAAGGTACCATTTTGAGGGGTCGTTTAAGTCCTTATTTGATCACTTTTGTATCCGTTATTGTTTAATATCGTTCCTTTCACTTTTTAGGTCTCGTGAAGGCAAAATCTTGGAATGGCACTTATTTGACGAAAAGGCGAATATATGAAGAAAATGGCCAAAGTCGAAATCGAGGCACTCACGATTCTTGAAAGTATAAGCACGGCGTCGAGTGCTATTAGCGACACCGTCCCAAAATTATTGTGACGGGAGAACCCAAAACTCGTATTTTCAAGAGGCGCGTCAGTGGTGAAAGAGTAGGCCGTCGCTACTCGACGGCCTAGATGCAATCCAGACGACGTCGAAGTAAGAGACGGCGTCACGGACATAAGGTGACGCCGTCGCAAGGTTAACGTGGCCAAGACGAAACCCTAATGGCGGCGACACGGCGTCACTAAACATAAGGTGGCCGTCGCAATTGTAATCTTATATATAGAATCCGAATTTTTCGGTCTTTGTGTGGAGAGTCTTTGGAGTAAAACCTAAACCGAACCTAAGGTGTCTTGTACAGTATTTTAGGGTTTTAAACCCTATCTTACATCAAGATAAGTCTTTACTTCATTAATTCAATTATGTCTTTGATTATTTGTGTGTATGCTTGCATGTTCTCCATGTCCAGCTAATTTATTTCGTGTTTGCTTAGGAAGTATGAAACTTAATTATTAAATATTGATTGGTTGTTTCTTATCTTAGTTGATTTATGATCTAGTAATGCGATAGGTCATCCGTTGTACTTAATGCTTGATTCATCTTTGTGAACCTTAGAGTATAATTACGAGTAATTGTAGGCTAAACCATCCAAGGCCTTAGAGTAGGAGTCTATAATCTCTAGTGGGTTTGTAGACAAGACCCTTTGGTAAGTTCAAAGAGTTAGGGAGAAACGCATACCTACAACTTTAGACACACAACGCAACTAGGAATAAGACGTGACACTCAACCATCAATAGGAGATAATTAAGGAGTAATATAAACTAAGTAAACACATCTTTAAACTATCATACGAGACACATTAATTAGACATAGACTCCCACAACCTTAGTTTAGATAATTAGATAATAGTAGAGTAATCGGTGAAATACCAACCCCCAAATCCAATACCCGAGATTCGTACCTTTCCATTTTCATAAAATATAAAAGATAAAAATAATCTTCCTCAACCTTAACCTTAGCGTAGTAACTCCTACTAGCATTCCTATTCCCCTAGAGAACGATATCAATACCGTGGCTTACCCTAATTACTACACTACAACGATTAGGTTCAACGCCTAGGGTGTTATAAAACTTGCTCGAAGAAAAGGAAGTTCCTTTGACCCCGACGCGTGTAGCGTTATCAAGTTTTGGCGCATTGCGGGAATAGAATAGCTAGTTAGTAGTCCACCTCGTTAGGTTTCTTTGCTTGATTCCTATCAAGTAAACTTTTCTTATTTTTAGATTTCTCTTAGTCTATCCCCCTTCTTCGTAACCTTTGTTCGTAATTCCATCACTTTTCATCATGGAGAATGATAACCAACCACCACTTAATAACCCAACACAAAAAATTTCAATGTCACTCAAAACCCAACCCAATAACCAACACAACGCAACTAGGAATAAGACGTGACACTCAACCATCAATAGGAGATAATTAAGGAGTAATATAAACTAAGTAAACACATCTTTAAACTATCATACGAGCACACATTAATTAGACATAGACTCCCCAACCTTAGTTTAGATAATTAGATAATAGTAGAGTAATCGGTAGAAATACCAACCCCCAAATCAATACCGAGATTCGTACCTTTCCATTTTCATAAAATATAAAAGATAAAAATAATCTTCCTCAACCTTAACCTTAGCGTAGTAACTCCCTACTAGCATTCCTATTCCCCAGAGAACGATATCAATCCCGTGGCTTACCTAATTACTACACTACAACGATTAGGTTCTTTGCCTAGGGTGTTATAAAACTTGCTCGAAGAAAAGAAGTTCCTTTGACCCCGACGGCGTGTGGCGTTATCAAGTTTTAGGCGCCGCCCGTGAAGCCGATATGTGAGTAGAAACACCGACCTTGAGTTTGCGAGAAAATATTCGATAGTACAATTAGGGAAATTTGTTGAGAAAGTAGTCGTATTGCTATAGTTGGTTCAATGATTAGCGATGGTCGGAAAATGGCATGATAAACAACAACGTGGATGTGGAAAATAGTGCTTACTTCAATCTTTACCCCACTAAGGAAGAGGTTGCGTACCATCAATACATAATCGATAATCCACGATCACCCATCATTAGGATATGCCCAAAGATTAGGAGAGAAATCCACGGAACCTAAAATCCCTTGTATGATCGGATATAGGGTGTCGACCACGCTTACATAGATACGAATCCCCATCAACGTAATGTCATCTGCTGTCTACAATGACATTATGAATGAGTGACTCAATATTAGGAGAGACCCTAAGTATCCGGGAGGAGTTTGCAACTTTGTGGGAAGAGTCAGGGACGTGCATGTCTTTATAGGAAATTTCACCTACCTAGTTGATTTTATGGTTCTAGAAGATGTAGGATCGTCATTGACTATAGTTTATCCCAAGTAGTGCTAGGAAACCGTTTGTTGAAACATCTAGAATGAGCCATAACAAGCATGATGGTGCGGTTAGGTTCAAGGAAGGAACCGATGAGATCACCTATAGGATGCCTTGGAAAACAAGCGAGTATGGCCACTTGTCCATTTATGATCGAGACAACATCAAAGCTTTTGAGGACAAAAGCAAAGAAGATGTTGAAAAGGTTATAAATTCATGTGGGAAAGAAGGAGGCATTATTATAAGGATTGCTTGACTTTAGGGCCTAGGTATAGAGTCGATGAAGATTTTGTCAACATGATAGAATTCTCATTGAGGATCGTGAGGAAAGCGTGGGAGCACGACTACGAGTCTAGCTACAAGACTCTTTAATAAAGAAAAGCGCTTAGTGGAGGAACCCATGCTTAATTGTTTGCTTGTTGTGTCTTATATTAATTGTTTATCCTCATGTTTAAATTTGTAAAAATGCTTTATTTTGTTTTAACCGTCTTAATTGCATATAAAGGTATTTTACATAAGGGATAAGTGTAGGGAGGATTACACGTTTTCAAAAGAAACGTAAACATGAGAATAACAATTAATTAAAAGATATTTATGTTTGTTTGTTGAGTCAAATGCTTGTATCGAGTCATAATGGATGTTTTTGAAACTTTTCGATTCTAAAGATGTAAATTTTGGTGGTGAATACCAATTATGGATTTTCCTTTGCCTTTACCACAAGCCATAACCTTGGGCTAGCCAACTCTTCACTTTTAGGATATGGTGAGTTGAGAACCATACAATTTTGGGCAAATTGCAAGCCATATAAGCGGATTTGAGAAATCTTTACCAAGAGCCGTTTGCTCTGGATTAGCTAATCCTTTTGTCTTCTGAGACATGGCGGATGATAACGAAGATGAGTAAGTGTAGAACACTTACTCCAAAAAAATTTGGCCAAAAGCGGGAATTGGGTAAATAATACATGAAATTCGTGAGAATTCCCCCACACTTAGAAATGAATATTGCCCTCAATATTCAAAGTACAGCGGTTATGCGAAACAAAAACGTAAAGGGAAATACTACGGCCATTATTAGAAAGGTTTTTTTTTTTTTACATGATTATATATACAACGATGTGGAAACTCCCCAGCACTAGGGTAATAGAAAGGGGTAAGAAGGCGAAATATGGGTGAAAACCCATATGGTGCGTGCTAATGTTTTTGATTCCGAGTCACTAGCTTGACTCGATCCCGCATTCATTGGTTCATGGGAATGTTTGTAGATCCGGACAACCACGGGGAATGTCCTCCAAAGTAATGCTTCACTCGATGACCATTCACTTTAAAATTAGGACCATCGGGTTGAGATAACTCAACGGTACCATAAGGATAAACCTTAGCAATGGTGAATGGACCAGACCAGCGGGACTTAAGCTTTCCCGAGAAAATCTTCAATCTTGAATTGAAAAGAAGGACTCGATCACCAACGTTGAAAACGCGGTTCTTGATTTTTGAGTCATGAATCTTCTTTGTCTTTTGTTTATAGATCAAAGAGTTCTCGTAAGCTTGATCACGAAGTTCATTTAGTTCATTCATTTGAACTTTTCTATGATCACCGGTATGCATACCTCGAAGTTTGCATGCTTTAAGGCCCGGTATGCCTTGTGCTCTAACTCAATCGGAAGATGACATGCCTTTCCGTACACTAGCTTGTATGGAGTACACCGATGGGTGTTTTGTAAGTATGCGGAAGGCCCAGTGCGTCATCAAGCTTATCCGACCGGGATGCACGATTTTCGCCTCTTGTCCTTTCAAGAATCCTTTTGATACCACGATTGGAAACTTCCACCGCCCACTTGTTTGGGGTGGTATGCGATGAGAGGCGGTGGGTAACACCATACTTTGCATGACTCTTTCAAATTGGTCATTACAAAATGTGTACCACGATCGCGATTATCGCTCTCGGAGTTCCAAACACAGCAAAGAGATTTCAAAACTTCACAACAACTCGGGCATCATTGGTGGGTAAAGCTTTTGCTTCAACCCATTTTGACAGATAGTCAATGACCACGAGTATGTACTTGTTACCACGAGAAGATGGAAATGGCCCATAAAATCAATACCCCATATGTCAAATATCTCACAAACTTGAATGGCATTTTGTGGCATTTCATTCCTTTGAGAGATATTACCATGACGTTGACAAGCGTCATGAGCTTTGACAAATTCGTGGGCATCCTTATAGATTGTGGGCCAATAGAACCGGAATCAAACACCTTTTTGGCGGTGTAGTTTGGACTATGATGGCCCCGATGGGTCCGGCATGGCAAGTGTGAGAATGTCAATAGCTTCACGTCCATAAACACACCGTCGGATGACTTGATCCGTCTGATTTTGAACAAGAAAGGGTCGTCCCGAAATAATGTTTAACATCTTTGAAGAATTTGTTCTTCTGTTTGGTCGACATCCCTTTCACAATGAAGTTACTGCATGGTAATTTGCAAAGTCGACAAACCATGGGGTGGTAGAATTTCCACGAAAAGAAACCGCATTAAGTGTCTCGATAGGAAATGTTTCATTTATTTCCTTTTCTCGAAAACATCTTGGTGAGGGTTTTTAATCAGACGAGATGATCGTGACTAGATTCTCGGCTCCTTTTTATCACGTATAATGATATCAAATTCACGGAGGAGGAGAATCCAACGAAGCAATCTCGACTTTGCATCTTGTTTTGCAAAGAGATATTTAAAACCGAGTGATCCGTATACACTACGCATTTGGTCAAGATTAAGTCGGCGAAACTTCTCAAATGCATACACCACGGCTAATAGCTCTTTTACGTGGTGGTGTAATGAGTTTGAGCTTGATCATAGTCTTACTTGCGTAGTGAATAGGTGAAAATGCTTATTTCTTCGTTTCCCTAGGACTACACCGATAGCAAAATCACTTGCATCGCACATGAGCTCAAAAGGCAAGCCCGGTCGGGAGCAACGAGAATGGGTGCTTGATGGCTTTTCTTCAATGTTTCAAAAGCTATGATGCACTCGGGTGAGAAGATAAAGGAGCATCCTTTTCAAGAAGATGGGTCATAGGCGGGCGATTTTAGAAAAATCTTGAATGAATCTCGATAGAAACCGGCATGACCTAAAAACTCCTAATACCTTTGGCGATAGTAGGATGAGGCGACTTAGCAATAACATCAACTTTTGCTCTATCTACCTCAATCCGTTCTTGGAAATCTTATGGCCAAGGACAATGCCTTCTTTGACCATAAAGTGGCTTTTCTCCCAGTTTAGACAAAGATTGGTGTCTTCACACCGTTTGAGCATTTTATCTAGATGGGAGAGACATGTTTGAAACGAATCCCCGATGACCGAGAAGTCATCCATAAACACCTCCATTGTTTCCCGATCATGTCGTGGAAAATGGCCATCATACATCGTTGGAGCGTGCCAAGAGCATTACATAAGCCAAAAGGCATCGTTTGTAGGCAAAAGTTCCGTATGGGCAAGTGAATGTGGTCTTCTCTTGATCACGTGGATCAATAGGGATCTGAAAGTAACGAGAAACCATCAAGGAAACAATAGTATTCGTTCCTGCTAATCTCTCAAGCATCGGTCCATGAAGGGTGAGGAAAATGGTCTTTCTGGTGGCGTCATTCAACTTACGATAGTCGATGCAAACACGCCATCCGTAACTGACGAGTTGGAATTAACTCGTTATCTTCATTTGTGACAACGATAATGCCACCCTTTTGGAACACAATGAATTGGGCTAACCAAGGACTATCGAGATCGGGTAAATCAATCCCGCATCAAGAAGTTTGATAACCTCTTGTTTGATAACATCATGGATTTTTGGATTCACTCTTCTCGATGTTGAGCTGGCGGCTTAAAGTCATCCTCCATCAAGATTTTATGAGTACGAACTCGGGTTGATACCCTTAATGTCGGAGAGTTTCCAAGCAATTGCTTGCTTGTGTGACTTCAAGATTTTAATGAGGCGACTTTTTCATCTTTACTTAAATCTCGAGCAATAATGACGGGTAATTTATCATCACCCTCAAGGAATGCATACTCGAGATGAGGAGGTAAGTCCTTAGCTCAACCTCGGAAATTCTTGATTTCTCAACTGACTTAACTTCCTTGTTATGAAGTTTGATGGGAGGAGAGGAGGAGAAGTATCCGGTTGACACTTTCTTTAGAAGAATATCTCCCTCGATTAATCTCATTAGGAATTGAATCACTAGGATGAGGGTTGATGATGGATCATCATTGAGCAACTTCTCAATAAGAAGTATATCCCCTCAATATCAATTGGGCGTGATCAATTTCCCAAGGAAGAATCACTAGCCAAGTATGCTTCAATCTCATCTAAGATGAAGTCGCTTCCCTCGAATGGAGTGAGAAGGAGTAGAATTGGCTATGATAGGTCGAGAAGATGTGGTGGAATCCCGCTCACGGAATTATGAGAATAACCAAGAACTTCTTGAGAGTACTCTTGAAGCAACATCGATGATATCTATTCGGTTAACCGACTCGGAATCATAATTTGCGGAGTACCTCGAAGTTTGGTCAAGGTTGAAGGTGGCGACTTCATTACCAACACGCAATGTGATTTCTGCTCAAATACATCAATGAGAGCACGGCCCGTTCTCGGGAATCCTCGACCAACAATGAGAGGAACCCGATGATCGACATCAAAATCAACAACCACGAAGTCGGTGGAAAATGGAACTTTCCTACTTTCATAAATCGTCCTCGGCAATGCCAAGAGGACGGGATATGGAAACGATCGCAAGCTCGAGAGTCATGCATGTAGGAGTAAGTTAGGAAGAAAGTTTCTTCCACCGAATAAGGCATAAGGTTTATGCTTGCACCAAGATCTCGCTAGGGCAAAGCATTCAACCATTCGGGAATACACAAGGTAAGAGAAATTTCCGGGATCTCAAGTTTTTGGAAGCTTCTTGAGAATAGCTGGCGGCGATTCTCGTTCGATGGAGTTTTGCCATTTCAAGCGACTTTTCCTTATTGCTTAACATGTGCTTGAGAGTTGATGCAAACTTGGGCATCGACATGATAGCATCCATAAGCTTATGTCAAAGTGTAACTCTTGGAAAATTTGGAAAAATTTATCCATTTGATGACTAGCTTTTCACGGAGCTTTTGCTCATTCAAGCGTGATGGGTAAGGAATAGAAGATTTGGATTACGATTCTCAGCGGGAGCTACAGGAGGTTCAAAACAACTCCTTGATTTGACTTGGGTTTGGACCACTTGAGGTTGGACTACAGAAGGTAGGGCGTGTCTTGATGCCGTGGGCTAGAATAATGCACTTTGTCCGTTGTTTCCTTGGTAACTTGACTCATTGGCACGGTGGAGGAGGCATTGGAGTCGTGGGTCCATTGTGTGTCGGAGGTTCACCGTCCACTACCTTTGGGAGAGAAGAAGAAGAAGAGGTAGTAGGAGCAGCGGGTCCATCATATGAAACACCACTTGGTTGTGATCGCCTTTGCATCGCCCCTCGGGTTAGCGATCGTGTTGCTCGGAAGTTTCTTGAGCAGGGTTGATCATTTAAAGACTTCTTAAGATCGACAATCGGTGACCAACAACCTGTTCATTTCATCTTGGGATTTCATGAATCGCTTGGTAACTCATCGGATGATGGTCTGGAGGAGTAATGGCGGAGGAGCTGGAGGGACAATTTGAGGCCGTATGTTTTGATTATAGCCAAAATTCCCTTGATTAGGATTCATATTCCCATGAAATTGATTCCTCGATTGAAATTGTTTTGATGAAGGTTTCCTTGATGTTGGAAACCTTGATTGGGTCGAGGATAGAAATTACCTTGGTTTTGATAACCTTGGTTCATTCTTGGTTGGTTACGATTCGGTTTTGCATGTTGTGATTTTGGTTAAAACCGGGTGGTGCACGATTAGTGTTAGCACGGTAGTGTGGTTCATTTGAGGACGGTATTGATTACCTCCTTGTGAACTACCGGCTAGAGCATTTGCTTCAAAAGGTCTACCATCGGTGGCGGTACAATTGTAGTAAGCATGAGGACCACCACAAGTGACACAACTTTCAACTTTCTTCACTTGACATGTGTTGGTGTTTGAGTGAAGGTCACTTTCTTCTGGTTAGCAAGAACCAAAGCTCGAACAATGTCGTGAGTTTATCAATCTTAGCATCGGTGCTAGATGTACTCACGGGGGATGAAGAAGAAGAAGGTCGAAGAGAGCCGATATGTCTTTGCTACGAAAGGACGGACACGAGATTTGTTCTCAATGATTTGCAAGGCCTCTTTTGTGCTCTTGCTCGGAAATTACCTCCGCGGAGGCATTCAAAGAGTCTTGATTGGTCTAATTGAGACCATTGTAGAAAGTATCCATTTGCATTAACTCGGTAAAACCGTGTTGCGGACACTCATGGCAACTCTTTGTAACGATCCCATGCCTCCCGAATGATTCATCAAATCTCGAGAAAATTTCATTATCTCATTCTTAAGACTTGTGGTTCGGGATGGAGGATAGAACTCGTTAACGAACTTGGTGACAAGATCTTCCCATGTCTCGATAGAGCGAGGGGTTGTTTCTCGAGCCAATTCCGGGCTTGTCCTACTAGAGAAAATGGGAGCAGAAGAAGCTTGATAGCTTCATGTGGGAGATTCTTGTACTTGATGGTAGATGCAATCATGTTAAACCATCGAATGTGTGCATGAGGATCATCCGCTCAAAACCATAGAATTGGCTCGGGTTACTAGATTAAGCAACCCGGTTTGAGCTCGAAAGTGTCGACCACGATGGTTTGGAACAACAATGGCATCTCCGTAACCCTCGATGGGTGCTTGGAGAAGCTCATTCATGGGTTTGTCTTACGCCATTTCGACGGAGGTGGTGGTGGTAGGCGTTCCTCGATCACGGTGAAGGAGGTGAGCGTCCTCGTCTATGAGGAATGTTTCCAAGTTCGGAAAGTGGACTTGTAGAAGCGGAAGAGCAGTGCGCATGCACTATGTATAAAATCAATTTTCAAAACAAATGAGGCAAAACACAAGTGAACTTAACCAATAATCACAAATGAAATGGCTTCTTTGAAAAAGGTACACCAAATCACAAGTGACACAAAGGCAAGTTTTAAATCGATGTTCGGGAACTTATTATGGTCGCACCCCAGTTAGGTAGTGCTTTGCCTTGATTTGCGGTGGTTGATTTTATGTATATTAAGTACCTTGAAAAGACGTAGGTAAGATTTGTGCAAATGGGTTCAAAAACTTTTGGACAATATTTTTGGGATCGTCTCGTTTAACCAAATCGTCTTGTTTTAGAATCACCTTAAAGACAATACAAGATAGAAAGCGCTACGATTGTTTTGTTGTTTTATATTTTTGGTGTTTTAACACTTTAGGAAAAGTGCTAATGAACTTTTGATTTTCTTATAACTTTACAAAAACTTTTACAAATGATGGGTTATGTGCAAGAATTGGTGCGAAAATGGCTAAACACAGCTAAAGCCTCCGGCAATGGCGTAAAATTGATCTGTGCTAAACCGTCAAGTCTAATCACACAAGCTAGCCACTTGTGAATGGCTAACCGTAATAGACTTAAAGCGCTTAAAACACAAATCTGATGAAGTCACGGAGAATATAGTGAATTCCGGGTCGTTTAGTCCGGAGACTCAATGGTGTGTAAAACACAAACTCGAGATGATAGAGTGATCACTAAGGATAGTGATCGTAAAGGTTTTGATGGATAATATTACACCCGATTGATTGGAATGGAATAGGATACGAGCAGGAAAGCAAAACAATCGGATAAAGAAAGCGTAAGCGTAAGTTTTAAAACTACGTATCGTACAAAATAAAAAGTGAAAACTAAGAAATAAAAGGTCTAAAATATGAAAATAACATTTTGAAATCCTAAAATAAAAGAAAATTATTTTTAACACTATTTAATTAATTATTATTAATTAAAAACTATTTTAACTATTTAATAAATACTCTAAAATAGAAGAAAATACAAAATAAGGCTAGAAAAATAAACTTATGATTCAGAAAAATCTAAAATACTATAAAACTAATTTTAAAATTAAAAATATATTTTTCACCCTTTTAATTTAATTATCACTAATTAATAACTATTTAAAATACACTTAATTACTAGAAAATATAAAATAAACTTGGAAAAATGAAATTTTAACTTGGAAAAATCTAAAATATAATAAAACTAATTTTAAAACTGAAAATATATTTTTTATGCTTTTTAATTATTTATTACTAATTAATTACTACTTTTAACTATTTAAAATTATAATAAATACTAAAAAGATAGAGAAAAATATGAAACTTTTTCTAAAAATACTATATGATGACAGAAAACAAAGAAAAATAGAAAAACAAGATTTGCTTATTAATAAGATGAAAAGAAAAATCAAAAAGATAAAACTATTAAATAAACACTATCACTGATTTTTAATTGACCTTTTTCTGGATTTTCTTTTTGAAAACTACTTTAATACTGATATTATGAAACTTTAACAAAGACAAAAATTTTACAAATAAAAAATAAGCAGTTTGATGGCTTAAAATCCCAACAGTGGCTTAAATGAGCTTATTTTGTGGAAATAAGCTCAAACAAGCTTGCTAGCTGAAACAGAAACTCAAAGTAGATGCAAACAAGCTATATGAACTTAAATGAAGCTAAGAGATATAGAGAAGCACACTGAAAAGCTATAAATAAGCAATAAGCACTTTGACTGAATCAATTATCCAAACAGCTTTGTGGAGATTTTCAAGGGCAAAATAAGCTCACTAAATAAGCTTAAAAGCTCAAACAAAAGACTGAGTCAACAAGCTGGGTTGGTGGACTATCCAAAAAGCCAAAACTCACACTGTGGGTACCACTGTGGAGCTTATAAAGAGCTTAAGAAAAAGCTTATAGATCACTGAATGTTTAGTTATACAGAAAATGGGACAACAAACAAGCTCTATGCAGCCCTGTCAAATAAGCTTCAAAGTGAAAACTTAAGCTTGGGACTTCAATATAACTTGGTTGGCTTGCCAAAGAACTAAAAATCATAGGCTGAGATTAACTAGTGAGCTTTTTAGAAGCTTATGAAAATTGTCCCAAATCTGTGCACAGGGCACAATTTGAAACAGGTACTTGAAATAAGCTAAAAGTTAAGCTAGTAAATAAGCTGATGAGAAATGATAAAAACACTAGGTTAAAGCTAAGCACCTAAAGTTTTGATATCCTAAAGCCTAAATCTTGAAAACTAATATTAAACCCTATGCGACTTATTACATTTTATCCAGCGTAACCGACATTTGACTTTTATAAAAACTAAGCAGGTTGACTTATATGAACTTGTAATTAATACTACTTCTTGAATATGTTATATTAGGGTGAAATAAGACTAGATTAAGTTATGCTAACAAATTCTAAGCTACTGTGATGATTTTGACAGGTTAGAACCTAACAGTGAGCTTATGAGGTGAGATTAAAAAGTATTTTGACTTTTGCTATATCAAGGACTTGTTTTCTTTGCTGCAGTGAGTTATTAGGACTAGGTGTGACACAAAATAACCAAAAGCAAAGGTCTGCACAACCTCTGGTACAGTTAAACAGATGCAACCAAACAACCCTTTATGTCACTGATTTGATGTTTTTCAAAGGATTTCACTGATCCAGTCCATGCAAATGATAACAGACCTTATAGTATTGATTACTAGGACTAATGAAACATTAAACAACAGTATCAACAACATGAAACTCAAGATTAATAAGTATGCTATTATGACTGCTTAAAATGAGATTTTAGCAACTACCAGTTTTAAAGAACAAGCAAACTATATTAAACTTTAATCTCACTAATCATACACCAACAGGCATAAAAGCAAAGATAAAAGCAGAAATGAGCACTTGAACAGTGAAAAGCTAGAATTTAGCAAATGGCTTACAAATTGGTTTCCAAGGTCAAAACTGAGATCAAGAACCAACTAACACCCCTATTAGCTTACCACTAAGCTACTAAACCAAGGCCATCCATGATTTACCACCGCTCATTGTATACACCATCTTCTTGTGATTTTTATTTTCAACTATTTAATTTGGATTTTGGTGATTTTACATTTTTGATTCTAAAGCGATTTTAAATGTATCTAAAAGCTTGAATGAGCTTTATGGGAGCTTACATGACCTATTTCAGTCCATACAAACATCTACAAACAACAATTTATCATTCATGAAATTTTTGAAAATAAGGAAAATTGCATAAGCTGAGATATAATTTGATACTTGAATTGAAGGTTCACAAAAGCTTTATTAATACATAAGAACTTGAAATTCAGAGTTTTAAGACTAAAACATACACTTGAAATTGAAAATAAGCTAAAACGACTTAATGAAATGAAAATTACACTAGATAGTTGATACATTGCATCTCTCTCTCTCTCTTTATAGACTTTTAGCACTTCACCATGTCCTCTGAATGTTTCCCACCAAATCTGAGCCATTGGATTGGCTAGAACCATCATATCCGTCCACTTGGATTTTGGCGCCAATTTCTTCAAAGCAGGTTTAGACATTAATTGGAGTTGGTTCAATCAATTAAGGATATTTGTTGTTTAGAGGAGGTGGAGGGAACATAGTATGGAGGGGTGTGTTGAAAAAGGTGGAAAACCATCTCTGGTTTTGAAGATTCAGGCAGGGGAGAGGGGGAGCTACAGTACCTGGCGGTATTTCTTTGTGTTTGACTTTGGTTGACCGAAGGGGTTAATAACAAAGGGTCGGGTCAAGGTTTGGGCCAGCTGGTTGTTGGGCTTGGATTTGGTTAAGGATTGGATTTGGTTAAATATAAGTGTCCGTTTGGTTAAGTAGTAATAACAAGGGCCAAAAGTGTAACTTATCCAAACTCAAGGACTGAAAGTGAACTTTTTCCAATGCTTTCACAAGGACCAAACATGACATAAATGAATAGAACAAGGACCACTTTTGCATAAAATTCATTTTAAAGGTCGAGGACTAATTTTGCAATTTTCAAAGTTTAGGGACCTTTCTTGCCAATTGACCAAAGAATCATTCAAGGATCATTTTAACAACTTAAAATACTTCAGGGACCTTGAATGATCAAATTCCATATTTTTGAATTCGGGGACTAGATTTGACAACTTTTAAAACTTGAGGACTAAAGCGCCAATTTTGCAAACTTTATACATTTTCATCGATTTTGATATTTTGCATTTAAAACACATAAAACACGATTTGTGATATTTTGATCATTTTGATGTGTTTGAGTGTTTTCAGATGATTTTGCAGTTTAGATTGTACAAAAATGATGAGTATTTAGACACTCATCACTTGCCTAATGTTGGGAACGATGGAACCTGCTCTACAAAAGCACTTCGAAAACTACTTCCCATTTGATCGATGCATTACACAGCTGCAAGCAGGGAGAGGATAAACCCGTAAGTGCTCATGTATTGGAGATGAAAGGATACATGGACCAATTACTAGCACTTGGAAAAGTTTATGAAAATGACATTGCTGTGAACTTGATCAACAGATCCCTTAGCAAGGATTTCAATGGTTTTGTTCGGAACTTCAATATGCACTACGTGGGGAAGACAATTACTGACCTACAGGCATTGCTAATTGATTATGAAAAAAGGTTACCTCAGAAGGCTCCTACTCCCCAGGTACTTGCTATTCACGGTAGAAGGATAAATAAGCCAAAACCGGAGTGTGCGAACAACAAGAAGGGAAAGGGCAAATGGAAAGTTGATAAGGGTAAACAGGTTATGGCCTATCAACGGAACCCAAGAAGTACCCTACTCCTAGGAAGGAAAATCCTAAAAGGATCAAGCATGCCACCACCTGGAAGGTCATTGGGCATTGGAAGAAAGCGTGCTCTCTATCTTGATGAATTGCGAGCAAATAAGATGAAGTATGATAGGTCCTCAGGCGCCGGTCCTTCAGTAACTTATTTGTAATTGAATTATTTACTCTAAATCATAAAAATTCCTGGGCATATGATACTGGATGTGGTATTCACATTTGTAATACACTGCAGGGGTTTAGAGTGGAGAGGAAGTTGGCCTATGGAAAGCAATATCTGCATGTAGGCAATGGGGCACCTGCAGCTGTTGAAGCCATATAAGTGTTTAGTTTAGTATTGCCTTCGGGCTTAGTACTGTTATTAAACAATTGTTATTATACAACTTTTATAATTAGAGGTGTTGTTTCCTTTTCAGTATTGTTGGATGATGGTTTTACTCATACTATTTCACGTAATGGAATTTCTGTTTCTTTAAATGGTGTATTTTATTTTAATGCGATTACTGTGAATGGTGTGTTTGAAATTGATGTGATTGGAAATGAATCTAACAAATATAGTAATTCTATGTTTAGCATCAATAAGAAAATGAAGTTGGACTTGAATTCTTCTTATCTTTGGCATTGTAGACTTGCTCATATAGGCAAGGCTCGCATGCAAAAGCTACAACACGAATGGCTTTTGCAAAATATCAATGATGAATCATTTGATAAATGTGAGTCATGCATATCACGGGAAGATGACGAAGAAACCTTTGCATAGCAATATGGAAGGCGTCGATCTACTTGGTCTTATTCATACTCATGTGTGTGGACCACTTAGACATGTGTCAAAGGGAGGTGCTAGCTACTTCTTAACCTTTATTGATGATTTCAGCCGTTATGGTTATGTTTATTTACTTAAGCATAAACATGAGGTGTTTGAAACATTTAAGGTTTTCAAAGTAGAAGTAGAGCTGCAATTGGTAAAGAAGATTAAAGCTCTTCGATCCGATAGAGGAGGCGAGTATCTAAGCCAAGAGTTTAAAGATTACTTAGGCGAGAATGGAATTATCCAGAATCTCACTTCTCCATATACTCCACAACAAAATGGTGTATCGAGAGAAGAAATCGTACATTGTTGGACATGATACGATCAATTTTTAATCTTACTACTCTACCTTTATCCTTTTGGGATTATGCTTTAGAATCTGTTGTTTGCATTCTGAATATGGTTCCCACAAAGAAGGGTGATAAGACACCATATGAAATATGGCATGGTAAAGCTCCTAACCTGTCTTATTTAAAGGTTTGGGGTAAGGAAACTATGGGTTACTACTTTTACTATCCAACTAAAAATAAAGTAATTGTTGCTAGGTATGGAGATTTTCTTGAAAAGGATCTCGTATCTCAAGAATTCAGTGGGAGAGTTTATGATCTGGAAGATGATCAAGAAGATACATTACCTTACGAAAACACTAACGTACTTCGGTAGAACTTGATAGTCGGGTCCTCCACGAAGTTGAAGTGATTCCGTTCGTAGATCTGTAAGGTCTCGCGTGCACTGAGGTCTATGTCTTAACGTAGAGGTTGAGGAAACTATGTTAGGAGATCTTGGATAGCCTACTAGTTATTAGCGCCATGGCAAGTCACGAAAAGGAAAATGGCAAGCTACAATGAATGGGAAATGCAATCCATGAGAGATAATGAAGTGCAGGAAGAGGTCGACTTGCCTCCAAGCGCCAAGGTGGTTGGAAGTAAGTGGCTCTATAAAATAAAGGCCGACATGGATGGCAATATACACATCTATAAAGCTCGTCTAGTTGCGCAAGGTTTTACTCAAACTTATGGCATAGATTACGAGGAGACCTTTTCTCCTGTAGCTGACATTAGAGCTATTAGAATTCTCATAGCTATAGCAGCGTACTATGACTATGAGATATGGCAGATGGATGTCAAAACCGCCTTCTTGAATGGTCGATTAGATGAAGACATCTATATGAAGCAACCTGAGGGGTTCGTGAATCCACAATTTTCAAACCGTGTATGAAAACTTCAAAGGTCCATTTATGGATTGAAGCAAGCATCGAGGCAACGGAATAAGAGATTTGATGAAGAAATCAAAAGGTATGGATTTATTCAAAATCTTGATGAGCCATGTGTATATCACAAAGTTAGTGGGAGTGATGTAATTTTCCTTATCCTTTATGTCGATGACATATTAATTATGGGAAAAGATATTCCAAGTTTGCAAAATATTAAGGCATATCTTGGGAAATGTTTTTCCATGAAGGATTTAGGAGAAGCTGCATACATTCTGGGAATCAAGATCTACCGAGATAGGTCAAAGCGGTTAATTGGTTTAAGTCAAAGCGCTTACATTGATAAAATATTGAAGAGATTCAATATGCAAAATTCCAAGAAAGGATATTTGCCAATGGAAGTAAAGCATGGCTTATGTAGCGATATGTGCTTCAACACACTTTGAAGTGGCACACATGTAGAAAGTTCCTTATGCTTGGTAGTAGGATCTATTATGTATGTTGTGAGATGGACAAGGCCGGATGTGGCGTTCGCTCAAAACATGACCGGTCGATATCAACGAGAATCCGGGTGATCTTCTTTGGACTCTTGTTAAACATATTCTAAAGTATCTTAGGAATACTAAAGATATGTTTTAGTGTATGGTGGAAATCCGGACACGAGCTTGGTGTTACTGAGTTCTTGTGATGCGTCTGGCGATGTGATAAAGATGATACGAAGTCTCGGACGGTTATGTCTTTGTCATCAATGGAGGAGAAGTTGATTGGAAGAGCAAGAAGCGAGTACGATTGCGATGTCTGCGTGAAGCGAATACATAGTCGCCGGAAGTCGCAATGGAATTTGTTTGGATTAGGAAATTCATTTCGGGGCTTGGTGTTATGCCATCAATTGAATCGCCTATTCATATGTATTGTGGCAATTCTGCTGCAATCATATTTGCCAATGAACCTGGAGTCATGAAAGGCACCAGACATTTTCTACGGAAGTATTACTATGTTAGGGAACAAGTCCTTGAAGGTGAAATAAATCTATTGAAAGTTCACATAGATGACAACTTAGCTGATCCATTCACTAAGGCTTTGGCTAGAGAAAAGCTTGTTGGACTTGCCAATGGAATTGGACTTCGTTTAGCTAATAGTTTCATGTAGAACTGTGGTAGAATATACTTGAAAGTATATTGATGAGAATGCATACCAATTTCAGATGATATTCAATGAATTGAATATAGGACTTATCCCAACTACATAATTTACTTTGTGGATGTTATAAGTAAATTATGAATAGTTATCCTCAGACTTGAGATACCGGATAAGTGTTATGAATGTAGTGCATTTACGTGGGGCAACTTAACGCTATCGTGGCGGTAGTCATAAGGGTGTTTCAGGCTGCATTACAAAGTTTGTGGGTTAGTCTCGTAGTCAAGATAGAATTTGTTCCTTCAAATTTATTTGGAGTTTAATACTGTTGGGCCCCTCGTAGGGTTGACAAGATGTTTGTGCGACCGTATCCAAAATCTCCCCTGAATATGTTCAGAAGATTTGGTAATCTTGGTCAATCACTTAAAACGAGAAACATAATAGTTGAATAAAGAATGACTTAATTCCATATCTTTATTTAACGTGGTATTAGAACAAAAGGATAATGATAATGAGAAATCATTAAAAGGTTTTCCAGGAGCCTTACTTGAGTTGTACTAGAGGCATCGAAATGTTGCTAGACGCTAACCGATGTGATCACTCTATTAAGATATATCCAAGTGCAAGCTGTTGGTTTATGGCTATAAATTAGTAGACGTGAGTTAGGATCGAACTCGAGACCACGGGATTGCACACTTTGCGTATGAAAATTAAAGTTAAATGTAAATGTTATATTTATTTATTAATTAAACGAAATAATATATCGGACGTTAAGTAATTAAGTGTAATGGACTAACGGTCGTTAAATGTAATTGGAAAGGACTAGATTGCAAATTAATATTGGGAAGGTTCCGGAATACCCCTTGGGATACACAACCGATCGGCCATAGGGGAATCCCAACCCAACCCAAACTCAACTTGTTCACCAAGTTATGTTGAGTATATATACAAGGCTAGGGGTTTTGGTTTTTGCATCTCTTGTATTCATAAGCTAAAACCTAAAATAGTTTGTATGTGTTTTTGCTTATATTCGGTTGACTACCACCACAAGGGTGTCGACACATTGATTTTCCAAATCAAATTATTTTGTTTAATTAAAACTAGCATTGCTTTAATTCGTTATAGTACGTGTGTACAAGAAAGTGGTACTAACACATTATTGTTAGTATTCTTTGATTGAATTACAAAATCGGTAAGGGTATTTTACATAATCCTATAAACCCTAATTAGGGTTCATCTAATTGCTAGTTTTGTGGATTTGATACTTGAATCAATAAAGGTACGCATATTTTTTTTGTTAATTAATTATTCGTTAATCTTTTTTATACGCTTCCGCATGTATTCTATAATGTTTTATGTTTTATTATTAATTGTCATGATATATAATTCCACATATTTTTGGCAGTTTACTCCAAGAAATATTCGGATTAGACCAACATGTGATCAGGCAAGCTAATGCACCCTTTCGTGTATAATATAGCTTAATTAGATCTAGGTCGAAACCAAAAATATATAAGTACAAAAGGTAAGTAATTGGTAATTAGTTAAACAAGACAACTATTAGACTAACACGCATTAGATTGGATCCTCGTTTAGCTCCGAACTCACACTTTGTAACTAAAAAATTAATTCCGAATAAAAATGATTCAATGATGTTAAATGTACCTTAGTTGGTGTTTCTACCCCAAAACTGGTTAGGTAATACAATGAAATTGTATGTTATAATACAGATTCACTCCTCTCATGGAAACATATGAAACCAAACACAGCTGAATAGTCTTGCATCTCTATGAGCTCATCGTCTAATCATATGTACGTACAAGTACCCTATTGGTTTTGTATTATGGTAACCCTCGGTCTTGCTCCGTATTGAATATGTATTTTCTTAATATCGTGTCTATGATAGGCAATATTAACATACGTATTTATTTCTGGTTTATAGGTTTTATAAAGATGGTGATGGTGGCGATTCAAACAGATGTGACTTATAACGGCATGGTTCTCCGTATATTTGTTGCCTACCGGCTTCTCTTCTCTACTGCATTGATTGTTTTGTCACAGGTTTGGATTCTTTCTTTCCTCGAGGTTTACCTTGTAGGGATTTTTAATGTTTTCGCGATGAATGGTTTCAGCTAAAATACAAACCAAATTAAGGAACAAAATTTTCTGTTTAGTCAACTTTATATCTTTCTTTTTTTTAAATTCATAGTGTAAAATAAACACGTACTATCATTAATTCATATCTCATTTAAGTAGCCGGACCAGAAAATATTCACCATTTGTTACAAAATCAATAAACAAGAACAAGTTTGGGGTTCTCAGACGAAATCAACACTTTCGTTTTAATGTCAATGCGACTTATAGCCTTATCACAACCCATGGCTGTGAGCCGTTAATGTAAGGCGACGCTTTGATAAAGTGAATTTTTTAGTAAATTTAGGGGATTACCTATTATGTTTTGTAATCAAGTTAATACAGTTCTTTAGTTTCTCGTTGGTTTCAGCAAGCATCATATTCAATTAGAGGAGTGAGATCAATAAAGATCACATAAAAATTAAAAATCAAATGAATCAATCTCAACCATTCATTTTTGATCAAATTAATTAACTCTCACCCTTATATTTAAAAATTAAATATCTCACAAACCATTAATAGTTAGATAAAACTAATTTTACCATAGCGACAAGATTAAAATTATCTTTCTATAGAGATCGAATATTGTATACTTTCTACGAACTTATTTTTTATCGTTTTTTGCGGGTTTCAATATATTACACTATAAATGAAAATTTTAAAAATACTCTTTTGTGTTAACACAACCCCAAAACCCTAACCCCAAAACCCTAAAAACCTAACCCCTAAAACTAAAAAACCTTAACCCCTAAACCCTAAAACAACCCTAACCCCTAAACCCTAAAAACCCTAAACCCCTAAAAGCCCTAAACCCTAAAACCCTAAAACCCTAACCACTAAACCAAAAAAATCTAAACCCTATCCGCTAAATCGTAAGAAACCTAAACCTTTAACCGTAAACCCTAAACCCCCAAAAAAGTCAAACTCCTAAACCCTAAACACCTAAACCCTAACCGTAAACCCTAAACCCGCAAAAAAGTCGGAAAAAAAAATTCGTCGAAAGTATATGATGTGAGATATCAAATTAAAGGTAATTTTATGCTTGTCGTGATGGTATGATTAGTTTTGTCTAACAATCAATGGTTTGTGAGATATTTAGTTTTTAAAAATAAAGATGAAAGTTTATTTTATTGTTTTGATAAAAAAACAAGTGGTTGAAAATGAGTTAATTGATCTTTAGTTTTTCTTTGATCTTTATTGAACCAAACTCTTCAATTAGATTGCTGTTATGTTAATGAAAAGTAACTTAAGTCCAAAGCGTCTATGAAACCACAAAAAATAAATCAGCATTAACTTCTAATCGAGTGATTTGAGTACTCTATGGATGTTTGAATGCAACTTAATTGACTTTATATGAAAAATTTAATTTATTAATTTAAGTCATGTGAAAAGTTGTTTGTTTTTCACTTAATCAAAATAAATGACTTAAAATAATAAGTGATAAAAGTGAGGGTCTTCACATTAAGTCACGTGTTAATGAGAGTACGAACTCAACGTTCACTAGCTATATATAGCTGGGTAAGCTCATAAGCACATAAATAGCTAATACATATAATGGTTACATGTAGCCATAACTCCTCCCTATGGAATACATGTGTGTGATTAACCTTAATCTGTTGGCACGAACACAGTATCTTAAGGTTAAATGACAATGAGCCTAATAATACATGTAAGACACTTCAATTGCACTATTCTGGCAACGGGATGTCAGAAAGATCATCTCTATATGGAAAATTCCTCAACTCCTTCCCCTTACCTTCGTCATTTCCCCCATTTTCCATGCTAACTTGAGCACTCGGATCAAGTTTTGTAGGTTCGATGAATGTGACAACAACATCCTTACGGAACATAAGGTAGAGCACTGATAGAATATAGATGGCCATGATGGGAAACACTATCATCCCAATGAACACATTAGCTACTTTAGGCAGACTGCTATGAATTAGCCAATCCACAAATGAGGTGCTCAGGTAGTAAATGTTGATGCCGATTATCCCAAGTCCTAGCACCCATGAGAAGACAATGATCTGCAAAATGAAAGGGCATTGTCTAGTAAGAACTTATTTACATCTAATACATTTCAATCAGAAACTTACTGATAACTCACAATTGTCGAATTTTTGTGAGGACCCATTTTAGTAGTTGTGCTACTAAACTTGAGGAGTGGAATGAGGGCAAAAGGAAGCTCAAATGATAATATCATCTGAAAATGATCACTAAGAAAAGTCAGTCTTAAAGGAACATGAAGTGAATATTTAATATCAGTTTCAGAATGGTGATACAAACCGATGCGATGATAATTAGTTTTCCAGCACCAGAAGACCCGCCAATGATTGACACTATTAAACTTGGTGTGATGGCGATGCACCTTGTTATCAAGTTCCTGAGCCATTTCCTCATCTTTAAATCCAAGAAACCCTATGGTAGCATTAATTAATCCCAAAATTAATACCATTTCTATTATTAAACTAAAAAGGATATTTGGTTGGTATGTGCTTGAGTCATTGCAGATAACTTTTTCTAACCTGCATAATAAATTGTCCTGCATAAGTGCCAGTGATGGTTGAACTCTGGCCAGAAGCTAGTAGCGCGATAGCATAAAGAGTGGAGCTGGACTTCCCTAAAACATTCTGTATATTAAATGGAGCAAGATAAGTGTTTTTCTTAAGGTTGTTGGCATAATAGTTAGGGGTGTTCACGGGGCGGTTCGGCTCGGTTCGGTTAGAGATTTTAACTATCCATTGCGGGGCGGGTAGTTCATTTTACTATCCGAAACCGAACCGTACTAGGCGGGTAACCGGACATGCGGTTACCCACGGTTCGGGTAACGGTTAACCATTTAAAAAAATTAATCGAATCAAATTGGATGAACAATAACATAACTTATAACGCAATATGTCATTGTAGTAAAATTAAATAACAATGAAGATATTAGAGTCATAATAATGTTGTCATGTCACAATAAAAACATTCAAATTATCATATGTAACAAAATAACTAATACTATTTATTTGACGTTTATAGGCTACGATCACTTTAATCATATAAAATCCATGAACGTTAGTAAATTATCACATTAGATAACTAAAAATGTTTTATATGATAAAAGCAGTGCAATAATATAGTTGATACTTGTACATTTTTATGAATGGTTTGTTGAAACCTACATGTATATTAATCACGGTTCGGTTCGGGTAACCGCGGATAACTATAATTAAAAGCGAAACCGAACCGTCATAAGCCGGTTTTCGGTTTCGGGTTTTCGGTTTCGGTTTCTTGGTTATCGGTTTTCGGTTTGGATTGAACGGATCGGCTCGGTTCGTCGGTTTCTCGGATTTTTTGAACACCCCTAATAATAGTTATCGAATTGACATCCTATAAATCTTGTACCTTAAGAAGAAATGAAGCTGAGTTAAGATTAAGATCACTGCAACGATCCATTTCATCTGCTGATAGGTTCTCAGTTGAGCAAACGGTTCCAGAAACAGCGATGATTGAGACGTTGATCAAGAATGCGACAAAGAGAGCAATCCCACTTTCTATCAGGAAGTATCTGCATGCATCCTGTAAGACAAAACATCAACCATCAAGGCAAGGAGCCGAGTTTAACTTTAGGAGTCATCTTGGGACTATTATGTTAAATCCTTTGAGGGTCTGTATCTTTGTGACTATTCTTGTTCATGTAATGACTTACATTGACCCCACGAACAGAATTTGGTATCTTTCTTGAAAGAACAAGAGCCGAATGGAGAAACAGATTATGCCTGTTGAAAATAGTAAAATGTCATTTACGATGAATTTAAACGAACATTCAAGGAAAAAGAATATTGACGAGTATATTTGGCTGTGGGAGCATACGGCATAACAAGTGCACCAAGTAGTGCAATGGCATCACCAGTCGCACCATGCCCACTAAGTTTCGGAATGAACATTCCCTTTAGCACATCACCAGCCGGTGGCTTCACATAGCTCATTTCTCCAAAGAAACAACCAGCCATGACGAAAACTAGAATGGCTATAAACATTTCCAGCTTCCTCACCTATATTTTTGTGTGCCCGTATATCTTGAAGTTAGAAATCAAAAAACAAACCTTATGGATATTCCTAGTACCTGACAGCATAATATAACTCATGTATTTTGAACCTTTCTGTACAGTAAATAGCTCTCTGTTTTTTAATGTTTAGTATTAGATTATAGTGGCGGATCTAGAAAAAAATCATGAGGCACCATATTTACAATTATCACGTAATTACCAATTATCAACACAAGAAAATCATTTCATTACTTTTTTAATTTTATATTTTTATAAATATGTATATTTTCTTTAAAACATTAGTTTCATGGGGGCATTGCCCCTAGTTTTGCCCTGCCTGACATTTCTACTAATAGATTTGACTATGTACATAGATCGAGTATCATATTCAATTTAAATAATTAATGAAGTTACTGACGGTGCAAAATCACTTCAGGAGTTTAAACTGGCGGTGAGCATGGGCCTCTTTAAGGCGGTTTTTCGCTAAAATCAAACCTCAAAATAAAAGTTTTGTTTTAAGTCTTTTAAAACCAAACTCATTATAAAAAGTTCGGTTTGGTTTTTCCGGTTTTTGATTTTTTTTTGTTCGGTTTTTTGTTTTTTTGTTTTTTTCATTAGAGGACCATCTTTTCTACAAGTTTAAAATCATTTTCGCAAGTAGTTATCGCATATATCTAGACAAAGATATCTAAAACATAAATAGTTGTAAAAGAAGTAATACGATTATGATGGTATCATAGTCATCTCATGGTTTTTTGAGGTCTAAAACGAAAATATGACATGAGACAATTTCGACCAAAAGTTTCTGTTGTTAATTTAAATAATTTAGGAGACTTGTCAATAACTAGTTATATGACAAATTTGGATCCCGAAATTTGCGATGATGGTTTATGTTATACCCACTATTTTAGCTAAGTTTTTTAATTCGGATATCCGAAATTCAGATAATAGTTATATATCCAAATATCCAAATATATATAATTGACTAACTGAGTGCATAATTACGTTTACTCTTCTAATGACTTAGTGATAAAGATCGGACACCAATATAGTGTTTTTTTATTTATATAAATCCATCCATTATTTGTCCTTTGCAGGCCTAATAATATACATATAAAAAGAATTCTTACGCCATATTTTTGGAGGCCAAGAAGTAGAAGGGTACTGAAACCAGTGAGTAGAACACCAACCCAAACTGGAATCTTGAATAAGATATTCAGTGCAAAAGCCGTCCCAATTACTGTCAACATCAAAGCAAACCGAATCATAAGTTTACAGATAAAGTTAAAGAGATAAAAATAACTAAACACATACATCATGTTAGATAATTATTGTGTTCTAATAAATAAAACAATCTTCATATATATCTAAATTTAAATAATCATACCTTCAGGAATATCCGCTGCAATGACTGCAACCTCAGCTAGCAGCCATAGACAATACTTCACAAAAATTGGATATTCAGCCCTACATAACTCTGATAGATGCTTGCCTGAACAATCAACCCCATAAATTATTAAATAGTTAGCTCTAGCTTCTTCACAAACAGGGGCGGAGCCAGGATTTTACGTTAAGGGGGGCCGAACACTGTAGTTTGAAAATGGTAACAAAAAACATTGTATATGCATGCGACAAAAAATGTTGTGTTTTAAATTATCATGCTAGTAATAAAATCATGGGTGGAGCTTAATGAGGACCGGGAAGGGTCCTTGCCTAAGCCCGTTAGTGTATTTTTTTTTCGCGATTTCATGTGTTAAAAAAAATCATTTCGGCCCTCCGATCTAATGTTTTTAGGAAAAAATTTTGTTTCGGGCCTCCCACAAAAAATTTTCTAGCTCCGCCCCTGAATAAAAACAAGTCAAAACATGTATCAGAAGCCTTTTAAGTTTAACACGTGCTGTGAAAATATCATTTAACAAGTTTCGTTTTCATCTCTTCATGAATAAAAAAGCTTTTACGTTGTTGTGATTGAATAGGAAGAGTTGGTCTAAAACAAAATGAACTAGTTTATCGGTAAAAGCTAAATTTTACTTTCAGCTATGTGTTCATAATTCGATATAAAACTATTAGAAAGAAACATGGAATCAAAATTCCATCTGGTACTAAAAAAAGCTTGACATTTAATTTAGTATCAAAAGTTAAGTACGATAAAATTTTTAAACGTTTCATTGTTGCTACACATATTTAACAATTAGTTTGATACATATAATTTAAAAAGGGGGTGGAATATAAAACACAACAAATTGATAAATAATGAGGCGTATATTAGAATTCTTCAAATAGATTAGGAGGGGCCAAACTTAACAATCTTAATGGACTATCACTGAAATAGGCCAACTTAATACACATGAACATGGGCTTATGGCTTAGTTGGGAGGGGCCAGCACCCCCTAGTCCCCCACCCCCTCCGCCTCTGTTCACAAATAGATTTATGCCAGGATTAAATAGTAGTCTTACCAGTGCTTACACCTAAATTTGCAGCCAGAGATTGAATGACTAGTGCAAAGATTAACCCGATTAATATCACCCAAAGTAGCTGAAAAATAAGTTATTTTAGCATTACATATAATAAATGTATATCAATATATAAATATGGTTCTTCGTAGCATGGATACTAACCTCATATCGGTGGTTCGCTCCTGCTTGTAAATCAGTCTCCACTGCATACAAAACGTTGATAAGTTTATGATGATCAACATAAGGCATAACAAGATGTAGAGGAATTAACTAAGATCATACTTACAGTTTCCAGGGTCAAGATAAGCTAATGAAACTAGGAAACCAGGACCAACAAATGAGAGGAATGCTCTCCATCCAGTTTTCTGAGAATTATTGTTTGCAAATATAAGAAACATTATTGCGAGTTAATTTGAATCTCACTTTTAAATATTTGACCGTCTTTGGTCATTAACTTAGCTTAGATTCTAGCATAATTCTTATCTTAATTCGGAAATTAAATGCATCTTAGCTACCAGGACATTATAGAAGGAATTATGAATATATGGATGGTGAACCTGATCATGGTTCATCTCTTCATGATCATAATCTTTGCTATGAAAAACAGGATAAGAAATGCCACTCAAATCTACGGATGAAATGCGGTAACTTCCTCCGATTACTCGTGGTTCATGTTCTATCCCTGCCATTGATCTTGATCTGTATCTCTTTCGACCCGAAGATGTGATGATGGAGTATAGCTATGTACCTTGAGAGCTAAAGCTTTTACTTTTAGGTGATATTTATATACAAAATTTTCACTGTTTACCATAGTTTTGGAGCTGCATGGTTAAGAAAAAGGCCAATGCCGGTTGAAAGCGTGGAATGACTTCATATTTGTTTTTATTCATTGATTTATTACATGTGACATGTAATATGAGAATCGGACGTATGAATTTGAATTAAAAAATGGACTTATAGATAGGATTAAGTTTTTAACTTTATCATTTTGACTTCATGTGACTTTATTGTATTTTTTTGACTCATTTGCTTATTTTTATTTTGGTGCATCTTAAAAAACAAATCATCAGCATCTATTTAGTTTGATTTAACAATGAGGATAAATCTACGATTTACTAGATAAACCCAAGTTTATTTTTTTTATTTTCTTTTCTTTATAGTTCACGTTTTTTTTAAACTCACTTTTTTTTTAATTCACGTTTTTTTAATTCGCGTTTTTTTCTTCTCTTCCATACGTTTTCGTCCGTTTTCATACGTTTTCATCCGTTTTCATACCTGATTTTACGCTTTCATACGTTTTCGTCCGTTTTCTTACGTTTTCGTCCGCTTTCAAATGTTTTCTTACGTTTTCGTTCATTATTCATACGTTTTCGTCCGTTTTTTTGTTTTTACGCTTTCATACATTTTCGTCCATTTTCATACATATTCGTTCATTTTCATACATATTCGTTCATTTTCTCACGTTTTCATACATTTTCTTACGTTTTCTTCCGTTTTTAAATGTTTTCGGCCGTTTTCAGACGTTTTCATACATTTCTGAATATTACAAGTGATATACTGTGATATTCAGATGATCACAAGTTAAATTATGTGATATTCAGAATATAACTTGTGATATTCTAAATATCACAAGTGATTTTCAACTAATGTTTTGTAACATGAAAATCACAATTGATATTCAGGATATCACAACCAGAAATCACAAGTGATATTCATAGTATCATAAAGTGATATTCAGATTATCACAAAGTGATATTCAGAAAATCACAAGTGAAAATCACAAGTGATATAATTTGAATAGCAGCTACATAGTTTGGGGGTATTTGTTTAATCTTATTTTATTTGCTTATGAGCTTATGTGATTTCGGTTTATGCTTCACAAGCTTAATTTGGTTATTTTGAAACTTATAAAAATATGTAAGTTTATATTTACCACGTATAAGTAGAAAATGTTCAAATTTTGGTTTAGAGTTCATACATATTCGTTCGTTTTCATACGTTTTCGTCCGTTTTTAAATGTTTTCGACCGTTTTGATATGTTTCTGAATATCACAAGTGGTATTCTGTGATATTCAGAATATCACAAGTGATATTCTGAGTATCACAAATGATATTCTATTCAGATGATCACAAGTGATTTTCTGAATATTACAAGTGATTTTCAACTAATGTTTTGTAAAATGAAAATCACAAGTGATATTCAGAATACCACAAAGTGATATCCAGAAAATCACAAGTGATATTTATAATATCTTAAAGTGTTATTCATAATATTACAAAGTAATATTAAGAAATCACAAGTGATATTTTGAATATCACAAAGTGATTTTTGAATATCACAGAAAATCACTTGTGATAGTCGAAACGTATGAAAACGTAAGAAAACGGACGAAAACATAAGAAAGTCGACAAATCGTGTGAAAGCGGAGGAAAGCGATGAAAGCGTAAAACACGTTTGAAAATGGATGGCGTATGAAAATGGACGAAACGAAGCGATGAAAATGGACGAAAACGTATGAAAACGAGCGAAAATGGACGGCGTATCAAAGGCATAAAAGCGATAAAAGCGAAGAAAAAAACGCGAATTAAAAAAAAGTGAATTAATTAAAAAAAGGGAAAAAAAAGAAGAACGCAAATTAAAAAAAAACGCGAATTAAAAAAAACGTGGATAAAATAAAAAACGTGAAATTTAAAAAAGACAAAAAAAATATGTGAATAAAAAAGAAAAACAAAAAGACAAGAAAAAAAACATGGACTTATGTTTACCTTTAAATCTTAAGTTAATCTCCACTATTAGATCAAACTAGATGGATTGTAAGGATTTCTCCCTTAGTAAGTATGGATTTATGGGTAAGAAAAATAAAGTGACTCTCCTGAGTATTCTAAAAAAGACATTTACTTGTTCAAAAGAAATTTAAACGGTCAATTCCTTTCGGAAAAACATTTACTTAGTTTTTATAAATGAGGATTTTAATATGCGCGTTGCTGCGGATTGTTTGCATACGATAATATTGTAAGTTTTGGAAGACCAAATTCAACACTATATAACGTTTCTTAGAAGTATGCCAATTCTAAACAAAGTAGTGAATTTCTTTATCCATTGAGAATAAAAATAGATCATAAATGAAGTTCTAATAGAAGACTTTTTCGAACAGAAATTTGATTAAAAGCTAGCAAGGAGCTAGAAAATAATTACAATGAGTCGGAGAAGGCATTACAAGGGTTACAAAGCCACTCAAACCAATCAAATGATGCTTTCCTATATCTATTTGAGATCCACGTAAACCAATCAAATGAGTCGGAGAAGGCATTACAAGGGTTACAAAGCCACTCAAACCAATCAAATGATGCTTTCCTATATCTATTTGAGATCCACGTAAGCGTGTACTGCGTAACATCATTTAGAATGAGGTCTTTATTTGGTCTTTTGGAGTTGAAGGTAGATTCATTCCGGAAGCGCCAAAGGATCCATAAAGTGATCGAGCAACGACATCAAGCAAGATGATTCTCTGGTGGAATGTTTGCACGGCTGGCAAGAGTAAACACATCGTTAAGGTTGTCAATGTGTATATTGTGTAAATTCCACAACTTAAGAACTTCTTTCCATGTAGTTTTTGCAACACAACAATTGACAAAGATGTGTTCTTCGATCTCAAGATCATTATCGCAAATTAGGCAACGAACTGAGTAAAGGTCAATGCTTTTATGATCCAAGTTGATTCTAGTTGCCATTCTTTGATTTGTGATCCTCCAAGAAGTGATATTGAACTTGATTGGTACAAGTGTATTCCAACTAGTTGGTTTCGGTTAAGGAGATTGCGAGGAATTGGTGATTAGATTTCTCATACCTTTTACCGTGAAGGTTCTAGTGTTGTCCATAATGCATTCGCATTTTTCTTGCTCATTTGTGATATGGAGGTTTAAGCGGAGACTTTGTAATTCCATGAGATCGTTATGATCATCATCTTATCTCATCTACTCAACTAGGCCCAACCAAATCGAAGTCCAAGAGGTATAGCAAGCCCATGGTCATCCAAATCAGATCCAACTAGAGCAGAAGGTGTAGGCCCACTATGTTAGGTCACTATGTTTGTAACACAAGCCTCAATATGTAAGAAAGAAAGATAAGATGATCGGTTGAACACTTAACACACACACTCGAATGATATTAGAAAGGTTACGCGTAGAGTGATGAGATAAAATGAACAACCAACCCCCAAATGGGAGTTTACAAGATTATTTATAGGAGGGAACTAGGGCAACACACCAAGTTCTCATCCTTTCCTTATTGGCTTTGGATAGGCTCATGGGCTTTCTACATGAGCCTAACCTTGATTACTAACATAAAAGCCATACTTAAGCTAACTATTACATATTAATTACTAACACTTGAATTCTAGTTTAGGATTGATTCCAACAATCTCCCCCTAAGTGTTAGTGATTGATGATATAAACGTTGTAGGTGCTTATGTAATAGTAGCTTTGACGTCTTCTGACATTCTTCTTTCTTGTGAGAAGAAGTGCCTTGATTCGAACAATCTCCCCGGTGTAGAGAAATTGTTTCCTTTGAAGTATTCTGCTTTGACGTCATCATTATCTTTGTTCTTTGATCTTTGTTCTTTGTGATGGTAGTGATAGTATGTTGTGGTTATCTGCATGAGGTCCGCTTCGTTGCTCCAGTGTCTCCACGTCTTTCTCGAACATGCTCACATGCTCTTTAACGTTGGATTTTAGTGCTGATGTAGTTCTCTTAGTCTTTAAACTTTGTAGATTCTTTGACGTTGCGAAGAATCATTTTGACTTTTTGTTGCCTTTTGAGAGAACTTTCATTAGCGATGTTGTAGGTATGAGCATGTGGAGAATCTGCACGATCTTTTCCACCCGCAAGCATCCATAAGAAGAAAACATAAAACATGGGTTAGAAATAATCCGGTGCTTACAAGTTTGAACTTGAGAGTGTTAATGACATAGTGTGAAAACACAACTCTAATTCTCACAAAGGTCATTCTGAACTGGAGTCCCACAAGTGAGATAACGCTGGCACCGAAATACATCTGATTCGGATGAGCCACCGAGGTACACCAAGCATCACCTCACGACTATAGACCGTTTGAGACACACTAAGCGTAATCCACGGGAGTTACCAAGTGACTGCGCCGAGCTGTTTGATGTTGACCACGGCGGAGTTTCCATTCAATCATCGAGGATCACATGTGAACCTCTCATAAATGTTCTCGACAGATTGCTAAGATCTGTGAAGGACACGATAATATATCACTTGTGTTCTTACTGTTGAACGACCATCGATGAATTGTCAAGTGTACCTAAGAGATCTTTTGATGAATCTCGTGGCTCTAGACTCAATAGTGCACTTTGGTTTTCCTGGGCGGAGACTAGGGAGAGGGTATCCTTCTTCAATATCAGCAATCTCTAAGAGAAAGCCGATAGTTTACGTAGGGTTCCCTGTGAGACTGAAACAAGCTTCTGTTGAGAGAAACTTGAGTGGCTAAGAAGGTTTTGTGGAAAACTAGAAGGGGGGGGTTGAATAGTTTTGCCAATTAAAACTTCCTTTTAAACTATTTAGATCGACTTATGTCAATCTATTTGGATGTGTGTGTTGGATGTTGATAAACAAGCATATAAGGTAAGTAGTGAAAAGATAAGAGTAAGAAGCACAAAACCACAACGCGAGTATTTATAGTGGTTCGGCTACAAGGACACCTTCCTTGCCCTACTCCACTCCCCGAGTCACCTACTCGAGAGTTCGTAAACACTACACCAATCTCCTTATGGCGTAGAAGCCTTCACAACGTCGCCTACCCTTTTTCCGGTGCTAGGCTAACCACAGGGTTCTTTCACTCCAAGGTGAACCACACCTACACAACGTCACCTACCCTTTATAAGGTACTAGGCTAAGTACCTAGTTCTTTCACTCCAAGGTGAACTACACCTACACAACGTCGCCTACCCTTATAAGGTACTAGGCTAAGTACCTAGTTCTTTCACTCCAAGGTGAACTACACCTACACAACGTCGCCTACCCTTTATTAGGTACTAGGCTAAGCACCTAGTTCCATTGCAATGGAGGAACTACTACCACACTACACCAACGACTAATCCCAAAGGAGATCTACTCCTTTACAACATCATCAAGGATATCAATATCCTTGGATCTAATACTAGTCTATCTTGTACATCGAAACACACCATATCGAATGTACATCTAAGGCACCTTTCACTAATGCCTTTGACTAGATCTACAAGACACCCTTTACTAATGTCTTGTGTCTTGACTACTAAGCACCTTTCACTAATGCTTCTAGTCTTGACTTCTAAGCACCTACCACAAGTGCTTATGATATGGACGATAGATACCTTTCACTAATATCTTTGTCTTGACACTTGAGACATCTTTCACTAATGTCTTCCACACTACACTTCTTAGAAGAAAGAAAGGAATCATCAACAAGAAGACTTCAGTAGCCTTGATGATGAGGAAGCATGGCAACTCATGGACTTGAGCTTGCTCGTCTTCAAATGTGGTGATCTTGCCTTTAAGAGGAACCTAGAAGATCACACAAAAACAAAACTAAAAACATAGATCTCTTGGATCTGAGGTTAGTGAGTTTTTAACTCAGGGACAAAGTGTGTTAGAAAGGGGTGAGAAACAATGAAGAAATGGCTCACTATTTATAGAAGAAAAAATCTACTATTCCCCGGATCCCACAGATCCCTTCCACAAGGGATCCGTCTAGCGTTAAGCTAGGGATCCGTGGGACGCTCCCTTTTACCCATGGGTATTTTGGTTATGGGTCATGGGTTGAACCATGGATCTTTAGCTAGATACAATGTATCTTTTGAGTGCAATGCACTTGGTCACTTAGGTATGGGTTGATCCATGGGTTATGGATATTATCCATGTATGATATAAGCATGATGTCATGCAATGGGTTATGGGTCAAGCTCCATGGGTTATGGGCTTTGGGTTGTACCCAACTACATTCAATGTATTTGCCCAATGGGTTATGATACTTAAGTTTCTACCCATTTATATTACCCAATATACTACATATTAGTTATGTGTATATTTTACCCAAATATGTAAACACTAGTTGTTGTACATATGTAATATTAAATCATAAAATCACTTATACTTGTTTTAGTGTTTTATGTGAAAATATGAATATGTTAAAAACTATTAGTTCCAACCATTTCCGTATTTTATTTGTTTCGTTAAAATGATTTTACGTTTGTTATCGACAAAACATTAGAAGATCGTAAAATATAAATAAACATTTTTACGGCTTATTTGTATTAACAATCTCCCCCTTTTTGTTGATGACAAAACATAAAATTATTTTAAGGAAAAGCTAAAATTAGTAAAAGTTTGAATTTGTAGTTTTACTTTCTTCTCCCCTTTTGTCGAAACAAAAGAGCTTGAAGAAAGCAACACATTGTTTTAAGAAAACATGTGAAAGATATATATAAAAAATAGAGAGCAAGTAACGGAAAGGATCTCGTCTTTACTCCCCTTGACGAGTCCATCCCTATGTAAGGGCGTCAAGAAAGTGATACTAATCTAGTTTGTTTGCAAGTAAGTTTGCAAAAGATTTCGTCTAAGTGACGAATGTGCTCCCCCTTGATGATTGCAATTTTGCAAGGGGATATCACGAAATGTAAACCTAATATTGCAAGTAATTTGCAATGTATTGCTTTGACATAAAACTCCCCCTAGCTTTAGGATGTCAAAGTCTTCATGTGTAAATTGAATAACTACAAAACAAAGGTTAGACAACAAGTATAATTCACAATTTCCTGCAAATGTGGTCCAAGTTAGTAGAAAATAGTTTTCTGTCATACGGATCCCACGGTTCCCTCCTAGTAGGGATCCGTCTAGGCAATCTTGAGGATCCGTATTAGGCGATGATTAATTTCAGCAAAGTGATATAGCAAGTGATGTTATCACAAAAATGAGGTATGAATACAATGTAATCATATGCTCGAAATATAACAAGTAGCATGTAATTTCATTTAATAAAGCTAGAGTTATGATATACATGACTCTAAAACTAAGAAAATAAGAAAATACATAACTAGGAATTTCTAGACCAACTATCATTTGGATGCTAGGACACCACTAAAATCTTCTAGCTCAAGTTTTGTTTAGGTTTAATCTCGTCGAAACGTTCGAGGAGATGATAGAACATGAAACGTTGGTCTTCTCGTACTTCATGTATCAAACTTTCAACATGTTGATAATGATAGCAATCTTTATCATGGCTAGGTAGTGGTGGTGGAAGAAATGAAATGGCTTGATGCGAAGGATCAAGTGAAGTGGCTTGTGGAGCTTCAAACGATGGAGGGATTGGTGGAGGCGCATTTGAGAATGGCTCAACCAAGAATGATGGTGGTGGTAAAGAAGTGTTAACTTCCATATGGTCGGGTGGTTGACTTTGATGATTTCTTATAATCCAAATGGGATTATATGATGGAAACGGCGAAAAGGAAGCCTGAGCAAGTGTTGACTCAACACCTAGATTTTGTACCTTTATTCCTCCTAATGAGGAGAATGTTGTCGGCGGAGGCGGATGAGACGGCCTAGGAGGCAAATCCTCTAAATTGTAGAGGTGTGGTGATGATAGTGGAGATGTAAATGAAATAGCTCTAGGAACCAATGGTGATGGTTTAGTGGAGATGATATTATTTGGCCTAGGAGGTATGGTGGTGTTTGGCATAGGTAGTTTTGTGGGTACTATCCTTTTAGGAATTGGTTTGATTGGTTGAGGAAAGATCCTATCATTTGTTGGCTTGACCGGAGATGATTCGGTTGAAGAGATTTCGTGTATAACACGAGCCTTTTTCATGGATGGTTCTTTGGTGGATAGGTTACTACTTGGAGTTTTCCTCATGATGAGATAACTTCAAGAGGTTTGTAAGGGTTTCTAAAGTGCTGAAAGTTAGAATGAAGGTGATGACTATGGAAGTCCTAACAATGTGGTTTATAAACCAAGAGATTTGGCAAGTGCATTTAAGCCTTAAGCCACTAAGAATCATTGAAATGTGATGATTAACATGCACAAGAGTCAACTTCAGAGTTTGTACTGATCTAGGAACTCATTTAAGATGAGATTGAGTGTTTGAGTTAGAAATATGAGTTGAAATGATTGTTTTAGCAAGATTTGACATAAACTGTCATCCGGATCCCACGGTTCCCTCATCAGAAGGATCCGTCTAGGCTAATCCTAGGGATCCAGCTATCAACAGCTTTGAAAGAGTGAAAATGATGTTTCTAAGATCTAAGATCTATATCATCTTGAGTGTTTCAGTCCTCCTAAGTGTCTTAAATGAAGGGGTGCTTAAATACTTGGAGGTAATGAGTGATGTAGCTAATGATTGTCTTTTATGGAAGGATTTGGAACTTTCATGAGTGCCAATGGATGAGCAAGGATGACACTAAAGATGAGAGTGTCAATTGAAGCTAAATGATCCTAGAGATCAGTTTGTGATTTAGGATAGTGTTTTGGAAAATATCCTAGAAGCTTTGAGATGGGAAACTAGAGTTTGATCAAATTTGATCAATTTTGAGGTAGGGATGATTTATGATCAATTTTGCCATAATCGAAAAAATTTCTAAGACTAGAAGTGAGGGATCAAGTGAAAAATGAAGTGTGAGTTTAAGAGCGGAAGAGTAATGGATTAAAAATGAAACGATAGATCTACAAGCTTCTTAGAGTGTGATCTAGGTGAGTTATGTGTGAGTAGGAAGGATCTACCTATCTTGATAAGGACTTAATTTGCCTTAAGACACTATGTTTAGCTTAGTGTGAGGTGTTCTAAGGATATGTTTGAAATATAATGCTTGCAATTGCATTTTCTGTTTGCCGGATCCCACGGTTCCCTAAGTGTAGGGATCCGTCTAGTACAAACTTTGGGATCCGTCCATGTGCTTAGCAGAACCTTTACTAAAGGTATGCAATGATCTTGACAATGCATTATATTCCAAGGTTGGTTTAAAAGGGGTTCTAATACTAAGATATCAAATGTAAGATGCTTTTATTTCATGAGGGAAATAGGATTACATTGATAAAGCACGAGTACAAGAGAATTGATCCTATTTTGAAATACTACTAGGTTCCTTGAGTGTCTTCGCTAGGAGGATCATTACGTGATTGATGAGTGTTAGTGGAATCAAGAATGAAGAAAGTCTTTATGAGAGATATGTTTAGCGGTTCCATCATCTTGTTCACAAACGCATAACGGACTTTGAAATTGAGGATGGAAGTGCATAACGTTAATGATAGGCGTGTCAAGAACATTCCATAAGGGATGAGTTTATTCTTGGAGCCTTGAAGATTTACAATTCGCCTTGCGAAGAAGTAGGCGATATTGTATGGTTGTTGTGTTAGCAAACGATTACAACATGTGAGCACAACAAGTGGAAGGATTTCTCGATTTCCCTAAGACTCCAAACATTTTCACGTAGGATGAGTGCAAGGGGCTTGTACTCTTCTCGGATGTCCCGTGTGAAGATAATGTTTGGATCAGAGTAATATGGTCGAGGTTTGCATATTATGCTATTTAAATCTTCCGGGGAGGGTATGTGAGAACAATATGGACTATTTTCTTCACGAAAGTTGAAGAGAGAATCAAGTGACCAATCTGGACTATTTTCCGGGGAGGGTATGTGAGAACAATATGGACTATTTTCTTCACGAAAGTTGAAGAGAGAATCAAGTGACCAATCTTCGGTAACGGCACATTGTCCATTATTTGGTATTCGGAGGATGTGATCATATGCCCAAGGGTTAAAGTGAACTTTTGGTTTTTGATATAAAACCAAAGAGATAGAGAGCGATCCTCGTTACGAACGAGTTCAACTTGACAGAAGAATTCCATTATTAACCTTGGACATATCTTCTCGTTGATTTCAAGAAGACATTCTAGTCCTATGGCTCGGAAGGAGGTATTGATACCTTCTTCGAATTGTAGAGAGGTGTCTACAATACGTCCTTCGTGGAAGTGACGGTTTCGAGGTTATTGAACCCACGGACATGAATGCCGGTGTGTTGGGTTCAAGGAGGCGTTCGAGAGTAGACGCTAGTGAGTGAAAAATCAAACTTATATTCATGCGTCATAGTTGAACCTATAGAAATGAAGAGTTAAAAGAAAGTGATGTTTGTGTTCAACCTATGATTATCTAATGTTTTACTAGATTCTTATTAACAATGGTTTTAACAACAATGACACTTAACTCACTTATGGTTTTGACATTCTAGTGGAATATTTCTTTTAGAGAAAGTGGTTTTCATTTTGCATGAAAAGCTGTTTTTCGATGGGGACGGATCCCACGGTTCCTTTACAAAAGGGATCCGCTAGTATATCTTCAAGGATCCGTAGATCTGTAATTACAGAAACAGATTTTACAAAAACATAGGTTTTACAAATTTATTCCCAAGATATGTGTTTTAGCTTACATTTTCTTTTAGCATGCATACATGACTTCTAATGTATCACGAAAGAGTACAAAACATATGAAACAAAAGAAATGACAAACACATTATGATAATAATAACCTAGATAAACTAGACTATTAATAATATTTCATTTCAATGCTTAGAATGATACAAAGGATTGGGTATATAACCCCAATGTAGATTAACAACACAAAGTAAATGTCTCCGTATGTGAACTTCATCATAGGGAACACAAGTGCGATGAGTGTTAAGACGATGAGCACGAGGGCGATGTAAACCATGTTGAAGATGATCCTTCTTGGTTTCGGTTGGGATGAAATGGAGAGGAAGATGAAGTTTTGAGTGAGAGAGAAGTTTTGAAATTGGAAGATTTGAAAAGTGGGGTTTGATAGAGTGGTCGACGGTGGGAGTATTTATGGGGAAGGAGAATTTTTGAAATTCGTGTTTTGTTTTATTATTGGATTAAAAGAGATAAAACATAAGTTTTATATACCACGAATTTAGACGAGAAAAAAATATAACACGTATGTGAGAAAAAGACTTCCTAATGAAGCTTGATGTAATACATGTATATGCACAAAAGATAATCATATAAATACCTAAATAGGCATACTTAATTATCAAGCAAAATTAAAAGAAAATCATACCTCTAGCGCACTTAGGAATGTCTTTACAAATGACACAACAAATGTCACTTAGACGATTCCCGCTCCTTTGCGTTTAGGATACCTTCTTAAGGAAGGTTACCAAGCGATTCCTATATCTTGGTGGGTATGAGCTTTGACGAATCATCATGACAAAGAAGATTAATGCGATTAAAGGAAAAAGTAAAAAAAATATGTTGTTATCAAATCAACATCCAAACATATAGTTAAAAAAAATGGTGTTTGTTTTTATGAAAAACCTTCTTTGTAGTTTTCAATTAACCATGGATCGTATCAAGTTTTTAAAGTACAATATACTTCAAGAAACTTGGTAACGAAGCTCTGATGCCAATTGTGAAAAACTAGAAGGGTGGGAATTGAATAGTTTTGCCAATTAAAACTTCCTTTTAAACTATTTAGATCGACTTATGTCAATCTATTTGGATGTGTGTGTTGGATGTTGATAAACAAGCATATAAGGTAAGTAGTGAAAAGATAAGAGTAAGAAGCACAAAACCACAACGCAAGTATTTATAGTGGTTCAGCTACAAGGACACCTTCCTTTCCCTACTCCACTCCCCGAGTCACCTACTCAAGAGTTCGTAAACACTACACCAATCTCCTTATGGCGTAGAAGCCTTCACAACGTCGCCTACCATTTTTCCGGTGCTAGGCTAACCACCGGGTTCATTCACTCCAAGGTGAACCACACCTACACAACGTCGCCTACCCTTTATAAGGTACTAGGCTAAGTACCTAGTTCTTTCACTCCAAGGTGAACTACACCTACACAACGTCGCCTACCCTTTATAAGGTACTAGGCTAAGTACCTAGTTCTTTCACTCCAAGGTGAACTACACCTACACAACGTCGCCTACCCTTTATTAGGTACTAGGCTAAGAACCTAGTTCCATTGCAATGGAGGAACTACTACCACACTACACCAACGACAAATCCTAAAGGAGATCTACTCCTTTATAACATCATCAAGGATATCAATATCCTTGGATCTAATACTAGTCTATCTTGTACATCGAAACACACCATATAGAATGTACATCTAAGGCACCTTTCACTAATTCCTTTGACTAGATCTACAAGACACCCTTCACTAATGTCTTGTGTCTTGACTACTAAGCACCTTTCACTAATGCTTCTAGTCTTGACTTCTAAGCACCTACCACAAGTGCTTATGATATTGACGATAGATACCCTTCACTAATATCTTCGTCTTGACACTTGAGACATCTTTCACTAATGTCTTAAACACTACACTTCTTAGAAGAAAGAAAGGAATCATCAACAAGAAGACTTCAGTAGCCTTGATGATGAAGAAGCATGGCAACTCATGGACTTGAGCTTGCTCGTCTTCAAAGGTGGTGATCTTGCCTTTAAGAGGAACCTAGAAGATCACAAAAACAAAACTACAAACATAGATCTCTTGGATCGAGGTTAGTGAGTTTTAACTCGAGGAGAAAGTGTGTTAGAAAGGGTGAGAAACAATGAAGAAATGGCTCATTATTTATAGAAGAAAAAATCATCGCTTCCCGGATCCCACGGATCCCTTCCACAAGGATCCGTCTAGCGTTAAGCTAGGGATCCGTGGGGACTCCTTTACCCATGGGTATTTTGGTTATGGGTCATGGGTCATGGGTTGAACCATGGATCTTTAGCTAGATAGAATGTATCTTTTGAGTGCAATGCACTTGGTCACTTGGGTATGGGTTGATCCATGGGTTATGGATATTATCCATGTGTGATATAAGCATGATGTCATGCAATGGGTTATGGGTCAAGCTCCATGGGTCATGGGCTTTGGGTTGTACCCAACTACATTCAATGTATTTTCCCAATGGGTTATGATACTTAAGTTTCTACCCATTTATATTACCCAATATACTACATATTAGTTATGTGTATATTTTACCCAAATATTTAAACACTAGTTGTTATACATATGTAATATTAAATCATAAAATCACTTATACTTGTTTTAGTGTTTTATGTGAAAATGTGAATATGTTAAAAACTATTAGTTCCAACCATTTCCATATTTTATTTGTTTCTTTAAAATGATTTTACGTTTGTTATCAACAAAACATTAGAAGATCGTAAAATATAAATAAATGTTTTTACGGCTTCTTTGTATTAACAGGTTTAGTGCATGCGTCCTTTGGGTCCATGATGACTTTAATCTTCAATACCGGCGTCATCAAGTGACAACCAAGAGCATATGAATTAAACCCGATTATGCGCCCTAAGTTGAATAATTTGGAGGCTATTTCTTTTCACCCTTTTCTTTACATTTCTTTTAATTCTTCAACTCCTTCTTTCTCCGATTCTCATTTTCTCCTTTTTATAATCAAACCTAAGGACCTCTAATTCTAACTATTGGTGGTGTCCTTGGGTAGATCCCTCCGGCTCTGGCGGATAATAGGGCGCGGTTATTCCTAACCTTAATCACCTTATAACTCTATTGCCACAAAACCAATTTTCATGAAAATCTCTCAAAGTATTTATAAGTAAGAAACATTTTGTAATACTTCGAGAGTTTTATATTTTGCATAAATACTCCCCCTCCACACGTGCTTAAGTGTTTTGACAAAAATCTGCACGGTGAGAGAAGAGCGCGCACTTTTTGAATTGATCGACTCAAGATAGACAATTCCTTGCGAGACACGATTACGTTGCATAGTTAAAGAGATACATTGTCAGCTTTTAGGTGACAACTAGCTCTAATATCTACCTTGAAGATGTGGACAACCCCAAAAGGTTGTCAAACCCGTCAAAGTTCATGTCTATCAAGAGCTTCTCGAATAGGTACAATTTACTTGGATAAGTCTTGGAAGACAAATATTTTCAATGTATGACTGTTCAGATCCCGTCAATTCATGGGTTGAAGTCTTTTCACACGAGGATTCAATATGAATTCACAACATATTTCTTATCACATAATTTTTCTCCCCCTCAAAAATGGCATATAAATGTTATTTTCGATGAAATTTTGATATCGAATATGTCCATTTCGAGTTTTGCGAGAAGATTACCATGAAAAATAATTTGTTAACAAAGTTTTTAATCAAATACTCCCCCTCAACAGGTAATATTAACTTTTGAGGTTTTGAAAAACATAAGGGGAAGTACTTGTGCTTTTGAGCAAAACCTTTTAAAAGTGAAAGGTTTGATAAGTTTTACTCAAAAGTAAGAAGCTTTCACTCCTTTTATAAAGATTGTGGCACTGAAGCGTACCACAGGGTCCTTTCATTACAAGTACGGGTTGTACACTGTTATGTGTGCATAAGCCATAGTTAGAGTAAAATCACACATCCAAAAATATGAGAGAAACAAATCAAGGGTTACCAGGAGAATCCGGTAGTCCAGTAATAACTCCAGGAATGCGTTCCGGACGTTGGTATCCGTCGAGATATCTTTGGACGACCTCTATGAAACTCTCCAAAGTTACAGGCGATCCTTCTAAACAACCTTTCATCAATCCGCGTGATGATCTTCTTCACATCCTTCTCTCCCTTGATTCCATCTCTTGGTGACCCAATGCCTTGTTGTATCGCCTTTAACCGGTAAGCTAACCCATCCCCGACTTTCTTGATGTATGATCCCCAAACTTATGAAGATCTTTACGCCATTAAGCAATTTTGGTGTAGTTCACTTGGTAGACTACTCCAAATGGTTTCTTGATAAGGGTGTCTTGAGGAAGATGGTTAATGTCGGGAAGGTCGAGCTGTGGTTTAGTGAGGTTAACACGCGTCTGATACGATTCCACGACAAGTTGTATGTCTTCTACACGTTCCTGGATCACTATTCTTCTGATGAAGATTAGCAAGGACTTGATGTATTCACGTTGTATCTCTATAGAGAAATGTCTCATTCATCCATGTACCTTGGCAAGATACAGATCTTCAATGTCGTTGAGAGACAATCTCTAAAAGTCCGCTTCACAGAATTCATAGTCCTCTTCGTCTTGTATTTTGACCACTATTTTCTTGAGAAATGTGTAGTCCCATTTAGACGAGAGAGTGACATGCTTGATAGCAACGATCCCTTTATCACTTGACACTTCATGCTTTGATGTGAGTACATGGCAGTTCTTGTAGTAGATTCTTCGGCGTTCAGGCCAGTGATGAATCCCATACATTGCATCAAGATCATACTTTTCCACAGTGTCAGAGAACATGTGGGTGGCATCTTCCTCGATTGCTTTGCTGTTTGAGTATGTTGCTGCTGGGAACGGAAGTGTAAGTGATGTAGCGTATTTCTTAGATACATCACTACCGTGTAGAAGAAATTCTAGGTCTTTGTTGAAGAAGTAGCGGAATGGAATCTGTGGTTGATCCGGACGGCCAATTGTGGGTAGAGGTCTAGTCCAATCTGTGTAGTATGGAGCTTTGTCTTTGAGGGTGAAGTCGATGTTAGCTTCGGGATTGAGCCAATCGATGTTGTTCTACATGGCTCGTGCAATGTTGTCGAGGTGGTATTCCACTTCAGTTGCACTTTCGGAGCTATCTTTGAGCAGTTGAAAGGCATCATTTTGGATTCGCTTGAGCTCAGCCTTCGTCATCCTCTTCACTTTAAAATTTTCTTGTATTAGCTTGACATGCTCTATGGTACTGCCATTTACCATTTCTTGACCTTCTGGTATTGGGGGAGTAGCATCACAAAGTTGAGAAAACCAGTTGTATCGTCATCTAGCCATGAGACAACATCAGTCTTAGTCGTCTTCTTCTTCTTCTTTGGCTTTGATGAAGGTGCTGGTTTCTTTGTTGTGTCGGGAGAGGTGGGTTGTTGTTGGGGCTCATGGAACTCTTCATCGTCACCACCAGTGTATTCGAAATGATCACCGGTTTTCTCTGTGGATGGTGGTAACTTAGAGTCCTGAGGTTTATCAGCAGTAGAGCGTGGAGGAGATCGTCTTTATGTTGGAGTCCTTTGGGGTGGTGGTGGCATAGAGGAGGGTTCACCAAACTTCTTTGGATGTTTAGGCTCCTTATCCTTATCCTTATCCTTATCATCATCGTCTCTTGGACGCTTAGGCCTTTCAGCTTCTACTCTGCATGCTGTTTTGAGTTGGTATTCCAGCAATGCTTCAAACATTTTACCTTCGTCAGAGGTAAATGTTGCACATCGTTTGACATTTGTGTTACCAGCACGAAACCAATTGACATCGGAGAACACTATAGGATCGAGTTTGGTTGATTGTTACGGTTAGAGGTGTTGATCTTATAGTTTGCTTGGCCAATTGCATGAGATTCGGATAGAGTTGTCATTGAACATCTCTCTTGTCACGCCGAGGGGCGATGTCGAGAAGAAACTTGTGAGTATATTCTCTAGCCGTCTTCTCCATTTCCATTTGGAAATCTCCTTTGAGAAGCTTACGGATTTGCTCCTTTCTTTTAACATCTCATTTATCCCATTTTGAAGAAAGTTGATTACATAGACTAGTTGATTGACTTTTGTTGATCACATCTTTCTTCTTGACTTGCTTGATAGCTTTGACAATTTTGTCTTAGCTCGGGATATCAAGAGTCGGTTGGTTTCTTCTGAGACTTGGATGTGGATCTGGTTGTGCCTTTGGATGGTGGAGGTGAAGAGTGAGAAGACGAGTCTGATGATGATGAGACATGAGGAGACTCAGGGTCTTTTGGTGGCTCAGAAGTTTCTTCCTTGGAGCGAGCTGGGCTGTCTAGAAGAAAATCATCATAATCAACTTCGTCATCTTGTCCAGACTTAGCCAATTCTTCATCCTTGATCTTGGCTTCTTCATCTGCTTGAGCTTGAGCTTCTTTATTTGCTTTTTCTTTAGCTGCAACCTCAGCATCATCATCAGAAATTTTCTCAGACTTCTCCCTTTCTGGTTCCTCAAATTCATAAGTGATAGAGTCCTCCAGTTGCCTTTGTTGTTGTTCATGGGTGGTGGTACCAGTTCCCTAACCGCATCAGGAACTGGTGTAGATAGTGCACCACCACTTGACCCTCCGGGGCCACGAGTTTGTTGTTGTTCGAACTCTTTGGCAGCGTGTTGGAGTCTCAGATTGTTCACCTTTTTCATGTACTCTCTGTCTTCATCCAGTGGCTCTTCTTCTGAGCTTTCCTCTTCTTGCTCAGGCACTGGAGTTTTCCCTTTACCTTTATCAACTTTTGGACTGGGAGGTTTTGCTACTGTTTGAGTGTCATCGATTGGAGTTTCAGAGTAGATGACCTCTTCGTGTGATTCTGTATCCTCAGAGCTTTCATCCATTAGCCTTTGTTGCGGTTCAGGCTTGGGAATAGGAATGGCTTCCTTAGAGGGAATTTTCCTTTTGTGAACATGAGTCCTCTTGGGAAACTTTCTTGTACTCTCAGTGCTTGTAACACTTCCTGCACTGCCTCTCCTGGTTTTCCTAGAAGGTGTACCAGTGGAATTTTCATCAAGGAAACCTACTTTGCCTTCTTTACCTACTACCAGATATCGTTTGTACGAATACAGTTGTTTGATATCATCAGTGATAAGATGATCTGGCAGCACTGCACCTTGTTTCTTGGTTGTAGAGTCCTTAAATTTGATAGTGAGTATGGGCTCATACAACACGGAGTGTTGTTTGGGGTCATCAAGTCTTAAGGGAATATCAGGATTATACCCTAGAGCTCTTTGGATCAACAGTTTGGTGTATCTGATATACAGGATCTTGGTGCCAAGCTTTTTAAGGTAAGTCATCATGTCGTCCCATATCAGAGCTTCAACTTCTATGTCTTTCTTGTTGACCAAAGCCCAAAATCTTTGTAGTTCCTTGAGCTTGGGATGCTCATGACCACTATCACGTCCAGAAATGGATTTTGCAATCATAATGTAGAGGGTTCTCCATGGCTGGGGAATGTTCTTGAGATCCACAGATGAGTGCTTTGTGATCACCCCGGTAGCTTCTTCATAGCCGATGTCGACCATGAAGCGGAGTACGACCTCTTGGTTGGAGTGGCATTGTATTGATGGGTTCGATTACGGGAATAAGAAGAATGGCCCTCAAATCTGCTGGTGTGATGGTGACTTGTTTGTTGTTAAGCGTCACCGTCACAACATTTTGACCTTTGATCTTTTGCATTGTATGCCATAATTTGTGAATGTAGATCTCTGGTACAATAGCAGAGTTTGTGAGCATGTTCTGATAAGGGTGAGTCTTCAGAATATCCACCGCAATCTGACAAGAGGGCTCAAAACAATAGAAGTTATCAAAATCAACTCTGAGGTTGTTCTTTCCGATCTTCATTGGGTAACCATGAGGGAAGATATCTTCAACAGTGAGAACATTTAGTGCTTCTACATTTTGCATTTGAGCGTCCATGTCGTGATCTGAAAGATATTTAGCCAAAAGAACCAACATATCGAAAGACATTACGTTCGTCAACAGTTGATTTTATTGTCTATTTATTGAATGTGATATGTCGATGATTATTCTGAGTCCAATGTCACTTGTTAGTCCAATAGTCCAAAGGCGTCGTGATAAGTTTCGTGAGTTGATTAACTTTGATTTTTAAAGTCTAAGTTTTCACTTATTTTCACAACTTATTAAACATTTAAGCTTATTAGTGACATTTTGGTTTCGTGGCGTTATGATTTATTTATTTACAAGTTCGCACGCGTAACAATTCATAATTTTGGTTAAAACTAGGCTTAGGCGTAGGTTTTGCAAGCTTATGCATAAGCGGAGTGGTTATACGCGTAAGCAAAAGCTTATCGTGGGATCTTGACTTACGCGTAAGAAATATTACAGCGTGGGAAAAGAGGGCCTTAGGCGTAAAGCTTACGCGTGGCGTATATGGAACCCACGCGTAAGGCTTACTCGTAAGAGTGAACCTTATGCGTAGAGGTTCTTGTTTACGCATATCCTTCACGGGATACGCGTAGTCCCCATTGTAGAACCCGGCGTAAAGGTTACGCGTAAGATTTCTCTTACGCATAACATTCTACGCGTAAGGTGATCCTTATGCGTAGATGTTCAAGTAACCTTGATTCTGAATGTTCACGCGTAGAAATCCTGAAATAAGTTCATCATAACACCAATATTAACACATACATTCAATCCTTTTTCAGTTCAAAAATGAAATCACAATTAATCAGTTACGCGTAGAGTAACTTAAGCGTAAAACTTAAACCCTAACTATTCAAGAATTACGACTAAGAGATTTAGCCATAGGAAATGCACCAAAATTTTTCTGGGTGATCTTAGAAGCCTTGTGAGTAGTTCTAAACAAGTTTTAACACAAAAGGACTTGTGAATCGAAAATACCTAATTCTCAAGAACATAAACCCTAAATCTCAGTTTTCATACAATTGATGTTTCTGGGAATGATCTAAGCCTAGATACTATGAATTAAACATGTAAGCAACAACACACAACCATCCTTTTAGCCAGAAACTCTCACATTTGAAAACACCCAATTCACGCATAAGAACCCTAATTTGAAAATCGTTCAATTCGTGTTTCTGGGTGGATTTGTTTGTTGAAAACGTTTATGGTATGAACATTTGAGCATTTTAACATCATTTTTATTAATACAAACACACCAATGAAGAATTTGTGTTCACGGCTTACGCGTAGAACACAAATCTTACTCAAAACACAATATTGAACCGTTGGATTCGTAAACGAATCAAAACCATTGTCTGTTTAATTATTTAGAACGTAAAAACACTTACAAATTGATGATCAAAAACACGGATTTGAGAATTGATTCTTAAGAAGTTAATGTTTGTGAAAAATTAGGTGAAGTATTTTGTTAAGAAATACTTTGAGATTTTGACACATTTAGTCCCTTCACCTTAACCATTTACATCCAACGCCCATAACTTCCATTTTGGTTACCAAACAAATGATATTTTGGAAAGAAACATGACGACACTCCCTCTCGACTTAAGAAATAATGAAATTTTATAAATTTGAGTCCGAGGAGTGTTAGTAAACCATAAATGTGACCACCATTACCAAAGAAATAATCGGGATGAGGTAACATGGAAGTATAAGGTTTTATCATTTTATGAGACCGAAAAATATTTGCTTTCTCCCCCTCAACACCTGATCGAGAAAATACTGAATTTTGAAAGATAAAGTGTTGACGGAAGATTTGTACTTGCCATGTTAAAAGAAATATAGATAGAAGAATATTTTTGTTGTTTTATCAGATTTTATATTTTTGTATTTTGTTTTTGAAAAATATTTACAAGAGAGGTTTTGGTGTTTGGTGGTTTTTAAGAATGTTTTAAAAGTTCATCCAGTTCCTCTAGAGTCAAACACCGCATACCAATCCGGTGGACCAACTCATTAAACCTTGCAGGAGCTAAGGCTTTGGTGAGAAGATCGCGATTGGTATTCGGTACCACAAAGTATAATTCAACGGTACCCTTTTCCACGTGCTCCTTGATGAAATGATATCAAAGATCGATGTGCTTTGATTTCAAATGTTGAGCGAGTTGCGAGATCGCAATAGCACTCCGATTGTCGCGATACATCGGGATTCTATCAAATCGTAACCATAGTCTTTGAGTTGTGTTCTCATCCAAATGACTTGAGCACAACACGCCGACATGGCTACATATTACGCTTGGTTGAGGACGATGTACAATCCTGCTTCTTCGATTGCCATGACACGGTTTATCACCAAGAAATTGTAATGCTCTGAAGTACTTTTCCGTGAATCTAAGCATCCTGCGTGATCGCGTCGAAAAAGCTATTAGTTCAAAACCGAATCCTTGGATACGGATCCCAAGTTAATGGTTCCCTTGATGTATCGGAGGATTCTTTTAGCCTCGGAGAGGTGGGATTGATTGGTCTCGTGATAAGGGAGCAAAGATATCTGGCAAAAACAATATCGGGCTGCTATTTATTAGATACATGAGAGACCCAATGATACTTTGGTATTTGGTAGGGTCCACCAATTTCCATGTAAATCGGCGTCTAGTTTCTTGGTATGTGCCATTGGTGTGGCATAGGTGTCACTGATTTTGCATTCCAAATTTGTTTAAAAGTTCAAGGGCATATTTGGACTGACTCAAGAAAATTCCACGGGGTGATTGATGAACTTGCAGTCCTAGAAAGAATGTAAGTTCACCCATCATTCACATTTCAAAATGTTTTGTCATTAGTTTTGCAAAAGCATTTGAGTATTTTAAATGTGTTGACCCAAAAATGATGTCATCCACATAGATTTGAACGATTAAAATGTGAGCCCCGTGATATTGTATGAAAAGTGTAGGGTCGACCGAACCTTTGGTGAAATTATTGGCAATGAGAAAGGATGATAACTTATCATACCACGCCCGAGGGGCTTGTTTGAGACCGTAGAGAGCCTTGTTCGGTTTATAAGCGTGGTTCGGGAACTACGGATCAACGAATCCTTACGGTTGGGCGACATAGACCGTTTCTTCGGTTTCCCATTCGAAAAGCGGTTTGACATCCATTTGAAAGACCGTGATGTTCATGTGAGCCGCGAATGCCGAAATATCCGAAGCGACCTCAAGGCGAGCAACCGGGCGAATGATTCTTCAAAGTCAATACCTCTTCCTGTCTATAACCCTTAGCCACCGGGCGTGACTTGTTTCGATTACGGTTCCTTGACATCAATTTGTTTTCCAAATCCATTTTAGACCAATGGCGAAGACCCTGTTGGTCTTTCAACCAATTCTCATACTTCAAGACGTTTAAATTGATTGAGTTCTTCTTGCATGGATTCAATCCGGTTGTCTTTGGTCATTGCATCTTTAATGTTTTAGGTTGATTGGCGAGACGGTGAGTGCATAAATGTAATGTTCACCGTATGCGTGAAGACGTTGTCTTATTACGATTGGTTGATTCGGGTTACCAATAATGTTCTCAAGAGGATGGTCTTTCGTCCAACGATGTGTGGAAGGTTGATGTTGATATACATTATGCAGTTGGGAGGATTCAAATGGCTTGTAGATGATTCCGCAACATCGGTGCAAGTGAGTCATTAGCAAGCGGGTTGAAGAACGCATTTGGATCAAAATCTGCGGTGGGGTACTTCATTGTTTAGAACATCATCGGTGGTTCGGCGTCATTGGATGCGGTTTGTTCAACTGTTGTTGTAGAGACAATGGTGGTGCTTCTTCAACGAGTAGTTGTTGTAGCAGTGTGTCGGTATTAGAATATGATCGGGTTGAGCGGTGAAACATTGGATACACGAGCACGATCATCAATATCATCACTAAGCAGTGAGCAAATAGCTTTTCCATTTGTTGTGAGTAAGTGGGGGCTTGGTTCGGTGATGATGGGGTTTGGGGAAGTTTAAGCGGTTGTGACCGGGTTCCAAGTGTTATGCTCGAAGCCATTTACGTAAGTTCATCGAAATTTGCATGAATCGTTTCCATAACACGCTTTGTACGACGATTCGGATCAGGAAACCCTTAGAATTTTCACAATATCCTATAAAGACTCCAATGTCGACTTTGGCTTTGAGCTTACCAAAGTCATCACGATCATTATTCGGATAACAAAGGGATCCAAATACGTGAAAGTGTTTGAGATTCGGTTTATGGTTGTGGATAAGCTCATAAGGTGTTTTGTTGTGGCGCTTGGTAATCATTGGCGATTACGAGTATAGCATGCGGTTGACACGGCTTGACCCATAAGTAATCCGGAAGTTTAGCATTGATTAACATCGTTCTTGCGGCTTCCACTAACGTCGGTTTCGTCTTTCAACAACTCCGTTTTGTTACGGTGTGCGTGCAATAGATGTTTGATGCTCAATTCCCACTTTCTCATAAAATGCACGAAGAGTTTGATTCACAAATTCAGTTCCTTTATGCATTTGAATTTGTCGACGGTGTTCGGAGTGAACTTGAATTTTCGTGAGAAAGGTGATGATCATCTGTGGAGCTTGATCTTTACTTGAAGAAAATAAACCCAAGTCCATCTTGAGTAGTCATCTACAATTACCAAGATGTAGCGTTTGCCATTAATCGTCTGCAGCGCATCGGGCCACACAAATCCATGTGAAGAAGATGAAGCACATGTTGTGAGTGTGTTCCACCTTTGAAGGAAAATGAGCACGAGTGCTTTTCCCTTGTTCACAGTGAGCATAGGTGATCTTTAGAATACCGAAATCTTGGGAGACCTTGACTAGTTTATATCGAGCAAGGTTGGTTATGGTTTGAAAGTTTAGATGTGAGAGGCAGCGGTGCCATAGCCGAGGATTTTGTAGATGTAGCCTTAGAGAGTGAGCGGATGGGAGATGAAGCAATCATGTCTTGCATTGAGATTGTGTAAAGACTTGATGTGCGTTGACCGGACATAAGATCGTTTCCTTGTAGATCACGAATGAAACAAGTTTTCTCCTAAAAGCAACTTCCAAATCTCCATCACAAAATTGACCGGTGAGAAGAGATTGTGACCGAGACCTTCCACATAATAAACTACGCTAATTTCGATGTTGCCATTGATGTAATCTCCGTAGCCCATGATAGGCTGAAGTGATCATTCCGAATCGACATTGCCAATGAACTTTGCAATAAAGTTTGATAATGATTTGAGATTTCTGTCATGTGTCGGGAACATCCGCTATCAACAACCCGGAGGATGATCATGTATCACTGCATTCAACACAGGCGACACGGATGGAATAGAAGTAGATGTGGAACCCGAAGAGTTAGAGGTTCGATGCGGATATAGATGAAACACACATGTCCATGATTTTAGGTATCCATGTAAAGCCAAGTGTATTATGTAACCATTTCTGCCATCTCCAACTAGTCTTTGCTTTAGTCTTAGTGAATGCACTAGGTGGTACTACGATCCTTGGAGGTGATAATGGAGCTATAGGGACATCAATGCTTTTCTTAGAATCTAAAGAGGGCGGTTTACCAAGCACAGACTTAGAAGCTTTAGTGGGCCTAGAGGTATTCCGTTTCTTAGGATTCCGTAAACGAGACAAGATAGTTTTAGCAACACATTTATCATGACAATCAGAAAGCATACTTTTACGACATATAACACAAGAAGCTTCAGACTTAACATCAAAAGTACTTAAAGGTTCAACATTCGTTACATCACTTTTCCATTACATTTGTCAGACGCAATATCTAAAGTGGGAGCAACTTGAGTTTTATTCAAAGTCCTAGGGTGTTCTTCTACTTGACATTCTTTATTGTTCTTTTCTTACGTTGCAACTTCCTATTCTTCCTTGTATTGCTCCTAGGTTGTGAAGTGCGGCGTTGGGAAAAGAGGCAACTATTCTGTTTCGATGAGAGGAAGCACATTAGTTTCTTGTGGTTTGTCATTAGATGTTCTAGAGTCATTTTGAATCTGTTTTGGTGCAGTTACATTTGTGTTACTATCCCTATTTTTCTTAAGTAGCACCAACTTTGCCTTTAGATCATGGATTTTGGGTAACAAATCTAGATTTTCAGAACGAGTGAGTCCGTCTCGTTGTAAAACATCTTTGGTATATGCCAGATGATTATCAACATCTTTTGACGCTTTAGCACGAGTCTTTTTGAGTAAATCAAATATGACGCTATATTCCTTTTTCACTTTTGAAATTTCTTGTTCATATTCTGAGATTTGACACTTCAAAGACACATTTTGGTCATCCAGTTGCTCAAGTTTAGGACAAAGAGTTTTGGTATGCAAGCTGGTTGATCTTGTTTGCAAAGCGAGTTCACGATTATGACAATCTTTTGACACCATTGAAGACGGCGTTTTGCGTTTGAAAGTTCGTTTAACAAACGTTCATTTTCATCTTTTAAAGACTTGATTTGTGACACGATGTCGGTATTCTCAACAATTTCAACAGAATCAACGATGTCGTGAGAGATATAATGAAATGCATATGCAAAAGAATGTAATAACACAACATTATGGATATCAGCAGAGATAACATCTTCCAAGAGTCGATCAACATCTTTTCGTAACATTTTCTTTTTACGTTTTGTATTTGAAATTGATGTTTCTGTTTGTTCGAAAACTCTTTTCATAAGTCCAAGCTCCTTGTGAAAATCCCTTTCCCAATAAATAGCACAATTTTTCAAATTTCGGACATGAGGTAAAATTCTTTTCTGAAGAATATCTCTTTGTGCACGCGCAAGAGGCGATTGAAAATGTTCAACTTTTATTTCAGAATGAAATTCAATTTCACGTTCCAAAATTTTGATGTCCGAAATGAATGTTTCAAAATATTTTATAACTTTACATTTTTCGGCTAATGGTTTTATTTCAGTGAAGGTAAAGGACCATTAATTTATACGATATTGGAAAGGGACCCTCGAGTAGGTGTGATAACCCAAGGTGTGTTAGAAAAATCCTTTTGTGCAACGAAAGTGGCGGCTTTTGAATAGTTAAATGGTTTGTTATAAACAACATTTTCTAATTTTGATCGACTCTCGTCTTACGCATCTAATTCCTCTTGACGATTATATTCAACAACACTCATAATGGAATCATCAACTCTATGTTACGCCTTTGTAAACTTGAGTTTGGTTTGAATGCTCTGTTTGAAAACTTAGGTTTGTAATCGCAAGATTCGGTCCATATCCATTTGGATTTGGTTTAAAAGTAAACTTTTGAATCGTTGTGATTGATTCACCATGTTTATAAACAACGATTCGAAACTCTTTGATTTTGTTTTGTAAGTCGACAATTTCCTCAAGATAGTCATCTATTCGTTTCGTGGAATGCTTTTTGTACTCGGAGAGCTGTTTTTGACAAGTTAGCAACTCGGACTTGGCTTTTGAGTTTCAAGGTAAGGCGTTAAGTTGTTGTTTATGATCATGTTTCAGTTGTTCTATTTGAGACAACAAAGCATTCTTGGATGCGACTAGATCACGTATCTGTCGTTCTAATGATTTTTCGTTTTGATGAGATTTAGCAAAAGCGACTTCAAAACCTTGTTCACGTTTTCTTGAGTTTTGAAAACGTTGAGTTGCCTTATTAAGCATTCATTATCCCTAGTTAACAATGCATTTTTTTCTTTTAATTGCTTGCAAATTACCAATCGAGATTCTTGGTCTTTAATTAAGGTCATGAGCTCAACTTCTAGATGAGACGAAGGTTCATCTTGTTCAACGTGAGTCTCAACATGATCATTAGTCGGATCCTCAAGTATAACCACGAGTCAACTTGATTATCAATGGTAACCATAAGGTCATCTTGATCGTCAAATATAACTACGGGGTCTATTTGATTATCTTGGAATGAGATGTAGGCGGCGCATGTTGAACACTCGATCCTTGTCGGATGTAGATGTTGGTGAGATATCGGATCATTAATGAGTAAAGTTTGATCCGGTACACGAGACAAGCCGTCGATGTCATACACTTTGGGCTGTGTCACTCATGTGGAGAGCTTGCATGTGTGCCATCAACATCAACTGCTTTGCATTAGCACGCAAGTCCTCCATGTCATCATCGAATCTGCATACGCCATGAAGCTATGTTCCTTGTTGGTAAGAGTTCCACCGCTTCATCCTTGAGAGCCAAGAGTAAAGCCTCTTTGTGATAAGCATTGCCTCTTGTCCTCGGCTTGGGGCATGCATTGGCGGATGACCCTTCTCATTATAGTTATAACAACGAAGACCATTAACCCCATTACGAGCATTACCTGTTCAACCACTTGAGCCCTTTGTTGTTGTGGAGCACCCATGTTATTCCTTCCCATTGTATTAAACCCTTGACCACCGCCCATCGGCGAACATTACCACGATTACGAACTTCAACACGTCCATTGTTAACAACGACTGATTCCTTGTGTTAGATGAGGTACGAATGCGATTGTTGGATTTGTTAGAGTATCGGCCGAAGGCTCTAGCAATCATGACAAACCCTTGTTGCAATGCATCGAAAGCTTCTGCATCTTCATTGGATTCACTGTAAAGTGCTTGATCATTGTTGTTGTTGTATGGAACCAATTGATTTTCTTGAGATTGTTGCTTTGATTGATCATATGGTGTGATTGTTGCAGTTGGTTGAGCAGTGGGTTGTGGGGGATTCGTGAATACAGTTTGTGAGGTCGGGAATTGAGGATAACCAGCTTGAGCCCACAATGCTAATTGTTGATTGTCCGGAAGTGAAGGTGAAACAGGTTGTCCACGGATAACTCTTTCTCTGTCAACTTCTTTTTGGTGGGGCTTCAAATAGTCGTACAACAATCCGTATGAAGCATGATGAAGATTCTTAGCTTGCCGGATGAAAATGACATACTTTTCCCAATCAGGACCAAGACTACTCAGGAACTTAGTGTTGACTGCAATTCTTGGCATGATGATGTTGTGTTTATCCAAGTCATTGATGATGTCTGAGAAGCGATGATGATATGACTCTAATGTCTCTCCGGGTTCAATCATGAAGTGTTCATAAGCCAAGTAGATTTTGGATTCCATGTCTTCTTGATTGAGTGCAGTGCCTTCCATGAGAAGATGAATATGTTCCCACATTGCTTTAGCGATCTTTTGAGCATCAACACTTGAAGGATTGGATTGGGTAATCCCAAAGGATGTATTGCATTGCTAGCTCATCGACTTGAAATGTAGAAGTTCATCGGTGGTGGTCGAAAGAGTTGCAATGTTGGTGACATCATCTCTTGGTGGAGTAGCATTTGGATCTCCGGGTGTAATGACAGTAGGCATCTGAAATGGACCTTCCATGATTACCTTCTTTAAAAACTTTCCATGTGGCTTCTTTAGATCACAGAACCTAAAGAACCTTATCACCCATTGATCATAGTTTCCGGGAGTGAGCATTGGAGGTCTATCAAGTGATCCTGCCTCATGAATGGATTGTTGGCTACTTAAAGCTTCACACATCTTTGCAAACCAAGACGGTTCCTTCATAGTATTCCTTGATGGATGTTGATTGTAAAAGTTTGTGTAAGGTTGTACTTGAAGACTAGGTGGTGGTTGAACCATTTGAGGTGGAATTGCTCCTTGTTGTGGATAATGTTGTTGGTTAAATTGTTGTTGATAAACTTGTTGTTGTTGATTGAATTGTTGATGTTGTGGGTGAGTTGTTGTTGTTGTTGTTGATTATACGTGTAAGGAAAGTAGTTAGAGTATGGTGGTTGAGACATGTTGAAAACTTGTGTTGTAAAATGGATCTTTGTAGTCGAATGAAACGTTGTTGATGAAGTATCCTTAGGCGTAGAAACCAAGTTTAGGAAAAGTAATACTTAGGCGTAAAAACACCAAACTTACGCGTAAAAGCAATATTTACGCGTAGGATTAGCTTACGCGTAAGAATTGAGAAACACTAAGATTAGGCGGCGTGGCGAAAGTTAGACGTAGAAAACTTATGCGTAAGATTAGCTTATGCGTAAGACAATGCTTAGGCGTAAGAAAATGCTTAGGCGTAAAGAGTTCTACGCGTAAGTTTTAGCTTATGCGTAAAATTAGGGTTTTGCCCAAAAATCCTTTACACTAATCTCAGTGCAAAAGATATCCAAAGTCGAAGTGTTTTCAGGCTTATCCAAGCAAGAAAACACTGAGTAAACCAAGAAAACTGAAGATCAAGCCACGGATAGCTTACGCGTAACTTTAGGGTTTTGTTACGCGTAAAACTTAACCAAAACGGATTTTTAGCCCAAAGAGTTTCTAAACCAGATTTTTGTGATGAAACAGCTTCAATATCACCAAAATAACACAAAAGTGTGAAACTTGATGATCCAAAACTTGTACACACGTTACGCGTAGAAATGAACACACGTTTGAAATCAAGCTTAAAACCAATGAAATACACGTAAAGTTTGAAACTTTTTGCCAAAAATTTAACCTCTAAAAACCTTGAAAGTACAAGAATCTTGGATAGTAAAGTGTAAAAAATGAGTTTTTATGTGTGAGAAAGTTTGTAAACCGTAAGTTACGCGTAAAACCAAAACTTCAAAAACAAAACCTTTTCACCCAACTATTTGGCGATTGATACCCTTTGTTAGGTCACCATGTTTGTAACACAAGCCTCAATATGTAAGAAAGAAAGATAAGATGATCGGTTGAACACTTAACACACACACGAATGATATTAGAAAGGTTACGCGTGAGTGATGAGATAAAATGAACAACCAACCCCAAATGGGGGTTTACAAGATTATTTATAGGAGGAACTAGGGCAACACACCAAGTTCCCATCCTTTCCTTATTGGGCTTTGGATAGGCTCATAGGCTTTCTACATGAGCCTAACCTTGATTAATAACATAAAAGCCATAATTAAGCTAACTATTACATATTGATTACTAACACTTGAATTCTAGTTTAGGAGTGATTCCAACATCACTTTCAAGACATGAGGAACAAAACCCAAGCTTTTAGAGATCATTTAGATATAATATGACGATAATGCCGACAATATCATAATCATCAATATCTACAAAGCTAAAGAACAACACAATGGTTTCCTAAGATGACTAATGATGTAACATGACCCATATGTCGAGAATGCGGTGCGATATGGCGATGAATCTGAGATGATCAGGCTGTGAAAAAAGCATATATGTACTAAAATGAATATGTAATATACAATACCGGTAAAATGTGTGTGTGTGTGTGTGTATATATATATATATATAATTTAGAAATAAACAAAAACAAAACAAAACCAAGACCACAAACAAAAACCTTCAAGCAACGAATCATAAATAGATCTGAATCTCATACCTTGATACGAGACGAAAGTGTAGTTTGAAGCCGATGATGCATTAGCATATGTATGGACGATTTGATCTTTGTGTATTTCACTATCAGAACAATGAAAATTTAAGTTCATTATGGATTAGGATTAGGAACGTCCGGTAATGAAAGTCCTTAAACCGTCATACATAGCTTTTATATTTATTTCTTCTATCCTCCTCACCCCAAAACCATCTAATAATTATACCATAAACATTTATACATCGGGTCAGGTTATTTTATGGCCATAAGTTAGACGAACGTTTGGTAATGTAAAGTGTATGGGTAAACAAAATCAGTCAGCACCTATGCTGCAACCAATCCGTTACTACAAATATCGCGTAAAAATGTTATTTGTTTTTTACGATCTTTTTAAAGTTTCGTTAATGACAATTATAAACATAGATTACTCGAAGTTTAAAATAGACAAGTTTTAAACTAAAGTATCAACTTTCCACTTATATCACTAAGGTATAAATAAATTAATATATAAAATTGTGGTAATGATCATATAAAGACATTTTGCATTTACAAGTTATACAAATGCATCTTTTTAAAATATCCACTTACAAATATATATTTTATTTTGTACAAGTAAACTAATCTTGTTTTTCATACAAATACTAAAGTTTACTTACACTTGACAAAATACATCTTATTGTAACAAGCACTCAACTAGACATTTTATTTTACAAAAGATATTGTTGACTCATTAATGATATTTATGAGATTAGGGTTCTTGTTGTACACGTGGACGACTTTCATATGCGGGATCAAAAGAGGGTAAATCTTTCAGCGCCCAACTAGCATTCTCAGGGATTCAGATAGTCAAGTCATGGTCATCTGTTGAGAAGCCGATGTTCGGAATTATATATGTGATGAAATGAACCAGAAATGGTTTATGGGAATGGATGAAATCGTAAACTTTAGCACAGAGTCGTTGAAGTAGGTTAAGAAAAGAGTTCATCAAAGGTTGAGGCATTGCTTCTACAGAAAATCAAGAATGAAAAATAAAGTTAAGGAGTGTTAGGTCACCATATTGTAACACAAGCATCAATATGTTAGAAATAAAGAAGATATAGAGCGGATGAACACACAATCACACACACGAATATAAGAGAGAAAGTTTATGCGTGGGTATTATAATAATGTGAACAACCAACCTTCAAATGAAGGTTTATAAGTGTTTATATAGGGAAAGGAACTAGGGAAACACACAAGTTCCCTTCCTTTCCTTATTGGATATGGGCCAAGGCTTATGGGCTTTCTACATAAGCCTTGCCATTAAAACTAACTTAAAAGCCTAATTAAGCAACCTATTACATGTTAATTACAAACACTTGAAATAGAGTTTAGGAGTGATTCCAACAATATCCCCCTAAGTGTTGGTAATTAATGACTTAAGTAATCTTGAGACGTTGTAGGTGCTGATGTAATAGTTGCTTTGACGTCTTCTGACAATCTTCTTTCTTGTGAGAAGAAGTGCCTTGATTCGAACAATCTCCCCAGTGTGAGGATCTCGTTTTTCTTAGAAGTTTTCAGCTTTGATGTCTTCATATATCTTTGTTCTTTGTTCTGGTGTGGATATGGTGATGTTATGTTGTTGTGATCTGCATCAGGTCTGCTTCGTTGCTCAGGTGTCTCCACGTCCTTCTCCAACATGCTCACACGCTCTTTGACATTGGATTTCAGGATTGATGTAGTTCTCTTTAGTCTTTAAACTTTGTAGATTCTTTGGCTTTGACTAAGAATCATTCTGACTTTTGTGTTGCCTTTCGAGAGAACTTCAATTTATGTTGTTGTTGGTATGAGTATGTGGAGAATCAGCACGATCATCTCCCAAGAGCACCCATAAGAAGAAAAACATAAGAATGGGTTAGTGATAAACACCAATCGATCACTGTGGTCGTTTTTTAGAGAATTAACCACTACGATTGTTCTTCTGATGAATGTCTTGATTCCATTCACCTTGGTCGGGCAAATCAGCCATCCGAATCCCATAGGGGACAGTTGGCATCACATTGAACAAGTTCAAGTAACGACCCACATCTTCAGGACTCGATTCTTAAAAGGAATCTCCTTAGCGGGATTTCTAGCACTTACAAGTTCGAACTTTGAGCGTGTTATGACATAGTGTGAAAACACATCTCTAATTCTAGCAAAGGTGTTCTCGAACTGGAGTCCCTCAAGTAGGATAACACGATGTACCAAGTACATCTATAGTTCAGTGAGTCGCCGAGGTACACCAAAGTATCACCTCACGATTGTAGACCGCTTGAGACAACACTAAGCGTAACCCACACGGAGTTACCGAAGTGACCTTCCGCTGTGGTTGTTTGATGTTGACCACGCAGAGTTTCCATTCAATCACCGAGGATCACGGTTGTGAACCCCTCATAAATGTTCTCGACAGTTGCTAAGATCGTGTAGGACTCTAGAATAGTATCACTTGCGTCATTATTGTTGAACGACAAGTGATGAAATGTCAAGTGTTCTAAGAGATCTTTTGATGAATCTCGTGGCTCTAGACTCAATAGTGCGCTTTGGTTTTCCGGCGGAGACTAGGAGAGGGTCTCCTTCTTCAATACCGGCAATCTCAAGAGAAAGCCAATAGTTTACGTAGGGCTCCCTGTGAGAATGAAACAAGCTTCTGTTGAGAGAAACTTGAGTAGCTAAGAAGGTTTAGTGCATGCGTCACTAGGTCCATGACGACTTTAATCTTCAATACCGGCGTCATCTAGTGACAACCAGTAGCATATGTATTGAACCCGGTGTCTGCCCTAAGTTGAATAATTTTGAGGGCTATTTCTTTTCACCCTTTTCATTACATTTCTTTTTAATTCTTCAACTCCTTCTTTCTCCGATTCTCAATTTCTTCTTTTTATAATCATACCTAAGGACTTCTAAATTCTAACTATTGGTGGTGTCCTTGGGTAGATCCCTCCGGCTCTGGCGGATCATAGGACGGTTATTCCTAACCTTAGTCACCTTATAACTCCATGACTAACCTATGCTACCATAAAACCATTTTCTTGAAATTATCTCAAAGTGTTTATGAGTAAAAACATTTTGTACCACTGTGAGAGTTTTATCATTTGTAGAAATACTCCCCCTCCACTCGTGCTTAAGTGTTTTGACAGAAATCTGCACGGTGAGAGGAGAGCGTGCACTTTTTAATTGATCGACTTAAGATTGACAATTCCCCGCGAGACACGGTTACGTTGCATAGTTAAAGAGTTACATTGTCAGCTTTTAGGTAACAACTAGCTCTAATAACTACCTTGAAGGTGTGGACAAACCTCGAGAGGTTGTCAAACCCGTCAAAGTTCATGTCTATCAAGAGCTTCTTGAATAGGTAAAATCTACTTGGATAAGTCTTGAAAGACAAATCTTTTCTATGTATGACAGTTCAGATCTCGTCAACTCATGGGTTAAGTCTTTAGCACAAAAATTCAATCATAATTTTCACAACATATTTGTATCAAACAATTTTTTCTCCCCCTCAAAAATGGCATATACATGTTATTTTTGATGAAATTTTGATATCAAATATGACCATTCTGAGTTTTGTGGGAAGATTTCCACGAAGAGCCATTTGTGAACAAAGATTTTTTAGCAAGTACTCCCCCTCAACAAGTAATATTAACTTTTGAGGTTTTGAAAACATAAGGGGAAGTACTTGTTCTTTTGAGCAAAACTTTAAAAAAATGAAAGTTTGATAAGTTTTACTCAAAAGTAAGAAGCTTTCGCTCCTTTTATAGGATTGTGGCACTGATGCGTACCACAAGGTCCTTTCATTACAAGAACGGGTTGTACACTGTTATGTGTGCACAAGCCATTGTTAATAATAAAGATCAACACATCCAAATATTAATCAAGAAAATAATCAAGGAGTACCAGGCAGTCCGTCAATAACGTCGAGAGTTCTTTCTGGACGTTGATAGCCTGTTAGAGAGATACTCGGTCGTCCACCCACGAAGCTCTCCAAAGTCCTTATCAGATCTCGATGAAACAACCTTTCATCAATCCTTGTGATGATTTTCTTCACATCCCTCTTTTCCCTCGAATGTCACCGCTTCTTTGACCCGATGCCTTCATGAATCTCCTTTAACCGATATGCTAACCCATCCCGAACCTTCTTCAAAGTGTGATCACAAAACTTGTGAAGCTCATTACATGCCATGAAACAGTTATGGTAAAGTTCACTGTGGTAGACTACGCCAAACTTTGGTTTCTTGAGAATGGTGTACTGAGCCAGTTGGTTGATATCGGGAATGTTTAGCAGTGGTTTTGTGAGATTAACACGTTTTTGGTATGATTCCATGGCAAGTTGAAGGTCTTCAACATGTTCTTGGATGACGATGCTTCTGATGAATATCAGCAAAGACTTGATGTACAGGAGCTGGATGTTGGTGGAGAACTGTCGCATTCGAACTTGTACCTTAGCAAGACACATGTCTTCAATATCATTGAGTGACAATCTCGGAAAATCCGCTTCAGTAAAGTCATATTCCTATTCGTCTTGGCGTTTGACTTTGATTGCTTTCAGGAATGAGTAGTCCCACTTAGTAGACAGGCTGACATGCATCATAGCAACGATCCGTTGGTCCTCAGACACCTCTTTGTTAGATTTGAGTACATGGCGACACGTAGTAAAGTCTTCTTCGTTCAGGCCAATGATGAATTCTATACAGTGCATCGAGGTCATAATTAACCACATTATCAACAAACATTCGTGTAGCTTCTTCCTCGATGGCCACATTGTTGGAGAAGACTGCTGTCGGGATAGGGAAGGTGAGTGAGGTAGCGTATTTCTTGCAAGCATCGCTACAGTGTTGAAGAAATTCTAGGTCATTGTTGAAGAAGTACTGGTAGGGAATCCGTTGTTGATCAGGTTGACCAATGGTGGGTAGTGGCTTGGTCCAGTTAGTGAGTAAGGAGCCTTGTCAGGTCTTGTGAAGTTGATGTTTGATTCAGGGTTGAGCTAATCAATATTGTTGGACATGGATCGTGCTATGTTTTCAAGATGATATTCGACTTCAATGGCACTGTCGGAGCTGTCCTTTAGCAGGTTAAATGCATTGTTCTTGATTCGTCTTAACTCTGCTTTCGTCATTTTCTTCACTTTATACTTTTCTTGAATGATCTTGACATGCTTCATGGTTCGACCATCTACCGGTTCTTGGCCTTCCGGTAATTGAGGGGTTGCATCAACAAGCTTTGAAAACCATTCGTATTCTGCAGTGTCATATTCATCTAACCAAGATACAACTGTTGGAGACTTTTTCTTCTGTGACTTGGAGGATGAAGCTGAATGGTGCTTGGCTGATGTTGTTGATGAGGGTGGTTGTTGGGGCTCAGGAATCTCTTCATCATCACCACCGGTGTATTCGAAATGGTCATCAGTTTTCTCCTTTGGTGGTGAAGACTCAGAGTCTTGAGGTTTGTCGCTAGCAGGAGGACGTTGTGAAGCTCTTCTGGAAGGGGTGGTCCTTTGGGGTGGTGGAGGCGTAGAAGAGGATTCGCTAGTTTTCTTTTTGCGTTTTGGTTCAGAATCCTTGTTTGCATCATCGTCATCTCTTGTTCGCTTAGCCCTTTCAGCTGACTCTTTACACGATGTCTTGATTTGATATTCTAGTAATGCCTCAAAAAGTTTAGCTTCGTCAGAAGTGAAAGTCGCAGATCTTTGAGACATTTGGATAACCAGCTTGGATATCAATTCTGCATCACTGAAGTAGGATGCTGAACTGGTTTGATTTCCATGACCACAGGGGTTTTAGACATTGTCTGCTTGACCAATGACATGAGATAAGGATAGAGTTATCTGGCGAACATCTCTCTTGTGACTCCAGGGACGGTGTCGAGAAGGAACTTTTGAGTGTAGTCTCTTATCGTCTTGTCCATTTCCCCTTGGATATCTCGATTGAGAAACTGCTGGATCTGTTCCCTTTCCTCCAAAAACTCGTTTATCACATTCTGAAGAAGATTGATTCTGTCGGCAAGCTGATTTAGTTTCTTGTTAACAACGTTGCGTTTCCTTGCTAGTCTGACAGCTTTGATAATCTTTGTTTTGGCACGTGATGCCCAAGTATCGGTTGGTTTCTTGACAGATTTGGAGGTTGATCTGGTGGTAGCTTCTTTGGATGGTGGTGGAGATGAATGAGATGATGAATCTGATGAAGATGAGTCATGAGAAGGCTCTGAATCTTTAGGAAACTTAGAAGTTTGTTCAGAGCTTCCTTAATGTCTTCATCAGTTATCTTTTCATCCTTCTCCTTTTCCTCATCTTCAAAATAAAAGATGATTTCATCTTCTAGTTGTTGTTGCTCTGTTGATTCGTGAGTGGTGGTTCCAGTTCCCTTATCGGGTTGATTAACCGCATTGAGAACTGGTGTGGTTAGTGCACCACCACTTGAACCTCCAGGGCCTCTGGTTTGTTGAAGGTTAAATTCTTTTGCAGCGTGTTGAAGCCTCAGATGCTTCAGTGTCTTGTGGTAGTCTTTCTCCTTATCCTTTGGTTCTTCATCAGAACTCTCTTCTTCTTCATGCTCTGCAACTGGAGTTTTACCCTTGTCTGATTTGGGACTAGTTGGCTTGTCATCAATCTTTAGTGGTGTTGTATCATCAGTAACAGACTCTGAATAGTGAACCCCCTCATCAGTCTCAGTATCCTCGGAGTCTTCGTCCGTTAGTTTAGGTGTCGATTGAGGATTAGGAGTGGCACCCTTTGTTGGAACTTTTCTTTTGCGGGGAGGATTCCTCTTTGGATACTTTAGGGCACTCCCAGTGCTTGCTACACTTCCAGCACTGCCCGATCTTCTGGTCTTCTTGACTGGGATGGTGGAAGACTTTTCATCCATGAATCCGACTTTACCTAAGGCCACTGCTTCTTGGTAACGTGAATACGATTGAAGACTTTTAATGTCATCAGTGAGTAGGCAGTCTGTCAGTACTACACCTTGTTTCTTTGTTGATGAGTCTTCGTCGACAACATTTAATGTAGGCTCAAACAACGAGAATGATGGTTGGGGTCATCAAGTCTCGAGGAATGTCACGATTATTCCCGAGTATCTTCGGATCAACAACTTTGTGTATCGATGAAAGGAACCTTTGTGCTAGGCTTCTTCGAGGTGAGACATCATGTCTTCGGATCGAATTGCATAGTCTATGTGCATTTTTTGACCATGCCCGGAAGATTTGTAGGTTCATTAGTTTCGGATGTTCATGACCATTGTCTCTTAGGAAAGCAGACTTGGCGATCATGATGTATAAAGTTCTCCACGGTGAGGAATGTTCTTTAAATCGATGAAGAATGCTTGGTAATGATTCCTGTGACTTCATCATAGCCAATATCAACCATACATTGTAGTGTAGCCTCTTGATTGGAATTGGCACATACTAAGCGGTTGGATAGCGGGGAGCGTAAGAATTGCTCGTAAGTCGACAATGATGATCGTGACTTGTTTATCGTTGAGAGTCACCGTAATAGCATCTTGACCATCAACTTTCTTCATTGTGTGCCGAGGCCGGTGAATATAAATTTCGGTATAGTTCTTTGTGTTGGTGAGCATATTGTTGAAGGATGAGTCTTAAGAATATCAAGCGCAATTCGGCAAGAAGACTACGGCGGTGAAGTTGTCAAAGTCAACCCTAAGGTTGTTCTTTCCAAGCTTCATACTATAACCGATCGGAATATGTCTTCCATCGTGAACTCGTTTGGTGCGTTAACATTTTCCATGGTGATTTCCATATCGTGTTCTGAAAGATATTGAGCCAAAAGAACCAACATATCGAAAGACATTATGTTAGTTAAAAGTTGATTTTATTGTTCAATTATTGAATTTGTTATGTTAATGAATGTTACGAGTCCAAGGTCACTTGTTTGTCCAATAGTCCAAAGTAGTCGTGATAAATTTCGTGAGTATATTAATTTTGAATTTTAAAGTCCAAATTTTCACTCATTCACACAACATTTTAACCATTAAAGCTTATTAGTGACATTTTGGTCTTGTGACGTTATGAGTAACTTATTTACAAGTTTATACGCGTAACAATTCATAAGTAAAGTTAAAGTTTTGGCTTAAGCGTAAGAATGTAAGCTTATGCGTAAACATTAAGTAATCATACGCGTAGGCTTAAGCTTATGCGTAGGAGTCCATCTTACGCGTAAGAAATCTTACGCGTATGAATAGGCTCTTGGCATAAGGCTTACGCGTAAGCGTATGTTGGGAGCTTATGCGTAAGGTTTACTCGTAAGAGTAAGCCTTATGCGTAAGAATCCAAGATTACGCATATCCTTCACAGGATACGCGTAGTCCCTTTGTAGAACCTTATGCGTAAAGGCTACGCGTAAGATTTCTCTTATGCGTAACGGCTACACATAAGGTGATCCTTAAGCGTAAGACCATTTTTACCCTTGATTTTGATTTTGCACGCGTAAAACCTGAAATAAATCATTCGTAACATTTCAATTAACACATTATTCAACCTCTATCAAAATCACATGTTATCACAAGTTGATAATGGTTACGCGTAAAGTTATCATAAGCGTAAAATTTAAACCCGAAGGATTCAAATCCTATGCCTAAACAATCTAACCATGTAATCACTACCAAATGATTTCTGGGATGTCTTAGGAGCCATATAAGTTGCTTACAACAAGTTTTAACATCCAAAGTCTTATGAATCACAAATCCCCATTTCAACGAGTCTTAAAACCCTAAAGTTTAATTTTGCAAAATTATTGTTTCTGGGCATGATTCATGGTTGGTTTTGGCTAATTAAACATGTATCAAGCTTATCTCAAGTATCTAATTAGACAGAAACACTCACAAATGAAAGCCCCCAAATTCACGCATAAACCCTAAATCTTGAAAAGTGATTAACAACGTTTTCTGGGTTGATTTAGATGTTGGAAACAGTTTAAGGATTGATATTAGAGACATTTTAACACTCCCATTTCACAACAAACAACCAAACGTGATCACATGTTCATACGCTTACGCGTAAAACATATAATCACGCCTAGAGTAAAATCGAACCGTTGGATTTGTATACCATTAAAAACCAATGTTTAAAATTGCTCAAAGAAGCTTAAAACACTTACAAATTCGAAGTTTACAACACGGATTTGAGGTTTGAATTTTGAGCGTGGATGAAGGTGGTTGAAATATTAAATGCTTGATATAAATGTAAGTGAAATTAGGTGTAAGGTTTTGTAAAAAATAAGTTTAAACGTTTGACAATTTTGGCCCCTCCACCTTAACCATTTTCATCCATAACCCATAACTTCCATTTTGGTTAAGCAAGAAGTGAAAGTTTGGAAAGAAACTTGACGACACTCCCCTTCAACTTAAAAATATATTGAAATTTTACAAACTTGAGTCCGAGGAGTGTTATGACGCAAGAAACGTATCCACCATTATCAAAGATACAACCAAAATTGGGAAACATGCAAGTACAAGGTTTTATGAAACAGAAAATATTTACATTCTCCCCCTCAACACTTGACCGTGAAAATATTGAAATGTTTGAAATAGTAAATTGTTGACGGAAGAAGTGTACTTGCAATGTTGAAAGAAATTAAGATAGAAGAATATTTTTGTATTTTATAGATTTATAGTTTTGCATTTTATTTTTGATAAAATATTTACAAAAGAGGTTTTGGTGTTTGACTGGTTTAAAGAATGTGTCAAAAGTTCGTCCAGTTCCTTTGGAGTCAAACACCTCATACCAATCCGGTGGATCGACTCAGTAAACCTAGCAGGAGCTAAGGCTTTGGTGAGAAGGTCCGCCAATTGTTGTTCAATACCCACAAAATATAATTCAACAGTACCTGTGGAAAACTAGAAGGGGGGTTGAATAGTTTTACCAATTAAAACTTCCTTTTAAACTATTTAGATCGACTTATGTCAATCTATTTGGTTGTGTGTGTTGGATGTTGATAGACAAGCATATAAAGATATGTAATGAAAAGATAAGAGTAAGAAGCACAAAACCACAACGCGAGTATTTATAGTGGTTCGGCTACAAGGACACCTTCCTTGCCCAACTCCACTCCCCGAGTCACCTACTCGAGAGTTCGTAAACACTATACCAATCTCCTTATGGTGGAGAAGCCTTCACAACGTCGCCTACCCTTTTTCCGGTGCTAGGCTAACCACCGGGTTCTTTCACTCCAAGGTGAACCAAACCTACACAACGTCGCCTACCCTTTATAAGGTACTAGGCTAAGTACCTAGTTCTTTCACACCAAGGTGAACTACACCTTCACAACGTCACCTACCCTTTATTAGGTACTAGGCTAAGCACCTAGTTCCATTGCAATGGAGGAACTACTACCACACTACACCAACGACTAATCCCAAAGGAGATCTACTCCTTTACAACATCATCAAGGACATCAATATCCTTGGATCTAATGCTAGTCTATCTAGTACATCGAAACACACCATATCGAATGTACATCTAAGGCACCTTTCACTAATGCCTTTGACTAGATCTACAAGACACCTTTCACTAATGTCTTGTGTCTTCACTTCTAAGCACCTTTCACTAATGCTTCAAGTCTTAACTTCTAAGCACCTTTCACTAATGCTTCTTGTCTTGACTTCTAAGCACCTGCCACAAGTGCTTATCCTATAGACGATAGATACCCTTCACTAATATCTTCGTCTTGACACTTGAGACATCTTTCACTAATCTCTTCAACTCTACACTTCTTTGAAGAAAGAAAGAGATCATCAACAAGAGGACTTCAATAGCCTTGATGATGAAGAAGCATGGCAACTCATGGACTTGAGCTTGCTCAACATCAAAGGTGGTGATCTTGCCTTTAAGAGGAACCTAGAAGATCACACAAAAACAAAACTACAAACATAGATCTCTTGGATCTAAGGTTAGTGAGATTTAACTCAGGGGAGAAAGTGTATTGGAAAGGGTGAGATATAATGAAGAAATGGCTCACTATTTATAGAGGAAAAATCCTCTGTTTCCCGGATCCCACGGATCCTTCCACAAGGGATCCGTCTAGCGTTAAGCTATGGATCCGTGGAACGCTCCTCTTTGCCCATGGGTATTTTGGTTATAGGTCATGGGTCATGGGTTGAACCATGGATCTTTGGCTAGATACAATGTATCTTTGAGTGCAATGCACTTAGTCACTTGGGTATGGGTTGATCCATGGGTCTTATGGATATTATCCATGTATGATATAAGCATGATGTCATGCAATGGGTTATGGTTCAATATCCATGGGTTATGGGCTTTGAGTTGTACCCAACTACATTCAATGTATTTGCCCAATGGGTTGTGATACTTAAGTTTCTACCCATTTATAATATCCAATATACTACATACTAGTTATGTGTATATTTTACCCAAATATGTAAATACTAGTTGTTGTACATATGTATTACTAAATTATAAAATCACTTATACTTGTTTTAGTGTTTTATGTGAAAATGTGAATATGTTAGAAACTATTAGTTCAAACCATTTACGTATTTTATTTGTTTTGTTAACATGATTTTACGTTTGTTATCGACAAAACATTAGAAGATCGTAAAATATAAATAAACGTTTTTACGGCTTATTTGTATTAACAATCTCCCCCTTTTTGTTGATGACAAAACATAAAATTATTTTAAGGAAAAGCTAAAATTGTAGCGTTTGAATTTGTAGTTTTACTTTCTTCTCCCCTTTTGTCGAAACAAAAGTGTTTGAACAAAAGCAACACATCGCTTTTTTTAAGAAAAACATGTGAAAGAAATAATAGTAAAAGAAGTAGAGAGCAAGTAGCGGAAAGGATCTCGTCGTTACTTCCCTTGACGAGTCAATCCTAAGTAAGGCGTCAAGAAACTAATTCTAATCTAGTTCATTTGCAACTAACTTTTGCAAAAGATTACGTCTATGTGACGGTGTGCTCCCCTAGATGATTGCAAGTTTTGCAACGGGAAGTCATGAACTATAAATCTAAGGTTGTAAGTAATTTTGCAACGTATTATTTTGACACCAAGCTCCCCTAGCTTTAGGGTGTCAAATTCTTCATGTTAATTGAATAAGCGCAAAACAAGGGTTAGAAAAACAAGTATAATTCACAATTTCTGCAAATGTGGTTCAAGTTAGTAGGAAAAACGTTTCTGTTTCGCGAGATCCCACGGTTCCCTCTAGTAGGGATCCGTCTAGGCAATCGAGGATCCGTCTGGCGATGACTAAAATCGGCAAAGGTGATATAACAAGTAATGTTATCACATAAATGAGATATGAATACATATGCTCGGAAAAATAACAAGTAGCATGTAATTCCATTTAATAAAACAAGAGTTATGATATACATGACTCTAAAAATAAGAAAATAGACAATACATGACTAGGAATTTCTAGACTAGCTAACGCTTGTATGCTAGGACACCACTAAAATCTTCTAGCTCAAGTTTTTTTAGGTTTGATCTCGTCGAAACGTTCGAGGAGATGATAGAACATGAAACGTTGGTCTTCTCGTACTTCATGTATCAAACTTTCAACATGTTGACAATGATAGCAATCTTTGTCATGGCTAGGTAGTGGTGGTGGATGAAATGAAATGGCTTGATGCGAAGGATCACGTGAAGCGGCTTGTGGAGCTTCAAACGATGAAGGGATTGGTGGAGGTGCATTTGAGAATGCCTCGACCAAGAATGATGGTGGTGGTAAAGAAGTGTCAACTTTCATATGGTCAGGTGGTTGACTTTGATGATTTCTCATAATCCAAATAGGATTATATGATGGAGACGGCAAAAAGGAAGCCGGAGCAAGTGTTGACTCAACACCTTGATTTTGAACCATTATTCCTCCTAATGAGGAGAATGTTGTCGACGGAAGTGGATGAGACGGCCTAGGAGGCAAGTCCTCTAAATTGTAGAGGTGTGGTGATGATAGTGGGGATGTAAATGAAATAGCTCTAGGAACCAATGGTGATGGTTTAGTGGAGATGATATTGTTTGGCCTAGGAGGTATGGTGGTGTTTGGCATTGGTAGTTTTGTGGGTACTATCCTTTTAGGAATTGGTTTGATTGGATGATGAAGGATCCTATCATTTGTTGGCTTGACCGGAGATGATTCGGTTGAAGAGATTTCGTGTATAACACGAGCCTTTTTCATGGGTGGTTCTTTGGTGAATAAGTTACTACTTGGGGTTTTCCTCATGATGAGATGATTTCAAGAGGTTGCAAGAGCTGAAAGTTAGGATGAGAGTGATGACTATAGATTCTAAACCTAAGCAGCCATGAAATCAATAATCTAACACCAATCCTAACCTAACAAAAGCAAAGTAATTACTTAAAACCTACAGCATACAGTAAAACAAAAAAAAGTAGCACAATAGTTTTAAGCTTGAACTAAACAAAGTACTCACATGAGGTCCAGCTCATGAGCAGCTTATCTTGAAGGAACTACAGGGTGAATCAGCCCTTAAGCTTCTAACCACTTAGAGTCCACTAGCCCACCAAACTTTTGCCCCCAATATCTGACTTGAACCAACTGTCTACAGCTTATTTATAAGCTGCAAAAAGTATGGGTTGAGACTGCAGGCACCTGTTCAAAACAAGGTAAATCCAAAACCACCCACTTTGACCAACTGCAAAGGAGATGAACAAGCTGATACACAGCTTATAAATAAGCCATGTCAACATTTATGGTGCAGGGGACAGATTTGACATTGAACATGAACTCAAAAATTAGCATTGAATGACATGAAACCTTGGTGAGATGATTTGAAAAGCAGGTTAATGAGGGTCCTTGTATCACACTTAGCTTGAGAATTCAACCAATCCTCCAAAAGATTAAACACCAACTTCTTTTATGGTTCTAAAATCAATTTAACATAATGACATTAAGTAGTTTGGAACAAAGCTGAATTCTAGTACTCAATCACAACTTAAATCTCAGCTCTAAAATGAACTTAGAACATAAATTTATCCAAAACTATCTTGAACTTTAACGTTGACTTTATTTGACTTTTGTAAAAAAAAAGACAATTAGAAGAAGTTGAGACTTGAGTAACTCACTCAAGCTTGTATAAGCTTAAATGAGTAACACCTAACAGAAATTTGCAACTGATTACTCAGAGATGTGGTCCAAATGAAAATCACCAAATGCAATTTAAGTTGAAAACTGAACTTGTATTAATTCGAATGAGATTACAACATTAAAACTAACATTACATCTAAGTAAACTTTAACAATCGTGCAAACTAACAGAGATTATAATGACCCTTAACTGAGACTAGTACACTAGAAGACTAAAACTAAAACTAAAAAAAACTAACTAAAGACTAACTCTCACTCTTGTCTTTTCTTCCTCTTTATATAGTCAACAAAAAGCTTCCCCCTTGTCTTCTGATCATTTCCCACCAATAATCTGAGCCATTGGATCACTTGAGTCAATATTGGCCGTTTGATGAATTTTGGCGCCAAAACTAATATAGCAACTGGGGGGTTTTGAGTGCAAAGAAGAGGAAGCAATAAATGCATTTTGTTGTTTGGTGTTGAGGTGGAGTGAAAAGGGTGTGGTAAGTGAGTGGAGGTGAGGAAAGTCCGGTTTTTGAGGCGGTGAAGAAGGTGAAGTGTTGGAGGAAAGCAGTGAGGTGGGGAGTTGGTGGGGTTTGACCGGGTATATTATTATTGGACGGGGTCAAAAACAGGGGGTCAAAGGTGTTATGTCGGGGTCATGGCTTGTTTGTGAGGGGCAAGGTCAAGTCAAAGGTTTGTTTTGTAATACAAGGACTTTTCTTGCAATTTACGAAAGTTGGAGGACCAAAGCTGCCAATTTTGCAAAGTTATGCCAAGGGACCAATTATGACAAGTTTCAATAGTACAAGGACCATAAAAGACACTTTCAAACTTCCAAGGACTATTTTTGCCAATTTTGAAACTTGAAGGACCAAACTTGTTAATTCTCAAAACTTTTGAAATTTTTCACCAAAGGACTAATTATGACAACTTATGATTTCAAAAGGACCTTTGGTGACTTTTCTTTTAAAATAAGTGCTCGGGGACTATTTTGCCAAGATTTGAAAGTCGGGGACTGAAGCGCCAATTATGCAAACATAGTACGTTTTCATCGATTTTAAACATTTTGCATCTGAAACATATAAAATACAATTTTGAGATATTTTCGATATTTTGATGCATTTCGGCGTTTTAAGTGTTTTGAAGTTGATTTGACCAAAATGATGAGTATTTACACACTCATCAATCCCACACTAAACTATTGCTAGTCCTAGAAATCTTTTGAGAAAACTTAATGGATTTGAATCTCTTTACCAAAAGCCATTACTTACGGAGTAGCCAAATGTTTCGATTCAAGTAAGAACTATGGTACATTGATAACCATATGATTTTGAGCAAATCACCATTATCAACGGTTTTGATTTGTCTTTACGAAGCCGTTTGCTTCGGACTAATAACTCTTAGATAAAATATCTTTGGTGAGTCGATTACCAATTATGGTTTTCCAACGCCTTTACCACAAGCCATAAACTTGCGGGCTAGCCAACTCTTCACTAATTAAAGATATGGTGAAATTTGAACACCATACAATTTTGGGCAAATTGCAAGCCGTCAACGGTTTGAGATATCTTTACCAAGAGCCGTTTGCTCGGCTTAGCCAATCCTTTTGTTTATTAGACATGGCGGATGATAACCATAAGTGAGTAAGTGTAAACACTTACTCCAAAAAAATTGGCCAAAATGGGGAATTGGGTGGTATAATTATATGATAAAATTCGTGAGAATTCCCCACACTAGAAATGAATATTGCCCTCAATATTCAAAGTACAAGCGTTATGCGGCGAAACGTAAAGGGAAATACTACGGCCTTTTTGTTTTTTTTTTTTTTTTTGATGAAAACTTATATACAATGGGAAACTCCCAGCACTAGGGTGGTACACGGGTGAAAACCCATGTTTAACTCTTGTTTTTGATTACCGAGTCGCTAGATTGACTCGACCCAATTCATTGGTTCATGGGAAGCAAAGTGGAAGAAACAATCTCCATCGGACTTTCATTCAAGATGTTTGGACAAACATTTGAAGCGCGTGAAAGTTCCAAACCGATGAGATATATTCCGGCTCAAGATAATGGTACATGGAAATGCGGGATCAAAGATAATGTCTTCATTCCGAAGGAGTGAAGAACAGGAGAAGTGATGAATATATGAAGAAAAGAAAGAAAATCATGATAAAATCATGACTAACTCTTCATCCTCAATAGGAGAATTCATAGTTTCATGAATCTCATCGAGTTAAGCTTGCTTGATCAAGACATATTATGGGTATGTCTAGATCAAAGTAGAAATTATCATACTCGCGGAGATATGATATGAGTGAGTTCATCGAGAACTCCTTGAAGGTAAATGATTCATGATCGGGAGAGAATTATGAGAATGAGAAGTGGTGCGCCACTAATCTTCTCTCCCATATTATCAAAACAGAGGCTTTCATTTCGGAATAGAATCATCGGAAGAATGTCACTATCCTTAATGGGGATAGGAGATGAAATAGGCTTTTCATTAAAAGCCTCGATTTTAGAAATGAGAAGACCGACATTCGAGAATGTTGCTCGAAGAGCTTCATCTTTGATTTCGGTGTCGATAACTTCATCATTCTCTTCTTCTAAGCTAACAAGCTCGGAAGGTAAATCTTCCACATAAACGATGTCTCCACAAGATAACGAATCATCATCATCGAATCGGAGAACATCTCAACATGATCTTTTGGGAAGACAAGAGGGTAGGGATATCACACAAATGCTCGAGAATTCCCTGTGACTCTCTTGGGATTGGGACAAGGTTCTCAACACTAGACTTTATAAATTCGTCCGATTCCTTTTCAGGAACAGTGTCAAGATGCTCGTCCCCCATAATAAGAGAGTGAGTGTGAATCTCGGGTGTGATAACAATGATCGAGGAGTTGAGAAATATTATCTTTAAAAGGATAAAAACTCTCCTTGTCATCATCATACATAGCTGCCTTAAGAAATTTGGAACGCCTTAGAGCTGCATGCTCTAAGACCAATAATTCTTCCCTAGTTGCGAGCCTCTCGTTCTTGACTAGCAGAGTTCTCCCATGGTCTTTTCACCACTCACTTGATTCTTAAAGTTCTGAATCATATCATCAAGTGTTTTCATTGCGGTTTCAAAATCTTGGGAATTTCTTGAGACAACGGCTCGGGTTGTGTTTGAACCGTATGGTCTTTGTGGAGGTTGGAAATTGTCAAAACCGAAGTATAGTAATTTTGATTCCACGGTTGACATTGAAGATTATCGTGAGGACCTCCACAATTCTCACAACAAGAAAGCTGTTGAGTGCGGTGGTGAATTATATGGATATTGGTCATAACCAAAGTTCGAGCATCACCGGAAAAGCTGTTCATAGACAAACGTGTTTCGGATTGACACTCAAATCCTTGGTGAGGACCTCCACAAAATTCACGTAGTTATGTTGATTATATGAAGATAAGTCGGTGTGGTGGGTAATTGGAAAAGTTTGAGGGTCGTTAAATGAGTTTGGATTAGGATCATAATCAAATGAATTTCTCGAACCACAAAACAAACAACTCCGTTCGAATATCATTACCACCTTTGTACACACGTACACGGTGACATGGTGAACCAAAAGAGGCTCACCACAACCGACACAAGGAATAAGCGATTCCATTTGAGAGTTATGAGAAGGAATCGGTTCATTCAAAGAATCAACAAAACCAACATGGTGATCCGAATGACTATCAAGTCTCGAAGAACATTTTGAAAAATCCGGAGGTGGGACAAGTGGTGTGCTCGAGAGCTAGCAATTTCCACCTCTTCCGTTATGGTCTCCGGTTCGATTCTTGAAAGCGTGAAGATTAGGCAAGTCATTCTTGCTAGTCACCGGTCTAAATTATGCATGATTGCTTTTAACCGTAAATTGTGAAAGTTTAGGATCAATTTTAGGCGGCTTAGGAGCAATTGAGGGTTAGATCTTTGGATAACCGTAGGTTGGACGATTTAGCACCTCCATTATCGGAGGAAGTACCGGTCCTTTGTCACCCCGGTTTCTCGTTCCATTTCCTACTGAAATTAATGTATCATCACGAACAACACGAATTCTTGACATTTGTGATAATGTATGAAGTTTTCAACCGTTCCGAGTCGTCGTGAGTCGAGAGATTCCATGAGAATAGAAGAAGTTAGAATCAAATGGATGAGGGTAAAGGGATAAAGAATCAAAAAGGGTAAGAGGGTAAAGATGAATATTTTGGGTTTTGGATAAACATTTTGTAAAAATAAGAAGAAAATCTTTTTTGGGTTTTGATTTTTAAGATGTTTTTGGATTTTTGGATTTTATAAGAAAATATAAACATATATAGATGGTATGAACAAGGAGTGAATATTCAAATCACTAATCGCTAAGCGTAAGATTATTAGCACTGACTCCCGGCGTGGCGCCTAAAATTTGATCGGTCCAAACCGTCAAGTTTATCACACAAGCTAACCACTTGTGAATGGTCAACCGTAATAAACTTTAAAAAGCTCGAACCAATGCAATGAAGATCTAGAGGAGTTTAGTGTTTCCCAGTCGTTAAGTCCCAACGAGTCATCATGATTGAATAATCAAACGATATAGTGATCGGGTGATAATGAGCAGGAAAAGGTTTGTGATTGATACTAGATGAAAAGGAAAATGAAAGAAAATTAAAAAAAACTAAATTATATTAAATAAACGCTATCACTATTTTTAAAATGATGTTTTCTTGATTTTTCTTTTATAAATTTAAATTAAAAACTACGTAACGTACAAAAGAAAATGTGAAATTGAAACAGTATTAATCCTAAAAATATAAAATAAAATTTTACAAACCTAATGATAAGAGAAAATTTTGAGAAAAATAAAATTATTTTTATGACTATTTATTTAATTATTATTAATTAAAACTATTTTACCTATTTAATAATACCCTAAAATATAAGAAAATATGAAATAAAGCTAGAAAAGTGAAATTATGACTTAGAAAATCTAAAATAACTAGAGAGAATTTTCAAAACTAATTTTGTATTTTTCGATTTATATTCTAATTTCTATGATTTAAAACTATTTAAAACTAATTAAATGGCTAAAAATTACAAATTTAACTAAGAAAAATCTGGAAAAATTATTTTTTTGCTTTTTATATTTATCTTAATCTATGAAAATTGAAAACTTATTTTTGAAGCTTTTCTGAATTAATTGTATTAAAAGCTAATTAAAAATGCCTAAAAACTGATTAAAATAAAGAAAAATAGTAAACAGTGATGGAAAATTATGAAAAATTCAGGAAAAGTCTAAAATAATACTCTAATTCTAAGAAAAATAACAAAACCTATGCTGGTGTACAAGAATCAGGTATTGCAGTGAAATGTGCTTATAAATAAGCACTTAAATTAAGCAAATGAACTCCACAGACCACCAAATGATAGCAGAAGCTAAAGTATGCTAAAACAACTCAAAACTCACTAATTTCAACTAACCTAATCGTCTAAAACCATGACTGCAATGACTTGACTTAATGATATATTGGGATGAAACAGTCCACTACTCCTTACTTTGAGCTAATGCACAAGCTTATTTAATAAGCTGTAGTCAAAAACAGAAGTAAGATCCTCTAGTCCACCAACCAAAGAGTTTATAAACCAAACTAGGGCTCTAGAGAAGCTGTAATAAGCTCTCTAGAGCTTCTACAAGAAGCTGAGAAAACCTATATGGTGAGTGGTGACTATGCTCTGTCACAAGGCACTTAGGCAGATTAGACAAGCTTAATTGAAGCTTAAGAAGCTTTTGTAAAATTTTGCAAAAATCAGTTATGGAAACTAGACCAGCTCAACTTGTTAAATCCACAATATCAAAGGCTTGTGACCAAGGATTAACAAATGAGACCTCAACAAAGATTTGGAAAAACTGGTTTTTACAACTTTCGACTTTTTAGACAAATTTGCAATTTTGACTTTAATGAACTTCTGAGCTAGATTAAATGACTTAAACTGATGATTGATGATAAAATTAACCTAATGCAAGCTATTTCTATGTATTATAAACCTAAATACTCAATCTGGCCTATTAAATCAAACTGAAATGAACACTGAGATGATTAAACTTGAGTTTGACTATTGGTGAGTATGGGTGCAATTTGAGGACTGAATTAAGTGTGAAGAACCCAAGTGAGACTGACTCAAATGAATTTACCCCTATAGCTAGTCTCAAACTCAGATTTGTACAATGAACCAAACACCACTTAAGCTAACTGGTTTGCTAATTACTCTACCTTGCAGTAGATTCTAAACCTAAGCAGCCATGAAATCTATAATCTAACACCAATCCTAACCTAACAAAAGCAAAGTAATTACTTAAAACCTACAGCATACAGTAAAACAAAAAAAAGTAGCACAATAGTTTTAAGCTTGAACTAAACAAAGTACTCACATGAGGTCCAGCTCATGAGCAGCTTATCTTGAAGGAACTATAGGGTGAATCAGCCCTTAAGCTTCTAACCACTTAGAGTCTACTAGCCCACCAAACTTTTAACCCCAATATCTGACTTGAACCAACTGTCTACAGCTTATTTATAAGCTGCAAAAAGTATGGGTTGAGACTGCAGGCACCTGTTCAAAACAAGGTAAATCCAAAACCACCCACTTTGACCAACTGCAAAGGAGATGAACAAGCTGATACACAGCTTATAAATAAGCCATGTCAACATTTATGGTGCAGGGGACAGATTTGACATTGAACATGAACTCAAAAATTAGCATTGAATGACATGAAACCTTGACTGAGATGATTTGAAAACAGGTTAATGAGGGTCCTTGTATCACACTTAGCTTGAGAATTCAACCAATCCTCCAAAACAGTTAAACACCAACTTCTCTTTTATGGTTCTAAAATCAATTTAACATAATGACATTAAGTAGTTTGGAACAAAGCTGAATTCTAGTACTCAATCACAACTTAAATCTCAGCTCTAAAATGAACTTAGAACATAAATTTATCCAAAACTATCTTGAACTTTAACGTTGACTTTATTTGACTTTTGTCAAAAAAGACAATTAGAAGAAGTTGAGACTTGAGTAACTCACTCAAGCTTGTATAAGCTTAAATGAGTGACACCTAACAGAAATTTGCAACTGATTACTCAGAGATGTGGTCCAAATGAAAATCACCAAATGCAATTTAAGTTGAAAACTGAACTTGTATTAATTCGAATGAGATTACAACATTAAAACTAACATTACATCTAAGTAAACTTTAACAATCGTGCAAACTAACAGAGATTATAATGACCTTTAACTGAGACTAGTACACTAGAAGACTAAAACTAAAACTAAAAAAAACTAACTAAAGACTAACTCTCACTCTTGTCTTTTCTTCTTCTTTATATAGTCAAAAAAAATCTTCCCCCTTGTCTTCTGATCATTTCCCACCAATAATCTGAGCCATTGGATCACTTGAGTCAATATTGGCCGTTTGATGAATTTTGGCGCCAAAACTAATATAGCAACTGGGGGGTTTTGAGTGCAAAGAAGAGGAAGCAATAAATGCATTTGTTTTTGGTGTTGAGGTGGAGTGAAAAGGGTGTGGTAAGTGAGCTGGAGGTGAGGAAAGTCTGGGTTTTGCAGAGCAGGTGAAGAAGGTGAAGTGTTGGAGGGAAAACAGTGAGGTGGGGAGTTGACTGGGGTTTGACCGGGTATATTATTATTGGACGGGGTCAAAAACAGGGGTCAAAGGTGTTATGGCAGGGGGTCATGGCTTGTTTTGACAGGGGCCAAGGGTCAAGTCCAAAGGTTTGTTTTGTAATACAAGGACTTTTCTTGCAATTTCTGAAAGTTGGAGGACCAAAGCTGCCAATTTTGCAAAGTTATGCCAAGGGACCAATTATGACAAGTTTCAATAGTACAAGGACCATAAAAGACACTTTCAAACTTCCAAGGACTATTTTTGCCAATTTTGAAACTTGAAGGACCAAACTTGTAAATTCTCAAAACTTTTGAAATTTTTCACCAAAGGACTAATTATGACAACTTATAATTTCAAAAGGACCTTTGGTGACTTTTCTTTTAAAATAAGTGCTCAGGGACTATTTCTGCCAAGATTTGAAAGTCGGGGACTGAAGCGCCAATTATGCAAACTTAGCATGTTTTTCATCCGATTTTAAACATTTTGCATCTGAAACATATAAAATACAATTTTGAGATATTTTCGGTATTTTGATGCATTTCGGCGTTTTAAGTGTTTTGAGTTCAGATTGACAAAAATGATGAGTATTTACACACTTATCATTTAGCTTAGGCGTAAAACTAGGGTTTTTCCCAAAAAATCCTTTACACTTATACCAATGTAAAAGATATCCAAAGTTGAAGTGTTTTCAGGCTTATCCAAGCAAGAAAAAGCGAGTAAACCAACGACTATGAAGATCAAATGAAGAAATCCTTACGGCGTAATTGCGACTTAAGCGTGAGACTTTGTGCTTACAAGTAAGATTAGGGTTTTATTACGAGTAGAAAGTACCAAAATGCACCAAAACGATTTTATGCTCAAAAGTGTTTTCTAACCTGATTTTAATGATGAAATAGCTTCAATATCACCAAAATAACAAGAAAGTTTGAAACTTAATGATCCAAATCTACTTTCACCCTTACGCGTAGACAGTACCACACGTACAAAAACAAGCCCAAAAACTATTCTACACACGTAAAGTTTCAAAGTTGATGCAAAAAACTTAAACTTTAACACAAAATGAACCTTAAACCACAAGAATCTTGAGTTTTTAAGTGTAAAAATTTGAGCTTTTATGCGTATGAAAGTTTAATACACAAAAACCCACACGTATAGATAAAAACTTTAAAAACAAAAGTGTTTCAACCAACTAGATGGCGAATGATACCACTGTTAGGTCACCATATTGTAACACAAGCATCAATATGTTAGAAATAGAGAAGATATAGAGTGGATGAACACACAATCACACACACGAATATAAGAGAGAAAGTTTATGCGTAGGTATTATGATAATGTGAACAACCAACCTTCAAATGAAGGTTTACAAGTGCTTATATAGGGAAAGGAACTAGGGCAACACACAAGTTCCCTTCCTTTCCTTATTGGATATGGGTCAAGGCTTATGGGCTTTCTACATAAGTCTTGCCATTAAAACTAACTTAAAAGCCTAATTAAGCAACCTATTACATGTTAATTACAAACACTTGAAATAGAGTTTAGGATTGATTCCAACAAGGAGAGTTGAGTTGATGATTAAGTTAAGGACAATTGAGTAGATGATTGATGAGAGGCTCGAATTTCGAGAATCCTGGAAACGCATGTAAAAATATATTCGAGACCGAACATATCCAAGAGACCATCGAAACAAAAGAAGACCTCTATGATCTACCCTCAGGGGAATTTATCAGCCTAGATATAGTGTAAGCATAGTCTAGGGTTCTATCTGTAATAATTTAATAGTGTAAGGTTTGAATGTGTAGGTTCATGTTATAGTTGTACACGTTTGGTTCCATCTCGTAACACTCGTATGATCACGAGATACGTATGTAAACATTGGTTATAAATACCTTAACCCTCACACAATGTGAGAGTGTGACACCATAATACATTTCTCTCTTTTCTCTATCTTTCTTTCTCTACTTATGTGTGTGCATCTTACTCTCTATCTAGATTAGATCATAATATGGCTTGATTACGGAACAACACATTCACATACTTAATCCCTAATATTACTACAACTTTTAATGTCTTAGCTATGAAATTAACTTACGCACAGTTGGAGCGCTTGTGCTTGGGTCAATTGACCCAAGTTCAAGTCCCATCCTTGGCATTTGCTTCATATAGGTATCCATCACCGCAAAACCTATAGGCACACTGGAGAGATTTTGTGGAATAAGAGCTCAGGGTTCCGAGTCTTGGCTCGTGCTCACTCCAGTTGGTGCCCTACTAGAACAGGAGAGTTGCCGAAGCTATTCCTTGTGGGGTAGACAATGACTAGTGCCAAAAGGCATCCGGGGTCAAAGTGTTTCCGCCAATCTACATCTTTTTGTGAAACTTATGTACAGCTTTTAATGTTTTCTAATTTTAGATGTGCTTCCAAAAGTATTTTCCCATCAATATTAAATCATTATTATCCGATTTTTGCCAACTTTAAATTGCTCAAAATTGCATTTGCTATTAAGAGTTCTAAACTCTTTTTTGATGTAAATGACATGAATCTCGTAAGATAGTTGAGAATCGGAAATTAGTTAAACGTTTTCGTTACGTGTCCCTCCATAACTTTTAGTCTTTTATACGTTGAGGATTTTAGCTAAGGTGCAACCATGTTCTAGATAATAAGGAAAAGAGATAGTTAACCAAAGGTCCAAAGCTTTACATTCTTTTATTAGTTATAAGGAGAATATAAACCGAAATTAATTGTCATCGCAATAAGGATACGATTATTTCAATAGCTTTTATCATTGCTATCTGGCTCGGACTAACTACGTGCGATAGTTGAGTTGAAGTTTTAGTTGTCCATTCTACCTAAACAACTAGAAAATACAAATCTAGTCGTTTTAAAACACTCCCTGTTGCCGGATGTAACACAAAAGATTAACTGTAAAACATGTTTTGTAGTTTTGTATGATATCATAGATAAACAAATAGTCAAATACTCGTAATCCGTTAGGGTGTTCGAATGCCCGGGTTTCGGTTTAAGGGGTTAATTGGTTCAGTTTATGCGGTTTTTAGAAAAAAATGCGCCCGATACCCAAACCAAACCTAATACAAAACAAATCCAAACTAACCGTGTTAAACTTCGGTTAATTGGTTTGGGCCCCGTAAAACTAGTTGTGAAAATGTTTCATGAAGATCTAATGCTAAATAACATACATTGGTTCATTGCCAGTGGCGTAGCTATATGGGTGCAAAAGTGGGTCATGGCCCACTCACAATAGTTTAATAATTGTATATAGTTATTAAATCATATAGCCCAATATGCTAAATTGTATGTTGTATTCACTTTGGGTCTGTATTAAATATAGTTATTGTTTATTAGTACATTTAAAAATTATACAGGAATTATAATTGTGTTACAAATGTCCATTATTCTATATTAATTCTTATATAAATCAGCAAATTTGTTGTAATACTTTTACATAGATATATATTATGATGTTATTTTGGCCCTTACTAGTGTGCTTAAAATTTTTTTGCCCCCACCCATAAACAAATTCCTAGCTACGCCCCTGATTGCCAACCTTGAATATGAAGTTTATGCCAGGGAGTTAAAAATGTCTTGCCAAATGCCAATATAACCTAAATAATTCCATTGTCGTAAATTAAACGTTTAAAGAAAACTAAACAAGATATAGATATGTTTCATGTCAACTTAAAACCGGTGTTTTTTAGATTGGAGCTCCTCATTTTACAACTAAAACCAATAGTATAAACATCTGGCAAGAACTAACAGAACTTAAATAAGCGATGTTAAGTCAATACTGCTAAACCACTATTATTTACGTAACCACCATTAGAGGTTAACATAGTAAGATCAAGACGTATTGTGGGCTTAATGTCCGTTAGGGTTGGAGGTTTCATGTATGTGTCGGGAGCCGCCGTGTATTGCGACCCCCATCAAATATTTCTCTCTCTCTTTAACCCTAGTTGCCCATCAAGAGCCGGCACCAGTACCTCCTTCAATAGTCGCTGCCATATTCTTTTTCCAAATCTACTGTTTTTTTCTTTCATTTAGCTCTTGTGTGGTTAGTGTTTCCTTCACCCGCAGCACCAACAAATCAAAGAGCCATCAAACAAATGAAGATAAATCCACTTACATTGTCACGTTTGCACCTAATATATTCTTGTATCTTCAAAATAGTTTTACATGATAAAAGTTTGTTGCGTTAGATATATTGTGTTATCTTTCAACAATTTCTACTGTACCCCAAAGATAGAAAAAGGCATTATCGTTTCTTACATTCCATAATTTCCGTATTTCTCTTTAGCTTTAGTTTGGGATTTTAGATGAGGACAAAAGATTATTTACATGAGATCAATCTCCATCTTTATTTTTAGACTAAAATACACCGTTGGTCCCTAAACTTGTAGTGGAGGATCGCGATGGGACGAAACCGGGCATAATCATCGCCACCGGTCCAAACAATGGCGATTAAATGCCGAATGGTCCTCGACCACTAACACCTATGCCAACGACTCTTTTCTCGTTAGTTTCACGAGGGTAATATAGTCCAATCACATTTATAACTCAACCTAGTTAATTATAACCCAAGAACTATTCCACCAAAACAAAAAGTGATATTCTTTGAACAAATAATATCGGTGTTCTGAGTCCTCACCACTTAAGTATGACTTCATAAAAGTCAACTTGTAAAGAAAGTAATAGCTCACGAAATTTACCGGGATTAACAAACAAATTTATACATTATCAACTACTTAGCTAGTTGACTTATAACGATCAACTATATACGGTGTTTTTTTAAACGGAACATAAGCGATATTATGGAGTCATTGTCGATACATGTTAATTTCTCGATTCGTTACAAAATATAGAAGATGAATTTGGGCCCAACTTCAAAACGTTCAATCATGAATCTTCAAATGATCTACAGATGAGATTGATATCCGTAAACTGCTGAACCGACAAAGCTGTTAGGCCTAAGTTGATGATGTCACGCCACCTTGTGCGCTAAAACAAGTATACAAATTACAAACATATAAGTTATGAGCTGTAGTGTTACGAGGTTAATGGAATTTAACACATGACATGGTATTCATCATGAAACATCACCTAGGGTCGCCTTTGGGCGAAGAGTGCTAGGACGCAGTTTGTAATCTTTTCTTTGCTCGAAAGGGTGTCTTAACACCGCTTGAAACATCTGCAGCTGACACCACCAACCCTTTCACCTTCCCTCCAAGTCAAACCTGTGCAAGTTCTCAACATCAAACCCGCAAACTCAACCATTTTGGCCTTCCCTTCCCGTCTAAACCTCGCTTAAATTCTTGAACAACTTGTCTCCCTTTTTTCGGGCAAAACCTCCTCTTCATCAACCATCTTTCCTTTTCCATTTCCTTTAATTTTGTCCCTTTTTAGCTACAACCCTTCTTCGTCCTTGATTACTACCCTCCTTTCACTCTTGGTGTCCTAGTTCCACTCCCCGCATTTTTTCTTATCGATCCCCGCCATTGACTTGTAGTCCTAAAGGTGTTTGACTAAGCATCCTAAAGTTAGCATCTGCTCTACCCAACCCACAACTTCAAAGCGATGTTTTTAAGTAAAATTGTGCTAACTTTTGGGGCTTGTGGGCTATGAAGATATCAAGCGAGTCATTTTTTGACCATTCCAAACAAGGTATGAACATCAACATCGTATGAATCAAATGCAAACCATTTTCTAGGGATTGTTTAGGATCACAAAAACAACGCCCATTTTTGTTCATTAATCTCGATAACACATTATCAAGGCTTGAACTAAATATGTCCCTATCATGGTAAAGGCACACAGATTAATTAATGAACCTCGTTCATACCGAGTGAGCTATAATCAAAACCCCATTATAGTGGATTACGAACAGGACCTCACCTTCTTCTTCTTCCTTGACATCCTTAAGCGTGGAGACGAATATGCTTCATCCTTCATTCTAAGTTTTTGTTTTTAACAATGGGTTTGACTAGATGTGTGTTTGATGCGTGAGTGTGGATGTATGTTAGGTTTCGTTTTAATTGGGTTTTGTTAAATGGGCGGGTTATTATGATAGTGTTTATGGTTTCGGATCTTGTTAGTTGGGTTCTTTTGGTGATTCCAAACACATTAATTGTGTATATGCGTATCAAGGAAGGCAAAGGCCAAGTTGCGGTACTAGGTTGATAATGTCACAATTGGTCCCTCAATTTGGCGGTCATCCGTTTTTGCACTTAAAATTCCGCGTATTTTTGTCACACAAACTTGACTTTTTCGTGTTTACTAACTTCACAATTAGTCCACGACTTTGGAGCGTCCGATTGTTTTGCTATTTATTGGTTAATACACTATATCATTTGCATACCAACAATCACAAGAAACAACCTCCCAATGGTGACTTCCCACTACTTGAAGAACTCGCCAAATCTTGAACTCCGACTACATGTTTGACTCGATTTCTCTTTTATCGAGAGAAAGCGATAAGGACATAAAATTGCTAAGGACTCCAAAACACTTTGGTGACTTGATTCGGGTATGAAGGAAACCCAACAATACATCTCTCGAGATCGAAGGCTTTGAACTACGGTGATGAACTACAAGGTTATCGAGGATCTTCGCAATGAGCAAAAGGCTAATGTGTTGAAGGCGTTGGAGATGCGGAGGATGATCTGTCGACACACTCACGGTGTGTGACGGAACAACTTCCTTGATCATCTTAGGAAGTGTTGAGAAGGAAATGCTATGGTTATGTTTTCCCTTTTTTTGGAAAAATATGTCTTGAATATTTATGTTCTAGTGTTTTAATATGAAGTTAATGAATCTATATGTTATGTTCTCTTGTTTTAATTCGTTAATTATGTTGTTAATTGTTGTATTCGTCTAAGAGAGTTGTAATATGGTTTTGATTGTATTGGGTGTTGGTGGAACTATGGTCCTTGGTCAAACAGATTTAGAGTGTAGGGGACATGGGTTTTAGTCCCCTATCCGGTCTTGCATTAACTTATAGCAAGCACTTTATTCTCACATTTTACCACAAATTTGAATTCAAATACATAAACCCAACCCTTTCGGAGAAATTGAGTCAAAATGGGTAAATCTAGAGCTCGTAAGCAGATTAAATGCTCCAATTGTCAAACTGTTGGACATAATAAGTCTAGCTTTCACAAGGATCGGTACCAAAACCAACAAAGAAAAGTATGGTTCGAGGTAGAAAAGGCATTGTGATGGCGAGAAGGCAACAGTATTCATTTAATTGTCATTTGTATAACGATTGTTCTAGTGTGTTTACATTCTAGTTGATGTACAAATGTATTACTTTTGAAGTGGATGGATGAAGAGGATATAAGAAAGACTATGGAACAAGAGTTTTATGATGCTCTTTACGAGCAAGAAGAAGAACACGAAATTTGGAGGAAAATGAAGAAGCGATCTGTGTTGGATGAAGAAGCATTCCAATAGTTTTGGAAGAGGAGAGAATGTACAAAAGAATTGAAGAGGAATGGGAGAGGAAAATTGGCTTCAAGATGCAGAGTATGAGGCGACTTACTATGGAGTGTCTGTGGAAGAGTTATATCCAAGACATCCATATGTCTTGGATAAAATTCACGCTCGAAAGTAACAAATTCCAAATAGTTTTCTAAGGTTTGAGGCTTATACTCTTCTAGCCATTTTGTAATATCGACAATATTATGTTTCAACATGTTTTGTTTTTTGTTGACTTTATAAGTTGACTAGCTTGTAAGAATTTATGTTGTCTTTACTCCTTATCTACTTGTTCAACAACCACAACTCCCATCTACTTATATAACACATCTTAAGTCAAGAATTGTTTATCATGCCACCATATTATCACCATGGATGTAGAAAATGGTTGTCAAATGGTATGCATTATTGTTGGCTTCAAAGGAAAAGCAATTTGGATTGACCCTTTTGCAAGGCGTCCACCTTATAGAGCTTTCATGTGGTATGTTTGTCCGGTGTGCCTTGAGATAAGGGAAACACATCTTATCTTGGTAGAGATGGTGTTACAAGGAAAACACAACCACAGGAGATAGTGGTGGATATGTGATGGGTCTACATGTTTACGCACCTACTAGTGTTGGTGCATCCTTGGCGGTGATGAAGAACAAAGTGAACCACCTACAATCGAAATAGCAAGTGGAGTTCGCCAAGCCAAACACCACGTGAAGCACCTGCAACTGAAAGAGCAAATGGATCACCTACTAGTCATTTATCGCAGTGAATTCCTAGCAAGAAATGTTATGTTGTCTTCGGTGTAAATGTAGCTTTAAGCGATGTGTGTGCTTCTTTTGTTATAATAATTGAATTTTGGTTACAATTTGAATCATTGACTTTATAAGTCAAACAAGCGAGATTTTAAAACTAACAATTCGGTTTCAGTATCCTCTAATAATTTGGTTTATGTTGACCTTATAAGTCAAAATGGGTTTTCCCAAGCACCCACCTAAACCGGATATGCAAGCGCAAACTACAAAAGAAAACAACATTTCCAAAATATACCTACACCACCACCTAATTACACCATATGAAGCAAAACATACATGTTAACAAGTATCGTTTTCATTAACCATCATCGAGCAAAACCTATACATCTTCATTACATCAACAACTAAAAATAACAGTGAACTTCTTGATGGGAGGCTTGTTATTCATGGGGAGACTTGAGGTCCTTAGGGGAGGCACATACCACTCATTCCTATTCGTGCGGAGCATCCCACACCGCTACAAGACCAAGTACAACTTTGGGAGGCGGAAGCCTTGGGCGCCATGGAAGCTTGGGAAGTGGAACCTTTCGAATTAGTGGTCTTAGAAGACATGTTCCCACACTCATCATCGATGTGTGCGAAATAATGATGACATCAACTTCATTTCCTTCACGTTAGTATCCGGAAAGATAGACAAAACAGATATAATCGAGTTGACCCATTACAACTTTCTTAGCTTGTAAACATTCACTCTAAAGTCGACCTTTACGAGACTCCTTATTCCATATTTTTCCCACAAGTCTTCAAGTATCACATCGCAATGTCATCTCCTATATCCCACTTATTCCCATAAGTAGTCATGGCATAGTCAACCATATCGGCAGATACCTTTAGCTTGCTATAATCCTCTTTTTACTGATTCAAACCGCTCGGTTTACATCAAATAAATAGGAGTAATTTATGCTCTCTCTTAAAATGGGAATAACACAAATACAAAAAACCCGACTAACCTTTCATCACTTGAGCTTCTTTCATAAATCTGCATAAATCATCAAACATTTCATCGACATTTCATCTTCTTTAACCAAGTATTCCGTATTTTGCCTTCACATAATTTACCATCTCATCGATTACATCCGTACAAGTAAGCTCCTTATCCGCCATTGTTAAAGTGTGTGCGAGGGTTGTGTGAAGAAGGCGGGAAACAATCAAGATGGTATATGGTAAACCGTTTCTCATAATTAACTAGGTTGAGTTATAAATGTGATTGGACTATATTACCCTCGTGAAACTAACAGAAAAGAGTCGTTGACATAGGTGATAGTGGTCAAGGGACCATTCTGGCATTTAATCGCTACTGTTTGGACCGGTGGCGATGATTATGCCCGGTTTCGTCCCATCGCGATCCTCCACTACAAGTTTAGGGACCAACGGTGTATTTTAGTCTTATTTTTATTTGATACAATGGATAAGATTAATTCAAACAATTTAAAAAACCTACTTTCATCATTTTTTTCAAATATTAATATTTTTCAAACCGTTAATCGTTAAGCGGAAAAAAAAATATCATTGCGACGAACATTGAGTTATCTTTCTACAGATAGGCACTTTAATATACTTTCGACAATTTTTTTTTCTTCATATTTTTCACTTTTTTTTAAGTTTTTTTTTTTTTACGTTACTGAAATTTGCATTAAAAATCATATATGATTAAACACTAATTTGAATATTACATGTAATATTAGTGTTAAATCATATATGATATGTAATATCACATGTGATATTAGTGTAAAATCACATATGATATACATATCGTATCACATGTGATATTACATATCATATATGATTTAACACTAATATTACATGTGATATTTAAATTAGTGTTTAATCATATATGATTTTTTTATGCAAATTTCAGTAGCGTAAAAAACGATAAAAAGACGAAAAAACGTGAAAAAACGAATTTTTTTCTTTTTTTGAAAGTATATCAAAATGCCCGTTTATAAAAAGATAATTAAATGTTTTTCGCGACGGTGTAAATATTTTCGCTTAAGGATTAACAGTTTAAGAGATATTTAAATTATAAAAAATATGTGACATAATAAAATGCTTCTAGCCATTGATTTTTTTTAGAAGGATGATGGAGATGTGTCCCGATATGTGAGAAAAGTTTGATATGTAAAATAACTCTCCTCTTAGTTTGGTTTTTTATATCAAATTATTTTATCCCAATCGTATCTTTCTTCTGCTAATTTTTTTCAAAGAAAATATTCCATTATTAAGTCTTCATAGTTTTAAACCCAAAAAAATATTTAACACCGGTCACTTGAAGACTATGAAAACTTGCTCCGTTTGCTGCCGAAGTTTTTCATCAACAAACTTTTTTTAGTTTTATTATTAATGTTTTCGTTTCTGTGTCGAGCTTTCGTGATTTTGCCGCTTGAATGTGGAGGACTATCAGAGAGCTTGGTGCAGCTATTTATGCTTCGCTTGCTAACTGGTACATATAACACCGCTATACTGCACCGTGAGTTGCGTTATTGCCGAGTTAAAAGCACCGGGTTATGGCTGTAATGCCCGTTTTCGGTGTGTTTTTGTTTATTATTCAAAGTTTTTGAATCCAACGTCTATAAAAATGAATTGAGTACCGATTTTAACATCTAAACATCCGAAAACACTTCACTTTTTCCCCAAAATCACATACTTTCATATATATACTTTCAATATGAGTTATTCCGACGAAGAATGCGCGGAGAAATTGTTAAGATTGTACGATTACTATGAACATTATTTATCTTTTAATGATGACGAAACGACTGGTTCAAATAGTCGAAAAGTGTATCTCAAGATTTTGAAGGTGTGGAACAATGTCTTTTTGAAAGATTATTTTGGCGATAACCAAAACTACTCCGAGAGGAATTTTAGGCGACGGTTATGACCTCAAACTATATTTGTAAATAATTTAAGGTATAACTAATTATAATGACGAACCTATTTCCCGAGCACTTTTTAATTTTTAGTTCACGCAGCCAATATGTTAGTCCTGCAACCAATATGCAACGCACATGGTCGAGAGATGATAAATACAACGAGGGAAAAAAAAGGAATTATGTGACAAATATATGCATAACGACCTTCGACGTGATCTTGTGAATTATCTTTGGCAACGATATTTGGAGCACAACGCAATGCAGTTTGATTTTATGTATTGTAACTTAATTATTCATGTAGTAGTTTTTTTAAGAATTATTATTTTATTTTTAATCTAATGAACTGTGTTTGTTTTATAGATGGGAAATGTGTTTTTTAGGTTTTGTGTTATAGGAATATTATATGGTAAAAGTTGAAGCAGTAGTGCGGATAATTACGGTTAACGTGCTATGCACGTAACACTTTTAGAGGTTGAAATAGTAGGCCCAAGCCTAATTATGGGCTTAAGGTCAGTTAAGATAAGAGGTTTCTTAATTCAGTATGTTCTTATCATTCAACAACCATAACCAAACCATAAATTGTTTACTGAATTCGGTTATGTTCTGTATTAATCCGAAAATCACTTTCATAGAATAGTTTGGTCAAACACTAGTAATAACAAATGTGATAGACCGTGGAAATGTGAAATTGGAGCTTTCACTTATAACTAGATTTTTTTTTTTTTTTTTTTTTGTTTATACACGTGTTGAAATTAGTCCATTTAGACAATTGAAAAGAATTTGAAGTTCTGATATTCGGCTTTTTCGATGTAAAACTTAAACTAACCCAAAATCAGTTTAAACCCATATTTAAACTTTGCTATGTGTTTTGGCTATAAATTTCAAAACCGAATAACTTGAATCGAACAATCCAACCAAATCAGTGAACACTCTTGCAATAAAGTATAAACCTTACGAGGTCCCTGACCTGTACAATTGAAATAGGCAATTTGTGGACTGATAGGTGCTAAAAAAAAACATCATAATCAATATCGGCCCATCTTGACCTTTGGTAGGCTCACTACCAAACAACAATTCTATATGGGCCAAACTTTGGCTTGGCTAGCTACACAAGCCCAACAGATATCCAAGCTAGACCCATTAGCAAAGTATCAACGCACCGTAAAAGTATAGTTTGTTATTCCTTCGGTCTCAAAATAAATGTACACTTTGTAAATACACAAACTTTTAAAAAATCACACCATCTACATTCTCCAACAACTAAATATTATCTCCACACACTAAACTCTCTTTTACTTGATTGAAATACATATGAACATTTATTTGAGACATCTCAAAATAGAAATATAAACATTTATTTTGAGAGTGAGGATACAAATAAATGAAAGTGGCACATCAGTTGTTCAGAGCTCTTTAGAGATGCACGGTTTTCGCAATTAAGATAAAAAAGAAGAAAATTACGGTTTGTTGACATGGAGCCTTCCTCAACACGATCACCATTGCCATAAGATATTTCTTTTCTTTTTTGTCGAATACATGTTTAAGGTAGCGTAGTGGTAACTGGTAAGGTCTTTCAAAATCATAGGAGGAGAGACAAAATAAATAAATTAATTAAAGGGTACATTGCAAGTTATGTCCCTATGATTTCTCATTTTTGCAAGAAATGGCTTTCAAAACTTAAAACTGCGAAAAATGTTCAAATGGTGTCCACTTTTGTGTGAATAATCTCTTTTGGCTAACATTCATTTAAAGTCCTCGTTAGTGGGCATGTGAAATGAATAATTACCCTCGCCTAATACAGGGACATTTTTTGCAATACTCTTGATTTTATTTTGATTTTATTTTGAGTTCCTAATTATCCCTCCACTATTACAAACCTAAATTTTATTTATCGCCACCCCCTCTGCCACCTCACAACCACCAAATCCCTTATTTCCTTTTTATTTTTCAAAACTGATATTTGTTATATGCTCATATGGACAGACACGTGCCAAGCATGTGACAGACTTAAACACAACCAAACCCATAACTGAATTTCCCTCCTTTATCATTTCCTTTAAATAGTTGTAATATTTCATTTCACATTTCTTAGTTTTTGATGTACTTTCTCTTTCAAGTTTGTAACAAACTTCAACAATCCAATAACAAACCCATTTTACATTTTACTTCAATTTGCATTCTTGTTATTGTAAATTTAGTGTTGTGTTGTGGTTAATCTCCAATCTCATTAGGATTCAGATTAAGCATGTAACAAATGGTATCAGAGCCATATCTTGCGACCTATTCACCATTAATAGCTGGAATTTGTTAGAGAGTAGTTAGGAAACCGTTTTCTGTTCAAATTATGTTACACCAGAAAATTTTCTGATCATTGGTTATCCACCATACAGACATAAACTTCGGTCACTCTAGACCATTCGTCTAATCCAAAATACGTTTATTTGTCATAATTGATCCGTTTTCCAATCAAAAACACATTAGTTAGGATGTGTATGGTGGAATACTCTGTTCTGGTGTAGCTACGGTTTCTTTTCTGATTAGTTGTTAGTTTGTTAGTCTGTTATAACAAGAAAATGGTGGGCACAAGAAACAGCAGTACAATGGAACCACATGTAGATGATAGCATCAAGAATTGGGTTACTAATTATGTTAACACTTCTATGGCTTCATTGGAAGACATATTGCTCAATTTCACTAATTGTGTTATTGATTTGATGAGTCAATATCAAGTGATGACTACTGATATGAATAGAATCAGGAATGGTGAGGGATCAAGTAGATTCAGTAGGATTGGTGATAAGGATTTAAAACGTACACTTTTAAGGGGTCATTTAAGCCCTTAATCGACCACTTTTATATCCGTTACTGCTTAATTTCGTTCCTTTTATCTTTTTAAGTCTCTTAGAAGCAAAATGCTGGAATGATGCACATTTGGACGAAAAGAAGTGAAAACATGAAGAAAATGGCTAAGTCAAGATCGAAGCCACTCAAGCTGCTCAAATTGAACCGACGGCGTCCCAATCAAAGGCGACGCCCTCCTCTATCTGATTTGATAAAACATACACCGACGACTCGGTGGAATTTTTGCTCATAACACCGACGGCGTCAGGCTTTGAAGAAGAAGGGCGTCACTCAGACTTTTCATCTCAGACGGCCCAGATCCAGAATCATGATGACATCCCATATGAAGACTGACGGTGTCACAACTCCAAGGTGACGTCGTCCCATCGATAACTTGGCCAAGACGAAAACCCTAATGACGGCGATCTGACGGCGTCCCACCATTAAGGCGACGCCGTCGCAAGTGTAAATCTATACATAGAATTTGATTTTTCTGCATTTAGAGAGGTAGAATTTTGGAGTAAAAACCCTAAACGTTTGTTGTCCGACTTGGACAGTATCTTAGGGTCCCAAACCCTATTTTACACATCAAGATAAGTGTTTTAATTCAATAGTATCATTATGTCTTCCATTGATTGTGTGTATGCTTGCTTGTTTAATATGTCTAGCTAAATTTCTTGTGTGTTTGCTTAGATCTATGAAACCTAGTAATTAATTATTGTTAGGTTGTCTCTTATCTTAATTGTAATTGGCTTAGGAGTGCAACTAGGCTATCGTTGTGTTTAATACTTGAATAATCTTTGTGAAAGTTAGTTTATGATTAATCTAGCGGATTTCGTAGGCTAAACCCAAAGGTAACCTCAAAGAGTTAGGGCATATGCACACCCTACGACTTTAGGAAGCACAGTCGCGTTAAGAATAAGGACGTGACAATTCAACAATCAATAAAAGATAACTAGGGAGTAATAGTATGTAGGTAAACACATTTTTAATCATCATACGAGCACACATCAAATAGACATAGCTACCCGTAGTATTAGACAATTAGAATAGTAGAAGTAATCGGTAGAAGTACCACCCCCAAACCTATTGCCCCGAAAATTTACCATTAGCTTTATAAAAAACCAATAAAAAGATAAAAAAATAATCATCCTCAACCCCCACCTTAGCGTAATACATTTCTTGCTAGCATTCCTATTCTCCTAGAGAACGATATCAATCTCCGAGGCTTACCCAATACTACACTACAACGATTAGGTTCACTGCCTAGGGTGTTGAAAAACTTGCTCGACGAAAAGCAAGTTCCTTTCACCCCGAACGCGTTTCGTACGCGCATCAAGTTTTTGGCGCCGCTGCCGGGGAATAGAATAGCTAGTTAGATTTTTATCTCGTTAAGGTTCCCTGCTTGATTCCTATCAAGTGAGATTTTTTTTCTCATTTATGGCTTCCTTGTAGTCTATCCCCCTTCTTTGTGTTTGTGTTCGTAAAACCCTTTTCATTTGTCGCTATGGCAAGTGAAGTTGCATTTGAATCATTAACAAATGAGGAACAATTGAATTTCACAGATAGGATTGCTTTTTATTGTTCTAATGAATTTGTGAGTGATCTTAGAGATATCCAAACGGAGATGGGTGTAAGGTTAGATGGATTTGATAAATTTTGTGCTTGTGTGGCTTCTATTCAACAATCATTGTTAGGATCAACTCCTTTTAGTGAGACCCTCTAGAAAAAATTTGAGAAAAGCTTCCTAAGCATAAACCATCAGTTGAATGAAATCATAGGCTTGTCTACATCACAACTTGAGGAGATAGATAAGGAGGATTTATCCAACCTTAGGCACCATGAACAAAAAGACCTAGATTTTAAGAACATGGAACCGAAATCTGAACAAGATTGTGAGATGGTTAGAGTTGAAATACTAAGTTGCATGTGTGGGATAGATTTCACAAAAACATATGACACGCATGAGGGATCCATTGGGCAAATAGAACATAGTAATCAAGTTTTTGCGAACGACTCTTATGAATCGGACCAAGAATTTGAAATGGCTAAAGAAGGATTCGAGATACTTAGGAGTGTATTTGGGCTAGATCATATTAAAACACATGATGAACATTTAGGTGATCTAGATATAATGGAGAGTGAGGTGGAAACTCCAAGCCTATAAGCCCTACCATCACTTGAGGAACACACACCGCCTATAATTTTCCCGGAAGAAGTAGAAGAGACTATAGGAACCCCGATTGATATAGAACCTTTGGACCAAACACCACTAGAGAATGTAGGTTTAGTTGCTTGTCATGACCTCTCTCTCAGTTCTAAGGAAGTTTCCAGTTTTGATGAACCAAAACCCTTAGATGTGAATCTAGGAATTGAATTAGGCCCCAATCCACCCATCAAAATAAATAGTCCAGGTAGTTGCGTGATAAAGGTAGTAGACTCTAAGCCATGTAGAGTGGAAGCTAATATAGGAGTAACCCAGGACCTTACACACTTACATCACCCATTCATGGTTGATTACAAGAAACATTATGGGTTTAAACCGGGTTTATTAGGTCAAGATGGATCCTTAACTAAGAATCTCTTGAAGTTGATAGAAGATTATCCATTTCTAGGAGAAAGACTTGATTCACCCGCTACACCAATAGAATTAGGTAAGGTTATAACGAATGGAGCACACCCCTTCGAGCATATAAATCACCCATCACCCTCTCCTCACGTAGCAAGTTTCCACCCTAAGGGTGCGTATCGCTACTATCACTCGCACTTAAGCTTAAGTGTAGGAAAAACTTCCCCTTTATCCGTTAAATAAGGGTAGAGTCAAGCTCGTGACTCGAACAAAAACAAGCGCTTCTTGGGAGGCAACCCATGTGTATTTGTTTTTCATCTTTATTTGTGTGTTTATATATCTTTTTCATTATTGTTTATTCTCATGTTTGATTTTGTGAAAATGCTTTATTTTGTCTTTAACCTCGTCTTAATTACATATAAAGGTATTTTACAAAAAGATAAGTGTAGGGAAGATTACATACATTTTTCAAGAACGTGAACATGAGAATTACAATTAGTGAAATTGATATATATATATATATATATATATGTGTTTGTTAGAGTCAAATGCTTGTATCGAGTCATAATGGATGTTTTCCAGGTTTTAAAGGTGTAATATTTCCACAATTTTTCCAGAAAAACGCAGCAGACCGGTTTTGTCAGACAACCTGACGGCGTCAGGATTAAAACCTGACGACGTCAGGTCAGCAGAAACAGTTTACACAAAAATTTTCGTTTCTTGTGCTACTTATAAATTTTTGAAATTCTCAGGTCTTAATTTTCCAGAAAATCTGCAAACATCCATTCCACAAGCATTATATCTTAGTGTAGTTGTGTCATATATAGTTTTACCGCCAATTTTAGGCGAAGGTTTCGTCTGTTTTCTTAAAAGTGTGTAGGTTATATTTAGCCAGAAGAAGAAACACAACATTGGATAGAGCTTATCACGTATACATTCTTCTTGGAAAAGAATTTAACCGCAACTTCACACGAATCCTACCAAGCTAATCAGGGGAGTGCTAGTTTCTTTCTCTTTTACTTACCTTCCTTTATCATAACTTAGATACTTTCGGGGAACATTGGGGACAATTTTCAGTTTAAGTGTAGGGAGGGAGAATAAAACGAGAACTTAGAAACTATGCTTATCCTTGATCATTTGTCTTGTCCTTAGTCATTTGTGTAATAAACTATGAGAAATATTTGTTAGGGCAATTTTAGCACCAAATTTAAAATTTTTTATGACATGTACGAGCAAAAACTTTAGTCTTAATAAAGCGTCTCATGGATAGGAGTTATATGACTAGCACAAAAAACCGTTTACCACTCAAATTCCACCCCAAAAATGTGAGGTTCGCCCCTAGATCTTTAGGGAAAAAGCATTCACCTTTAATGCTTAGAGAGTGTACCGGTAGTATAATAGATTCTAGAACTTGTTTTGTGATGCATTCCGAGATCGCTAGTGAGACTACACTTGTGTAGTTAGGAATAACTAAGTGATACGAGGCATTAGTATAGGATAACCCTTGTTTGAAACCTATAATATAATTACTTCTTCCACATCGGTTGAGTAATTACCCCACACCCTTGTGATGTACTCATCTTTTGTATACGATACCCCAAGTTAACCCCTCAGAGCATATCCTTTTCGCGGTTCTCGTGATGTTTCAGTTTTCCGGAATATCAATGAAGAGCATTGTTTACACCCAAATCGCCTTAGGCTACCTTGTATGCACTCATCTTTAGTGCATTATTGTTATCATTACTAAACCCTTAGTTCAAATATCTAGTTACTTGCATGGTTTCTAAGTCGAGTCATATTTTTTGTACACAGTTTTGGGATGATTGAGACTCATAGGTAAAAGTAATATTTTATGGAGTAACGGGAAGGAACGATAAATTCAAATTCCCTTTGTCTACGTAATTAAATACTTCAAGTGTTTTGATCTTTTCAAATCGGGTCAATTAGTGTTAGAGAAATAAAAACTCAAGTGTAGGGATGCTCCTATAAATCCCTTAGTAGAGTAAAATTGTATTCCCAAAAAAAAAAAAAGGAGTCTTAAAAAAAATGAAAAAAAACATACGGATTACCATCCTACATCTATCTTTATGTTTATGTTTTTAAATTTATGTATGTTTGTTTCAAGTTATCTAGAGTTTAGTGAGTCGAGTCTTGCCTTAGCAACACCATGCTTTTCATGCTTGTAACATAAGATTTTTGACTTGCCACTACTAAATCGCTTATCCAACAAAACCCTTTGGTTCCTTACCGTAAGCCTAACGTTACAACCATTTTAAAGACCTCTTAGATAGTTGTTCCTAGGTGCTTACGCCCAAGCGGTGGAGGTTTGATCTAGTCTCAAGCCTATGGTAATCTATGTACTAGGCCAGGTAATGAGTGTTTATCTTCCATTTCCATTTACTATATTTCATATAAACCCGAGAGAGAATCCAAACACCCCTTGTGAGGTGCTAGAATATAATTTCCGTGCTTGTTATGACTATTGCGGTGCTTTTACATGTTGTGAATTATTTTAAATCCATGCTTCATGCCCTCTAATTTATAGATTGATTAGCCAAAATCACATTTGCTTGAGGAAAAGCAAATACCAAGTGTAGGGATATTTGATAAGGATTTAAATGTACACTTTTAAGGGGTCATTTAAGCCCTTAATCGACCACTTTTATATCAGTTACTGCTTAATTTCAATCCTTTTCACTTTTTAGGTCTCTTGGAAGCAAAATGCTAGAATGATGCACATTTGGATGAAAAGGAGTGAAAACATGAAGAAAATGGCTAAGTCAATATCGAAGCCACTCAAGCTGCTCAAATTGAACCTGACGGCGTCCCAATTAAAGGGCGACGCCGTCCCTCTATACAGATTTGAGAAAAACATACACCAGACGTCTTAGTGGAATTTTTGCTCATAATACCTGACGGCGTCAGGCTTTGAAGAAGAAGGGCGTCACTCAGACTTTTCATCTCAGACGGCCCAGATCCATAATCATGACGACGTCCCATATGAAGACTGGCGGTGTCACAACTCCAAGGTGACGTCGTCCCATCGATAACTTAGCCAAGACGAAAACCCTAATGACGGCGATCTGACGGCGTCCCATCTATAAGGCGACACCGTCGCAAGCGTAAATCTATATATAGAATTCAATTTTTATGCATTTAGAGAGGTAGAATTTTGGAGTAAAAACCATAAACGTTTGTAGTCCGACTTGGACGGTATCTTAGGGTCCTATTTTACACATCAAGATAAGTGTTTTAATCCAATAGTTCATTATGTCTTCCATTGATTGTGTGTATTTTGCTTGTTTAATATGTCTAGCTAAATTTCTTGTGTGTTTGCTTAGATCTATGAAACCTAGTTATTAATTATTGTTAGGTTGTCTCTTATCTTAATTGTAATTGGCTTAGGAGTGCAACTAGGCTATCGTTGTGTTTAATGCTTGAGTAATCTTTGTGAAAGTTAGTTTATGATTAATCTAGCGGATTTCGTAGGCTAAACCCAAAGGAAGCCTCAAAGAGTTAGGGCATATGCACACCCTACGACTTTAGGAAGCACAACGCGTTAAGAATAAGGACGTGACAATTCAACAATCAATAGAAGATAACTAGGGAGTAATAGTATGTAGGTAAACACATTTTTAATCATCATACGAGCACACATCAAATAGACATAGCTACCCGTAGTATTAGATAATTAGAATAGTAGAAGTAATCGGTAGAAGTACCACCCCCCAACCAATTGCCCCAAGATTTTACCCTTAGCTTTCTAAAAAACCAATAAAAGATTAAAAAAAAAAGAATCATCCTCAACCCCCACCTTAGCGTAATACATTTCTTGCTAGCATTCCTATTCCCCTAGAGAACGATATCAATCTCCGAGGCTTACCCAATACTACACTACAACGATTAGGTTCACTGCCTAGGGTGTTGAAAAACTTGCTCGAAGAAAAGGAAGTTCCTTTGACCTCGAACGCGCTTCGTAAGCGCATCAATTGGGAAGTTGGAATTTCCCAAATTCTATGGAGATGATGTGAAAGGTTGGATGTATATAATCAAACAGTTCTTTGTAATTGATAGGGTGAGTGAAGAACATAAGGTTAAGATAGTCTCCATTCGGATGTATAATAGGGCTTTGGCTTGGCATTTGCAATTTATGAGGATACATGGAAATAATGTTGCTTCCCAGTGTATGAAGAGGCTGTTCTTAAGAGATTTGGTGAGGCTAATGAGGATCCCATGGCTGAACTTAAGAATTTTAGGTATAAAACTACAATGAAGCAGTATCAGAATGATTTTGAGGCTCTTTTAACTCAATAAACATAACAGAAGATCAGTCCATTAGCATGTACATAACTGGTCTCCCTGCTGCTGTAGAGATGAATGTGAGGATGTTCAAGCCAAGAACACTTGCAGATGCCTTTAGTTTGTCTAATATTCAAGAAGCTGCTTTGGCTCTTGCCAAACAAAGGTATACCACTCCAATTTTAACCACTCCTAAACCTGTTAATACTTTTGTGAATAGAAACATGAATTATCCTGCAAAGACTACAACTACTTTAGCTTTACCTCCACCTGTCAATCAAATTGTGGTTAGGAATAATTCAGTAAGTGAATTGAGGCCAAGGAAACAATTAAGTCAGAAAGAATTTGATGAAAAAAGGGCAAAAGGTTTGTGTTTTTACTGTGATAAGAAATACTTGCCTGGTCATAAATGTGAGGGTCAGATGTTTACTTTGGAAGTGAAGGGATTAGAGGAGGAGGAGGTAGAGGAGTGTTTGGAAGAAGGGGAAAAACATGAATTGAGTCAATTTAGTGAAGATACACCTCATATATCTCTTAATGCACTATCTTGTATCCCTACACACAACACTATGAGGCTTAAAGGGCATGTATTGAACCAATTGTTTCACATATTGATGGAATCAGGAAGTACACACAACTTTTTGGACTATCAAACAGCCAAAAGGCTTGGTTGTAACATTAGGAAAACCTGTCCCCTTCAAGTATCAGTGGCGGGAGGTACTAAAATGGTGAGCGAATATATGGTTAAAGGATTTCAATGAAAAGTAAATGGTGTTTTGTTTCAAGCTGATGTCATGTTACTACCATTGGGAGACTGTGATTTGGTTCTTGGAATTCAGTGGTTATCCATCTTGGGAACCATTTTGTGGAATTTTAAAGAGCTAAGAATGCAATTTGTTTACAAAGGGCAGAAGGTGTTACTAGGAGGTACAACACAATCTGAGATTGCTTGGTTAAATGGGAAAGAATTGGCTAGAGCAGTATTACCAAACAAGAGTGCTAAATTTTCTACTATGTGTTGTTTTGGCTCATCTGCTACACTAAATTTGATGCAATGTGTTAATACAAATAAGCCGTAAAAATATTTATTTATATTTTACGATCTTCTATTTCTTTGTCGATAACAAACGTAAAATCATTTTAACGAAACAAATAAAATACGTAAATGGTTTGAGCCAATAGTTTACTAACACACTTACATTTTCATATAAAACACTAAACAAGTAATAGTGTTTACAATTTATAGAAATACATATGTATAATAACTAGTGTTTACATAATATGGAAATGTGCATACTTATATTGTAATGGGTAAAAATCTAAGTACTTGACCCATTGACTAGATACACTGAATGTAGTTGGGTAAAACCCAAAATCCATGACCCATACCCATGGAGCTTGATCCATAACCCATGACCCATTGCATGACATCATGCATGAAGTCATGTTGTGTATTGTCCATGGTCCATGACCCATGACCCATGATTCAATGTCTAGATACATTGCATCTTGTATAACCCATGGTTCATAACCCATAACCCATAACCCAGTTTGCAACCCAAAATTCAGAATTAAGCTAACCCAGACTTGCGGATCCTTTGGATTGCACTAGCCGGATCCCTCTAGGAAGGGATCCATGGGAATTGGGGAACAATAGAGAAAATTGCCTATAAATAGTGAGCCATTTCTCTCTTGCAACTCACCCCTTTTACACATACTCTCTCTTAGTATTGTAAACTCTCTAACCTCAGATCCAAAGGATCTTTCTATGTAGTTTTGTGTTTATGTGATTCTCTAGGTTCCTCTTAAAGGCGAGATCACCACCACTTGAAGTCGAGCAAGCTCAAGTCCATGGGTTGCCAAGCTTCGTCATCATCAAGACTACCGGGTTATCTTGCCGATAGTTCTTTCCTCCTCCTTAGAAGTGTTGTGTTGAAGTCATAAGTGAAAGATTCCAAACGGGTCAAGTGGAAGGCATTAGTGAAAGGTGCTTATTCATTCATCATTTTTGGTCAACCGAATCGCAAAACATTTAAAAAACACCAAATGCATCAAAATACTTAAAATATCTCAAAATTGTGTTTTATATGTTTCGGATGCAAAATTATCAAAACAAATGAAAACGAACAAAGTTTTCATAATTGGCGCTTTCAGCCCCCAACTTTTAAAAATGGCAACTTTAGTCCTCGAATTTCAAAGATTGACAAAATTTACCCTCGACATTTTAAATTGGAAAATGAACATTTTAGTCCTTTGGTAATTCTTACTTGTCAAAATTGGTCATTTTGATAAATTTTGAAAATTGCTAATTCAATTCTTCAAGTTTCGTAAAATGGTAAAATGGTCCTACATTATTTGAGATTTACAAGTCCAACCTTGGATCATTTTTCAAGATGTACCAAGATGGTCCTCGAATTTTCGCTTTGCGCTTTAACCCTAAAGTCTCATATGGGTTCATAACTAATTCTAAGTCCAAGTTAAACTCTCAAGCCCAATAACCCACGACCCACACCCCACCGCTTTTCCTCCTCCTCTCCTTTCTCCGAAACCCGTAACCAACATCATCCTTTACCCAGATTCCACCATCCCAAAACACTCAACCGCCTTTAATCCTTTTACCCGCTTATACCCAAATCCCAAACCCACTAAGCTTCTCACCTTTCCTAGGTGGCCAAGCTGGCAATCCAAGCTTCAAAAGATCCATGGACTGCCTCGATTCATGCTCATATACCTAACATATTGATGGTCGAGATTGAAGCTAAGAAAGCACAAGATGTCCAAGAAGCTCATTCTCTCTCCGTGAAGAAACACAAGCTTATTTGAAGACCCTTCCTAGAACTAGTATAAATAGAGGACATTGTAGCCAAGTTCAAAAGAGGGTTTTAGTAGTTTAAAAGTTTAGTTTCTGCTTTTAAATTGTAATTTGTCTTTTAAGTTAATGAAAAAATTCTCTTTTAGCTTATTAGTTTAATTTTTCTGCTTATATGCAAATAAGCACTTTTGTGCTTATTTGCTTATTGTCATTTATCAACTGTTCTAAGGACTTATTTTAAGCTACAAATCAGTTTTGTAAAAAGGAATTCAAGCCAAGTTGTTTTGAAAATCATTTTCTTAAGTTTTATACCCCATCAGGGGTGTTTGGCATTAGCTTGTTTAAGGTACCAAATAGTTTTTTTTTACCCATTTTAATTGTTAAAGTCAAACTCGTTTCAAGATTTTAGTTAGTCATTAATAGATTAGAAACCACTTTATCAAGTTTTGAACAAGTTGGTGCGCACAAAAAAGAAAAAAAATTATTTCGCCTAAAAAAGCGCATAAGAGCAGTGACCTCAAACCATTGCTCAAAGGCCTTTAGGCGACTTATTTTTGGTCAAAACTTTTCAAATTGCCTTTTCTTGCATCTCTACGTACCCATCTTTAGTTGTCTTTACTTGATTTGCACCTAGGATAGTTTAATCTTAGCGAATATAGCACTAGAAATCTGTCCCTCGCCAATTTTTTTGAAACTCCATCAAAAAAAGTGTCCAATCTAAGCTGATTAAAGCTCCCCTTGGCTCCTAGTTGGTTATTTTTACATGTCCACTGTACTAACTTAATTTTTGCAGCTTTCATTTGGTTGGGAAGTCCCCTTATCAGCTTATTAATTAAGCTCAAAACAGGCCCTTCAGGCTGTTTAGACCCTGCAGCTTGCAATCCCACAGCAGCCATGTCTCTTTCTTTTAGTGCTTATTTAATTAACCTTTAGCTTATTTAGTAACTTTTATTGCTATTTAGTAAATTTAGATTAACTTAGCATAGTTCAGCTTATTAGTGCTTATTGAGCCTATTCGATTAGTTTATTTCTCACTATAGCTTTAGGACTCATCCTTAGCTTAGCTTATTATCTCATTAGTTTAGGATTCCCTCACAGCTTATGCCAACTGTTTCCCCGTTAGTATTGCTTAATTGTAGCTTATCAGTGCACTTCTTAGCTTAAATGTTTATTCATTTTGATTTTTTAGTGCTTGTTTAGTTTATTTCACACTAAAACGGTCAAAGGGTGTTTGGTTGTATCTCTTGCTTACTGTTGGAATAAGCTGAGTCAAACAGCTTATTGCACTGGTCTTAAAAACATAGTTTTCACAAAAGTTCTTGGGTTTAGTTGTATCTTTAAACTTCAAAAAGAAAATCCAAAAAAAAAATGTTTTGCAAAAAACTGGCATAGCTGGGACTCGAACCCACGCCATCTAGCTCACACACAACACGCTTACCGTTTGCCCTTGGGACTTGTCTCATTAAAATGTTGCACTATTAAATACTTAGGGTAAGTTAGCAGTTTTCATTATAAGCACTTCTTGGCTTATTTCGCAGCTTATTTCCAAAACAACCATGTGTTTTCTTATTTTTCTCTGATTGAGCACTGTTCAAAGTACTTTTAGTGATTTTTCCAGATTTTTCCCAATTAGTTTGGTATTTTTAATTATTTAATTAGTGTAAAATCGTTTTTAATTCGTAATAAATAAAACAAGAGTCGAAAAAATTCCCGGCTTTTTTCTAAAATTATTTTTAGTCAATTAGAACGTAGGAAAATTGATATCACACCCGTAGCCCTTAAATTGCAAAAGTTTTACGTTTTTGGCTCGGGTGGTTGCTGCTTTTAGCGTTTTTGCATTTTAGCACTCTAGGATGTAGTTTAGCGTCGTTTTATTGTTTCTTAGGATTAGTAGTAGTTTATTTAGAGTTTACTTTGTTTTACGATTTTATTTTCATTCCCGTTCTTTAATTTGTAGAATAACGATATCAAATTCCAAATTTGTTAAACCAATTCAAGTCCTAATCACGAAACTAATCGACAATCAATTTCACACCTCGTTGGGACACGACCTGTGGAAATCACTTCCGGTATCACTTTTATCACACCGTAAGGTTTGATACGTTGATCTTTTCCTAAAGGGGTTAATTTGTCAAGTTTTACGGTTAATTTGATATCGTTGATATTGTGTTTGTTTTCACCTCTCACCTTTACACGAATCAAATTTTGGGCGCCACGCCGGGAGGTGTGTTGCGACAATATCGTGAAGTTTTTGCGATTAGTGACTTGAAGATCCTTCCTCGTGAAGTTACCGTTTTCATAAAATCCAAAACCAAAAATATTCTTCTCATTCCTCTTATTCGTTGATTCTATTTCTCTTACCTCTTTTGCCGCTTAATTCTATCCTTCGTATCCTCTCGATCACCAATTCTATTTCTTTAACCCTCTACATGTTTAATTCTCATGGCGACGATCGATTATCGTCGTTGCTTTCACTGCAAAAACCATATGGAAGAGGATCAAGTTTATTGTCTCAATCCCGAATGTTTATGTAAGCGATGTGGTAGGGCTGGTGCTAGCAAATATTGCTATTGGTGCGAATTATCCGATAAAAACTCTCTCGATGATTCTCCAAGTTTTTCTGACCAACCGCCACAACCCGAGATTTGTTCTATTGTTTCTGAGCCTAAACCGTCTAGATTTGATCCAAATCTTTCGCGATTTGGTTAAGGTTAAGAGAAAAGAGCAAGAACCGAGACCAAAATGGAAGTGGTGGAAATTGCTAGCTCGAGAGCACACCACTTGTCCCACCTCCTAATCTTCAAACCTTTTCGGACGATTTCATGAACATTGTTCAAAATTGCTTAAATGAATTTTGTCAAATTTCAACTTCTGGAAATACTGCTTTACCTAACATTTGTGATGTTGTTGAGCCCTCGATTCCTACTCCCGCATGCCGAGATATCTTCATTCGATCAAGAGTATTGCTACGGTTGTGGAGACTTGTTACCACAAGGTTTTCGTTGTTACAAATGTATGCGCGAGTGGTGTGGAAACTATCTTGTCAATGGATGTTGTTCGATTTGTGCCGAGAATTCATTCACTTATGATTCTAACCCGAACTCTTTCAATTATCCTCAAAACGATTTCAACTACCCTCCACAAAATTCATTCGAGCCACAACCAGTATTATCAAGATTTCAATGATTCATCATTTCAAAGTTTCTCTCCCAATACCTTCATTGTGCTAAGTGTGGGGTCCTCATGATGATTATCAATGTCAATCGTGGAATCAAAATTACTATGGACCCGATCCTTGTTATAACACTTCCGGATTTGACCACATCCAACCCCACAACTTCCCATTATTGATCAATTTCCTCGTATAATTCTTGAGGAACTTTCCGAGGAACAAGCCGCTAGAACGAAGATTTCTAGCCGATGAGCGAGCAGCTCAAAAGCTTCTCCTATTTAACGAAGCCGCTCAACAACGCTTATTTAACTAAGCTTGCCGTCTAGATGACGAGGATGAGGAAGATTGGGAGACGAAAAAGGACAAGGTGCATATCTCAAGCCCACAAAGTACCGCACATGTCCACTCTCCACCCTCATATTGCTTATCTACCATGGAACCTTCAAATAACCTTTTAATGGGGGACGAGCATCTTAGCACTATTCCGGAAACGGAATCGTCTTGTGTTGAGAACCTTGTCCCAAACCCAAGTGAATCCGAGGTTATTTCTGGTGATATGTGTGATGACCCTCTCGATGATGATTCTTCTCCCACCCCAAAACTATCTGTTGAGATGACCTCCGAGTCTGAAAATGATTATACGTCGTTTGATGATTCTTTATCATGTGGAGACATCGAGTATGTTGAGGAAATTCCTTCTGAGCTCGTCAGCTTGGAAGAAGTGAGAGACGTTGATCCCGATGATCTTGATACGGACACTGATTTTGAGACGGATGATGAAGATATTCTTGTTGTGTCCGAGAAACCTTTCATTACGGCATTCACTAATCCTCTGTTTGATTTCGATTCTGAATTCACTCTAGTTTCGGATAACCCCATCTTTGATATTCAGAATGAGGATAGTGACATTTTTACATCTCCTTCTTTACCCGAAGAAAAGAATAGTGGCAATCCCACTTCGACGTTAGACCTTCTCGAGGAGTTCTCCGATGAACTCGCTCTCGTTGATCATTCTCCATCGGGAGATGATGATGTGCACTTCGACTTTGAAGCCGACCTCACTAAATTGGAAAATCTTCTTTACAATTGGTCTTCTGATAATTCGTCGAGTGACACTCTTATAGAAGAGGTCGACTTTCTTTCTCCGGATGACTCGATACCTTCGGGTTTTCAGAGTGACGATTATGGAAGAGGTCCATCATCCACTCGTCCGCCTGCTAAACCGCCGGATGATGGAACCTCTTCAGAGCCCGATACGGACGTTTTCATTGCTACAATGGTGGATAAGATTTTCGAACATTCCGTCAATGTTCCTCAATCCAATCTTTTGCCCACCCATCCCAACCGTTGTCAACTCATTGTCACTTTGCCTTCTCCTCCCATTTCTTCTCCATGTCTTAACTCCTACGGGAGTGAAGATACCATCTTTGACCCCGACATTTCTCATTCTTTTGAGCCGGCTATATCTCATCGGAGTGGAACTTTCAGCACATTCAATGTTTATCTAAACCATTTGAATGAAAGTCCGATGGCGATTTTCTATTCCACTTGCTCCCCCATGGACCAATGAATTCGGGGTCGAGTCAAGCTAGCGACTCGGGAAACAAAAATAGTAGCATTACATGGGTTTTCACCTGTGTGTACCACCCTAGTGTGGGGGTGTTGCCCCCCGCTGTTGTATATAAGTTTTCTAAAATAAAAATAAAAAATAAAAAAAATAAATAAAAATTTCAAATAATGGCCGTAGTATTTCCCTTTTACGTTCTATGTTTCGCATAACCGCCGGTGACTTTGAATATTGAGGCAATATTCATTTCTAGTGTGGGGGAATTCTCACGAATTTTATCATATGTATTACCATCTTATTCCCCATTTTTGGCCAAAATTTTTTGGAGTAAGTGTTTTGCACTTACTCACCACGATTATCATCCGCCGTGTCTTATAAACAAAAGGATTGGCTAATCCAGAGCAAACGGCTCTTGGTAAAGATATCTCAAACCGCTGATTTGGTTTGTAATTTGCCCAAATTGTATGGTGTTCATTTCACCATATCTTTAATTAGTGAAGAGTTGGCTAGCCCGCAAGTTTATGGCTTGTGGTAAAGGCGCAAAACCATAATTGGTAATCACCACCAAAGATATTTTATCTAAGAGTTGGCTAGTCCGTATAAACGGCTTCGTAAAGACAAATCAAAACCGTTGAAAGTCGGTGGTTTGCTCAAAATCATATGGTTATCGGTGTACCATAGTTCTTACTTGAACTAAAACATTTGGCTACTCCAAGTAATGGCTTTTGGTAAAGAGATTCAAATCCATTAAGTTTTTCAAAAGATTGCTAGGGACTAGCAATGGTTTAGTGTGGGGATTAGGAATTTCACGAATTTTATCATATGTATTACCATCTTATTCCCCATTTTTGGCCAAAATTTTTTTGGAGTAAGTGTTTTGCACTTACTCAACTATTTTATTATCATCCAGTGTCTTATAAACAAAAGGATTGGCTAATCTAGGAGCAAACGGCTCTTGGTAAAGATATCTCAAATCCGTTGACGGCTTGCAATTTGCCCAAAATTGTATGGTGTTCACCACCATATCTTTAATTAGTGAAGAGTTGGCAGCCCAAGTTTATGGTTTGTGGTAAAAGGCTACAAAACCATAATTGGTAATCACTCACCAAAGATATTTTATCTAAGAGTTGGCTAGTCCGTAGCAAACGGCTTCTAGTAAAGACAAATCAAAACCGTTGAAAGTCGGTGGTTTGCTCAAAATCATATGGTTATCGATGTACCATAGTTCTTACTTGAACTAAAACATTTGGCTACTCTTAAGTAATGGCTTTTGGTAAAGAGATTCAACCATTAAGTTTTTCAAAAGATTGCTAGGGACTAGCAATGGTTTAGTGGGGATTTGATGAGTGCTTATTCACTCATCATTTTGGTCAAATCAAGCTGCAAAACATTTAAAACACCAAATGCATCAAAATACTTAAAATATCTCAAAATTGTGTTTTATATGTTTGGATGCAAATTATCGAAAACAAATGAAAAACGAACAAAGTTTGCATAATTGGCGCTTTAGTCCCCAACTTTTAAAATGGCAACTTTAGTCCCCTGAATTTCAAAGATTGATGATTTACCCTCGACATTTTAAATTGGAAAATGAACATTTTAGTCCTTTGGTAATTCTTACTTGTCAAAATTGGTCATTTTGATAAATTTTGGAAAATTGCTAATTCAGTCCTTCAAGTTTCAGAAAATGGTAAAAATGGTCCCTACATTATTTGAGATTTACAAGTCCAACCCTTGGATCATTTTTCAGTATGTACCAGTATGGTCCCTGAATTTTCAGTTTTGGCAGTTTTAACCCCTAAAGTCTCATATGGGTTCATAACTAATCCTAAGTCCAAGTTAAACTCTCAAGCCCAATAACCCACGACCCACACCCCACTGCCTTTCCCTCCTCCTCTCTCCTTTCTCTGAAACCCAGAACCAACATCATCCTTTTACCCAGATTCCACCATCCCAAAACACTCAACCTGCCTTAATCCTTTTACCCAGTTATACCCAAATCCCAAACCCACTAAGCTTCTCACCTTTCCTAGGTGGCCAAGCTGGCAATCCAAGCTTCAAAAGATCCATGGACGGCTCAGATTCATGCTCACATATACCTAACATATTGATGGCTGAGAATGAAGCTAAGAAAGCACAAGATGTCCAAGAAGCTCATTCTCTCTCTGTGAATAAACACAAGCTTATTTGAAGACCCTTCCTAGAACTAGTATAAATAGAGGACATTGTAGCCAAGTTTGGCAGTAGGTTTTAGTAGTTTTAAAAGTTTAGTTTCTGTTTTTAAATTGTAATTTGTCTTTTAAGTTAATGAAAAAATTCTCTTTTAGCTTATTAGTTTAATTTTTCTGCTTATATGCAAATAAGCACTTTTGTGCTTATTTGCTTATTATCATTTATCAACTGTTCTAAGGACTTATTTTAAGCTACAACCGCTTTTGTAAAAGGAATTCAAGCCAAGTTGTTTTGAAAATCATTTTCTTAAGTTTTATACCCCATCGTGGGTGTTTGGCATTAGCTTGTTTAAGGTACCAAATAGTTTTTTTACCCATTTTAACTGTTAAAGTCAAACTCGTTTCAAGATTTTAGTTAGTCATTAATAGATTAGAAACCACTTTATCAAGTTTTGAACAAGTTGGTTTGCACAAAAAAGAAAAAAAAAATTATTTCTGTCTAAAAAAAAACTGCACAAGAGTAGCAGCCTCAGCTGCTGTTCAAAGGCCTTTTAGGCAGCTTATTTTTTGGTCAAAACTTTTTCAAATTGCCTTTTCTTGCATCTCTACGTACCCATCTTTAGTTGTCTTTACTTGATTTGCACCTAGGATAGTTTAATCTTAGCGAATATAGCACTAGAAATCTGTCCCTCGCCAATTTTTTTTGAAACTGCATCAGTAAAAAAAAGTGTCCAATCTAAGCTGATTAAAGCTCCCCTTGGCTCCTAGTTGGTTATTTTTGCATGGCCACTGTACTAACTTAATTTTTGCAGCTTTCATTTGGTTGGGAAGTCCCCTTATCGCCTTATTAATTAAGCTCAAAACAGCCCTTCAGTCGTTTAGACCCTCGCATTTTGCAATCCCACAAAGTACCATGTCTCTTTCTTTTAGTGCTTATTTAATTAACCTTAGCTTATTTAGTAACTTTATTGCTATTTAGTAAATTTAGATTAACTTAGCATAGTTCAAATTTTATTAGTGCTTATTGAGCCTATTCGATTAGTTTATTTCTCACTATAGCTTTAGGACTCATCCTTAGCTTAGCTTATTATCTCATTAGTTTAGGATTCCCTCACGACTTATGCCAACTGCTTCCCGTTAGTATTGCTTAATTGTAGCTTATCGTTGCACTTAGCTTAAATGTTTATTCATTTTGATTTTTAGTGCTTGTTTAGTTTATTTCACACTAAAACGGTCAAAGGGTGTTTGGTTGTATTTCTTGCTTATCGTTGGAATAAGTTTGAGTCAAACGACTTATTGCACCGGTCTTAAAAACATAGTTTTCACAAAAGTTCTTGGGTTTAGTTGTATCTTCAAACTTCAAAAAGAAAATCCAAAAAAAAAATGTTTTGCAAAAAACTGGCATAGTTGGGACTCGAACCCACGCCATCCAGCTCACACACAACACGCTTACCGTTTGCCCTTGGGACTTGTCTCATTAAAATGTTGCACTATTAAATACTTAGGGTAAGTTAGCAGTTTTCATTATAAGCACTTCTTGGCTTATTTCGCAGCTTATTTCCAAAACAACCATGTGTTTTCTTATTTTTCTCTGATTGAGCACTGTTCAAAGTACTTTTAGTGATTTTTCCAGATTTTTCCCAATTAGTTTGGTATTTTTAATTATTTAATTAGTGTAAAATCGCTTTTAATTGTAATAAATAAAATAAGAGTCGAAAAATTCCTGGATTTTTCTAAAATTATTTTTAGTCAATTAGAACGTAGGAAAATTGATATCACACCTGTAGTCTTTAAATTGCAAAAGTTTTACGTTTTTGCTCGGGTGGTTCTGCTTGCTTTTAAGCGTTTTGCATTTTAGCACTCTAGGATGTAGTTTAGCGTCGTTTATTGTTTCTTAGGATTAGTAGTAGTTTATTTAGAGTTTACTTTGTTTTACGTATTTTATTTTCATTCCCGTTCTTTAATTTGTAGAATAACGATATCAAATTCCAAATTTGTTAAACCAATTCAAGTCCTAATCACGAAACTAATCGACACCGTCAATTTCACACCTCGTTGGGACACGACCCAGGGAAATCACTTCCCGGTATCACTTTTATCACACCCGTAAGGTTTGATACGTTGATCTTTTTCCTAAAGGGGTTAATTTGTCAAGTTTTACGGTTAATTTGATATACGTTGATATTGTGTTTGTTTTCACCTCTCACCTTTACACGAATCAGTGCCGAAGGGTCAAGACAAAGGCATTAGTGAAAGGTGCCGAAGGGTCGTGTCAAAGGCATTAGTGAATGGTGCCAAGGGGTCATGTCAAAGGCATTAGTGAAAGGTGTCAAGGGTATGTACAAGATAGATTAGTGTGGGTTAAAGGATAGTGAGATCCTTATGATGTTGTTATAAGGAGTGTGTCTCTTTTGGGATAGTTATTGTGTAGTGTTGGGTAGTAGTTCCTCCTTTGTAATGGAACTTGGTATCTAGCCTTGTACCGGATAAAGTGTAGGCGACGTTGTGATAGGTTTAGTTCTACCTCGTGGAAGAACCCGGTGTCTAGCCTTGTACCGGATAAAGAGTAGGCGACGTTGTGAAGGCTTCTCTGCCACATTAAGGAGATTGTGTTGTGCAGTGCTTACGAACTCTCAAGTAGGTGACTCGGGGAGTGGAGTAGGGCAAGGAAGGAGTCCTTGTAGCTGAACTACTATAAATACTCGCGTTGTGGTTTTGTGTTTCTTACTCTTTATCTTTGCATTACTTATTTATATTCTTATCTATCAACATCCAACATACACATTAAATAGATTGAAATAAGTAGATCTAAATATTTTAAAACGAAGTTTTAATCGGTAAAACTATTCAACCCCCCCCCCTTTTAGTTTTCCACAATTGGTACCAGAGCTTCGTTACCAAGTTTCTTAGAGTATATTGTACTTTAAAAACTTGATACGATCCGTGTATGTTTGGAAACTACAAAGAAGGAAATTTCTTAAAACAAAAAGTCATGTTTCTAGAAATCATTTTATTTTAAATGTTGGATAGTGATAGATTATTCTAACTATTTCTCGTTAAGAAATCTTCTTGCTAGGACTCTTCCAAAAGACTTCATTTCTATCCAAAGAAAAATGAAGCCAACACACAAGGAATAACTCAAAAGTAATCTCAACCTACTTCTACTAAGTACAAAGAATTACTTTAAAAGCTCATGAAGTATTTCAGGTCTATGGTCTCTAAAACCATAAAAAGAACTTAGAGGTTTGTTCACTTACCCACAAACTAGTTGATCTTTACTTAGAAAAATCTTATATGGATATGTTGATGATATGTGCCTTTCTTCTATGTTAAAAATCATGCATATAAATATTGTCTTATAAAACTATTAGGACTCTAACTTCAAAAGTCGCAAGTCTCCAAAAAAAAGGTCTCTCTTCACTACTTTCCTTACTTACTCATCATCGGGAATAGTATTCCTTTTTTATTCTCTTAAAGATACTAAAGATTATCAAACCTACGCCGTTATCGCAAAATAGACCTTTGATGGTTAACTTACCAAATAATCAATTAACCGTCAAAACACCTTGGCCAAACGTCTATTCAATTAGAAACATCATTCTACAAGCTCTTTTTCAAAATAAGCTATTGTATAACTTATCAAAAGTAAAAGAATAAATTCAAATACATCTTTTTCTATCTACAGTAGCCGAATCCCATAAGTTGTACTAGCCGGATCCTTAAAGTAATGGATCCGGGGGAACCGTGCCACAGACATCAGCTATACGCTTTTCAAAACCCAAAATAATCCATTTTTTCCTCTTCCTACAAACTCAAAAAATAACCCAATCTCTGCTTCAAAATCTATAGGACTTCATATTCTCAAGCATCTCATTCTTGAACATCATTGTAAGTAATTACACTCATATGTTCTATTCATCATAATCTTCATCCTAGGGTTTATGGTTTTTAGATTTTTTAATTAAGATTCAATTGATCACCAATTGAAGAAATTAGGTATTGTTGATAAGGATTTAAAACGTACACTTTTAAGGTGTCATTTAAGGCCTTAATCGACCAATTTTATATCCATTACTGCTTAATTTCGTTCCTTTTCACTTTTTAGGTCTCTTGGAAGCAAAATGATGGAATGATGCATAATTGGACGAAAAAGAGTGAATACATGAAGAAAATGGCAAAGTCAAGATTGAAGCCACTCAAGTCAGCTTCAATTGAACAGACGGCGCTCTAATCAAAGGCGGCCTACGCCGTCCCTCTATACTGATTTGATAAAACATGCACGGATGACTCGGTGGAATTTTGCTCATACAACTGACGTCGCCAAGCTTTGAAGAAGGCGCCACTCGACTTTTCATCTCAAACGTCCCGGATCCGGAACCAAGACGACGTCCCACTGAAGTCCCGACGGCGTCACAACTCTAAGGTGACGCCCGTCCATGGATAACAGCCAAGACGAAAACTCTAATGACGACGATCGACGGCGTCCACCTATAAGGCGGCCGTCGCACGTGTAAATCTATATATAGAATTCGATTTTTCTGCATTTAGAGAGGTAGACTTTTGGAGTAAAAACCCTAAACGTTTGTAGTCCAACTTGGACAGTATCTTAAGGTCCCAAACCCTATTTTACACACCAAGATAAGTGTTATAATCTAAAGTATCATTATGTCTTCCATTGATTGTGTGTATGCTTGCTTGTTTAACATGTCTAGCTAAATTTCTTGTGTGTTTGCTTAGATCTATGAAACCTAGTTATTAATTATTGTTAGGTTGTCTCTTATCTTAATTGTAATTGGCTTAGGAGTGCAACTAGGCTATTGTTGTGTTTAATGCTTGAATAATCTTTGTGAAAGTTGGTTTATGAATGACTTAGTGGATTTCGTAGGATAAACCCAAAGGTAACCTCAAAGAGTTAGGGCAAAGGCACACCCTACGACCTTAGGAAGCACAACGCGTTAAGATAAGGTGTGACAATTCAACCATCAATAAAAGATAACTAGTGAGTAATAGTATCTAGGTAAACACATTTTAATCATCATACGAGCACACATCAAATAAACATAGCTACCGTAGTATTAGATAATTAGAATAGTAGAAGTAATCGTAGAAGTACCACCCCCAACCATTTGCCCCGAGATTTTACCCTTAGCTTTCTAAAAACCAATAAAAGATAAAAAAAAAAAAAAAAAAAAAAAAATCATCCTCAACCCCACCTTGGCGTAATACATTTCTTGCTAGCATTCCTATTCCCCAGAGAACAATATCAATCTCCGAGGCTTACCCAATACTACACTACAACGATTAAGTTCAATGCCTAGGGTGTTGAAAAACTTGCTCGATTTAAAAGGAAGTTCCTTTGACCCCGAACGCCGTCAGACGCGCATCAAGTTTTTGGTGCCACTGCCGGGAATAGAATAACTAGTTAGATTTTTATCTCGTTTAGGTTCCCTTGCTTGATTCCTATCAAGTAAGATTTTTTCTCATTTTTAGCTTCCTTGTAGTCTATCCCCCTTCTTCGTGACTTTGTTAGTAATCCTATCACTTTTCATTATGGAAGGTGATAACCCACTACCACATCACCCAATTCCCATCAACCCACCACCAATTGACACGCCAAGAGGCCGTACTCTTGGTGAATACTCTAGACCGAGCCACCAAGGCTATAAGAACACCATTGAGCTCCCCGATCAAGCTCAAACTACGGCCCTGCGATCCGACACCATCCGGTTGGTGCAAAACGGATGTACATTCCATGGACTTCGTTCCGAAGATCCTAATCAACATCTCAAGGACTTCTTTAAAATCGTTGATTCCATCGACCTTGATGCTACCACACGGGAGACCACGCATTTGCGTCTCTTCCAATTCTCTCTACGGAACCAAGCTAGTAAATGGCTTTGGCGTCTTCCCACAGGATCTATTTCAAGTTGGGATGATCTCACTACCCGTTTCCTTGCTAAGTTTTGCCCACCCACCCCAATTCAACCACTTGACCATCATTCCTTCAACCTTCTTCACAACCAAATCACTAGTGAAATCGATGAGCCTAAGGATTGCATATGATAAATGAGAATGTAGAAAATAGTGCATATTTCAATCGTTACCCCACCAAGGAAGAAGTACCTTACCACCAATACATAATAGACAATCCTCAATCACCCATCATTAGAATATGCCCAAAGATTATGAGAGGAAATACTTGGAACATCAAGATCCCTTGTATGATTGGATATAGGAATGTCGAGCCCCCTTACATAGATACGGAATCCCCCATCAACGTGATATCATCAGCTGTTTACAATGACATAATGAATGAGCGACTTAAGATTAGGAGGGACCCTAAGTATCCTGGTGGGGTTTGCAATTTTGTGGGAAGAGTCAAGGATGTACACGTTTTGTAGGAAACTTCACCTACTTAGTTGATTTTATGGTCCTAGAAGATATAGGATGTGTCATCGACTATAGCTTGTCCCAAGTTGTGTTAGGAAAACCGTTTGTTGAAAAATCCAAGTTAAGTTATAACAAGTCCGAGGGAACGGTTAGATTTGTAGAAGGGGACGATGAAATTACTTATAGGATGCCTTGGAAGATGAATGAATATGGCCCTTTATCCCTTTATGAACGAGATAGCATTAGAGCTTTTGATGAAAAGAGCGAAGAAGAAGTTGAAAAAGGCTTGAACTTTATGTGGGAGAAAAGGAGGCTTTACTATAGGGATTGTTTGACCCTATGACCTAGGTATAGAGTAGATGCGAATTTTGTCAATATGATAGTGTTTTCATTGAGGATGAAAAACGAGACAACATAGGAGCACAACTTCGAGTCTAGCTACAAGACTCATAAATAAAGAAAAGCGCTTCGTGGGAGGCAACCCATGCTTAATTGTTTGCTTGTTTGTGTGTCATATATCTTTTTCATTGTTGTATCTTCTCATGTTTGATTTTGTGAAAATGCTTTATTTTGTCTTTAACCTCGTCTTAGTTACATATAAAGGTATTTTAGAAAACGATAAGTGTAGGGAAGATTACATACGTTTTTCAAGAACGTGAACATGAGAATTACAACTAGTAAAATTGATATATTTGTGTGTTTGTTAGAGTCAAATGCTTGTATCGAGTCATAATGGATATTTTGCGTGAATTTTCCGTGTTTTAAAGGTGTAATTTTTCCAGAAAACGCAAAGTACGGTTGGCCGTTATGACAACTGACGGCGTCAGATTAAAGCTCGACGACGTCAGTCAAGTAAACGACTTATCAAAAATTTCATTTTCTGTGCTACTTATAAATTTTTGGAAATTCTCATGTCTTAATTTTCCAGAAAAACTACAAACATCCATTCTACAAGCATTATATCCTAGTGCAGTTGTGTCATATATAGTTTTACCGCCGATTATACGCGAAGGTTTCGTTTGTTTTCTTAAAAGTGTGCAGGTTATATTTGGCAAGAAGAAGAAACACAACATTGGATGGAGCTTATCACGTATACATTCTTCTTGAAAACGAATTTAACCGCAACTTCACACGGATCCTACCGAGCTAATCAGGGGAGTACTAGTTTCTTTCTCTTTTAATTACCTTCCTTTATCATAACTTTGATACTTTCGGGGAACATTTGGGACAATGTTCAGTTTAAGTGTATGGAGGGAGAATAAAACGGGAACTTTGAAACTATTCTTATCCTTGATCGTTTGTCTTGTCCTTGGTAAATTGTGTAATAAACTATGAGAAATATTTGTTAGGGAAATTTTAGCACCAAATTAAAAAAAAAATTATGACATGTACGAGCTAAAACTTTAGTCTTAATAAAGCATCTCATGGATAGGAGTTATATGACTAGCACAAAAAACCATTTACCACTCAAATTCCACCCCAAAAATGTGAGGTTCGCCCCTATATCTTTAGGAATAAATCATTCACCTTTAATACTTAGAGAGTGTACCGGTAGTATAATAGATTCTAGAACATGTTTTGTGATGCATTCCGAGATCGCTAGTGAGACTACACTTGTGTAGTTAGGAATAACTAAGTGATAAGAGGCATTAGGATAACCCTTGTTTGAAACCTGTATTATAATTACTTCTTACACATAGGTCGAGTAATTACCCCATACCCTTGCGATGTACTCATCTTTAGTACACGATACCCCTAGTTAACCCCTCAGAGCCTATCCTTTTCGCGGTTCTCATGATGTTTCGGTTTTTTGAAATATCAATGAAGAGCATTGTTTACAATCCACCCCCAAATCGCCTTACCCTACCTTGTATGCACTCACTTTTAGTGAATTATTGTTATCATTACTAAACCCTTAGTTCAATTATCTAGTTACTTGCATGGTTGCTAAGTCGAGTCATATCTTTTGTACACAGTTTTGGGATGATTAGGACTCATGGGTAAAACTAATATTTTATGGAGTAACGGGAAGGAACGTTAAATTTAAATTCCCTTTGTCTACGTAATTAAATACTCCAAGTGTTTTGATCTTTTCAAATCGGGTCAATTAGTGTTAGAGAAATAAAAACTCAAGTGTAGGGATGCTCCTATAAATCCCTTATATTTTGATGTTATCGTAGAGAATGGTAGAGTAAAAATGTATGAAAAAAAAATAAAGAAAAACATACGGGCTACCATTCTATATCTATTTTTATGTTTATGTTCTTAAATTTATGTATGTTTGTTTCAAGTTATCTAGAGTTTAGTGAGTCGAGTCTTGGCTTAGTAACGCCACGCTTTTCATGCTTGTAACATAATATTTTTGACTTGCCACCACTAAAAATCGCCTATCCAACAAAACCCTTTGTTTCCGTACTGTAAGCCTAACGTTACAACCCTTTTAAAGACCTCTTAGATAGCTGTTCCTAGGTGCTTACGCCAAAGCGGTGGAGGTTTGATCTAGTCTCAATCCTATGGTAATCTATGTACTATGTCAGGTAATGAGTGTTTATCTTCCATTTCCATTTACTATATTTCATATAAACCCGAGAGATGAGAGAATCCAAACACCCTTGTGAGGTGCTAGTATATAATTTCCGTGCTTGTTATGACTATCATGGTGCTTTTACTTGTTGTGAATTATTTTAAACCCATGCTTCATGCCCCTAACTTATAAATTGACCAAAAGCACATTTGTTGAGGACAAGCAAATACCAAGTGTAGGGATATTTGATAAGGATTTAAAATGTACACTTTTAAGGGTCATTTAAGCCCTTAATCGACCACTTTTATATCCGCATCGCTTAGTTTCGCCTTTTCACTTTTAGATCTCTTGAAGCAAAATGCTGGAATGATGCATAATTGGATGAAAAGGAGTGAATACATGAAGAAAAGGCAAAGTCAAGATCAAGCCACTCAAATTGAACGACAGCGTCCAATCGAAGGGTGACGCCGTCCCTCTATACGATTTGATAAAACATGCACCGAGCGGCTCGGTGGAATTTTTGCTCATACAACTCGACGGCGTCACAGCTTTGAAGAAGGGCTTCACTTAGACTTTTCATCTCGCACGACCCGGATCCGTAACCAAGACGACGTCCCAACCGAAGCCCGACGGCTTCACAACTCTAAGGTGACGCCGTCCCATCGATAACTTGGCCAAGATGAAAACCCTAATGACGGCTGATCCGACGGCCCCACCTATAAAGCGACGGCGCTGCACTTGTAAATCTATATATACAATTCGATTTTTCTACATTTAGAGAGGTAGACTTTTGAAGTTAAAACCCTAAACATTTGTAGTCCGACTTGAACAGTATCTTTAGGTCCCAAACCCTATTTTACACACCAAGATAAGTGTTTTAATCCAAAGTATCATTATGTATTCCATTGATTGTGTGTATGCTTGCTTGTTTAACATGTCTAGCTAAATTTATTGTGTGTTTGCTTAGATCTATGAAACCGAGTTATTAATTATTGTTAGGTTGTCTCTTATCTTAATTGTAATTGGCTTAGGAGTGCAACTAGGCTATTGTTGTGTTTAATGCTTGAATAATCTTTGTGAAAGTTGGTTTATGAATGACTTAGTGGATTTCGTAGGCTAAACCCAAAGGTAACCTCAAAGAGTGGGGGCAAAGGCACACCCTATGACTTTAGGAAGCACAACGCGTTAAGATAAGGTGTGACAATTCAACCATCAATAAAAGATAACTAGGGAGTAATAGTATCTAGGTAAACACATTTTTAATCATCATACGAGCACACATCAAATAGACATAGCTACCCGTAGTATTAGATAATTAGAATAGTAGAAGTAATCGGTATAAGTACCACCCCCAACCAATTGCCCCGAGATTTTACCCTTAGCTTTCTAAAAAACCAATAAAATATATAAAAAAAAAAGAAAAAAAAGAATCGTCCTCAACCCCCACCTTAGCGTAATACATTTCTTGCTAGCAATCCTATTCCCCTAGAGAACGATATCAATCCCCGAGGCTTACCAAATACTACACTATAACGATTAGGTTCACTGCCTAGGGTGTTGAAAAACTTGCTCGACGAAAAGGAAGTTCCTTTGACCCCGAAGGCGCTTCGTACGCGCATCAATTGTAAAGTTAGTTTCATTGCAAATAGGTTATATACAATTAAAGGTTTTCAAAACAACATTGTTAATACAAATCAAAACCATAAACCCATCTTGACAAATTTTACCTAATTAGAATATTTATTTTTCTAGGATCAATCATGCCTAAAGCTACCCAACAAGATCACCATGACACCGTTCACTACCTTTCTAGATACTATCGGAAAGAATGGCTTTCAAAAACCAATCGTAAAATCTTCAAAAAGCTTGAAAAATGACTTATTCACGAAGGTCCTGTAGTTAAGGAATGTTTCCTTGAAAACACCGACATTCATCAAGTCTTTTCGGCAATCAACTTTGATTGTCTCTTAGAAAATGATGAATAAATTTGTCCAGTCTTTATCTTTGAGTTTTACAAAAGTGTTAGGATTGTTTGAAACAATGATGAAAGTATCTCAATCGCTTTCATTATAAACAACCAAAGCATTACCTTACCCTCAACACATTCGCACAAATTCTTTGCATACCATGTGAAGGAATTTGTATGTATTACCACTTACCAAACAACCTCCTAAATGTCTCATGATCAATGGAAAAAGGCCTCGTGATCTCTCGGACTCTTCAGAAGAAGAAGAAGAAGAAGAAGAAGAAGTTGATCCCGTCTCTAACTTTCGGACGGACCCCATGGCCTACTATGAACAACTTCCCACTCTTCCAAAATTCAAGCAAACCAAGGGGATGATCAAGTGAGTAGGGAAAGAAGAAGTGAAGAGATTGACAAAAGAGACATTATGTTTATGGTTGTCTTAGAAATTTTATGATTACTAAACAATGTATGCTCATGATTGTGCTAGATCTGCTTTGTTTTATTTTAATGTTTGGTTGTTATAATAGGTTGATGTTGTGTGCTATATATCTTGTACTTTTGCTTATATTGATGTTTGTTTCCAGTAGAAACCTTTAGTATTAGTATGCGACACCTAGTGCAATTTTCTGCACATTTTTTTGAAGCTACTAGTCTGCAATAGCCGGATCCCTCATTTATAACTAGTCGGATCCCTCCATTAAGGGATCCGTGGGATCCGGGCAGACAGAAGTAGACTTTCAAACTTCCACACTTCAAACCAATCCTCTAGACCATACTATATTAGTCAAACATAATACTTTAGGATTAATTAAGTCTTCCTCAAGCTCAGTAGGTCTCACACTCACTCATAGATAACTTAGGATCATGTTCTAGGTATTTTTGATTTCACTAAAACTCACCATATTTCGCTCCAATGCTCACACATTGTTCCTTACATCTCAAAACTAGTTTTCATTTCTTTTGATTTTTAGAATTTTCCAAATTTTTCTTAAGTCACCATCTGATCTCTAGGATCATTTGGTTTCATTTTTCATCCTTAAAATATTAGTGTCATGCTTAAACACTTAGTTACAAACTTAAAAAGTCCACTTTCTTATCAAAAACCATCATTAAATGTCCTCACTCCTTATGGTTGGACATTTAAGTCCCATACCATTTAAGACACCTTGGGGAACATATACACTCAAGATTTTTAGGTACTAGATCTTAATAGAACTTTATCACTCCACCACATTGCTATCTGAAAGACGGATCCCCAACTTACAACTAAACGGATCCCCAAAATTAGGGAACCGTGGGATCCGGGTCTACATAACATTTTACAATCACTTTGCTTATCTAATTCAAACTCTCTTTGGTAGTCTAAACACTTTACCTTGCCTTAAATGACTCCCTAGGATAGAACAACACTATAGTTGACTTTAGTGCATGCCAAAATTCTTAGTGGTCAAGAATTTAATTCACTAATCTAAGTCCATCCTTTATAAACCAAGTGTGTTTATGCAAACCATCACTCAAATCACCATTCAAAATCAGTAGCTAAGGCATCCATTACATCCTCTTTTCAGTATGACTAAAGCGTCTAGCAAAACTTCTTCAACCAAAGGTTCCTCCAAGAAGAATTCTCATATGCTTCATGAGATATCATCAACCGAGTCATCACCTGTCAAGAGCCTAAATACAAGAATCCCTCCTCAACAAACTCAAAAAACCAAAGCTAGAATAACCGCTAGGATTAGTATTCGACCTTTTGAGTTGGAAAGGCTTTCATCAAACACTAAACCAAACACACCTAGCTCAAGCAAAACACCTAAGCCTTCATTTCTAGAACCAAGACTACACTCCTTTACCGCGCCTCTTTCTCATCCAAATCTCTACTCTTTAGAAGACTCACCACCTAGGGCTTCTCTTTCACCAACCTTCTCCTTAAATATGGAACCACCTTCACCATCAAATAGTCCATCTTTGGGAACAAGGAATCACCAAAACCATATAGAGGACTTCCAATCTCCACCACCAACTCATACATCATCACCCTCATTCTTAGTTGAACCACATCCTACGACACTAAACTCACCTCCACAAATCCCACCATCCTTTGTGGAACCTCCTCAAAACATTTCACCTCCTCCGTTTCCTACTCATGACAATAATTGCTCTAATTGTCAAATTACCCAAGGAGTAGTTCAAGAAGTACAAAATGAGTTGCATTTAATGTTTAATCATCTCCTTGAACGATTTGACCAAATCAACAAATCTACTCGTCCTTAGAATCTAAGATTACAAGCACATTGATGCTTTTTATTAGTTTTCGGCACAACTTAGAAATTATTAGAAAATGTACTACATGCTTTTGTCATTCTCTTAGTTTAGAGATATGTATACCATTTCTCATGTTTTATTGAATGAAAGTTACATGTTGTATGCCATTTCATCTTGATAATATGTTTGGTACCTTAATACATAACTCTTGTTGATGTTGACACCACATTTTACATCTACATTGTTGTCATGAGTATGCAGGCAGACGGATCCCTGACTTTTGCCTAGACGGATCCCTTCCATGAAGGAAGCGTGGGATCCGTGCAACAGAAACATTTCTTTTTACTAATTTGAGTCTCATTTGCAGGAAATTATGCATCATATACTTGTTTTCTAACCTTTGTTTTGTAGATTTTCAATATACACATGAAGACTTTGACACCCTCAACTAGGGGGAGCTTCTTGTTAAAGCAAAACGTTGCAAAAATGCTTGCAATACTTTTACTTAGGATTACATTACTACTTGACGTCCTCCTCTCAAAGGAGCACTCATCAAGGGGGAGCATTTTTTGTCATAGACGAAACCATTTGCAAACACAATTGCAAAACACTCGCTTAGTCTTCCTAATTACTTGACGCCCTCAACAAAGGGAAGCACCCGTCAAGGGTGAGCTAAGACGAGAATTCTTCTCTTCTCTTACTCTCTATTTTTCATATTATTACTTGTCACATGTTTTTCCCAAAACAATGTGTTAGTTTCTTTTCGACGCTCTTTTTGTTTAGAAAAAAATGAGGAGAAGAGAGTAAAAACTTCAATTCATACTTTTACGCATTTTAGTTTTTCCTTAAAATAATCTTATGTTTTGTCATCAACAAAAGGGGGAGATTGTTAATACAAATAATCTGTAAAAACGTTTATTTATATTTTACGATCTTCTATTGTTTTGTCGATAACAAACGTAAAATCATTTTAACGAAACAAATAAAATACATAAATGGTTTGAGCTAATAGTTTACTAACACACTTACATTTTCATATAAAACACTAAACAAGTAATAGTGTTTACATTTTATAGAAATACATATGTATAACAACTAGTGTTTACATAATATGAAAATGTGCATACTTATATTGTAATGGGTAATGTAATGGGTAAAAATCTAAGTACGTGACCCATTGACTAGATACATTGAATGTTGTTGGGTAAAACCCAAAATTCATGACCCATACCCATGGAGCTTGATCCATAACCCATGACCCATTGCATGACATCATGCATGTAGTCATGTTGGGTATTGTCCATGGTCCAAAACCCATGACCCATGATCCAATATCTAGATACATTGCATCTTGTATAACCCATGGTTCATAACCCATAACCCGGTTTGCAACCCAAAATCCGGACTTAAGTGACCTGATGGCGGATCCCTTAGATTGCACTAGCGGATCCTACGGGAGGGATTCGTGGGAACCGGGAACAGAGAGAAAATTACCTATAACTAGTGAGCCATTTCTCTTGCAACTCACCCTTTACACATACTCTCTCGGTATTGTAAACTCTCTAACCTCGGATCAAAGGATCTTTCTATGTAGTTTTGTGTTTGTGTAATTCTCTAGGTTCCTCTTAAAGGCGAGATCGCCACCTCTTGAAGTCGAGCAAGCTCAAGTCCATGGGTTGCCAAGCTTCGTCATCATCAAGACTACTGAAGTTATCTTGTTGATAGTTCTTTCCTCCTTCCTTAGAAGTGTTGTGTTGAAGGCATAAGTGAAAGATGCCAAACGGGTCAAGTCGAAGGTATTAGTGAAAGGTGTCGAAGGGTCGTGTCAAAGGCATTAGTGAAAGGTGTCAAGGGTGTACATTCGATATGGTGCATCGATGTACAAGATAGATTAGTTTGGGTTAAAGGATAGTGAGATCCTTATGATGTTGTTATAAGGAGTGTGTCTCCTTTAGGATAGTTGTTGTGTTGTGTTGGGTAGTAGTTCCTCCTTTGTAATGGAACTCGGTATCTAGCCTTGTACCGGATAAAGTGTAGGCGACGTTGTGATAGGTTTGGTTCTACCTCGTGGAAGAACCTGGTGTCTAACCTTGTACCGGATAAATATTAGGCGACGTTGTGAAGGCTTCTCCGCCACATTAATGAGCTTGTGTTTTGTAGTGCTTACAAACTCTTGGGGAGTGGAGTAGGGCAAGGAAGGTGTCCTTGTAGCCGAACCACTATAAATACTCGCGTTGTGGTTTTGTGTTTCTTACTCTTTATCTTTGCATTACTTATTTATATGCTTATCTATCAACATCCAACATACACATTAAATAGATTGACATAAGTCGATCTAAATAGTTTAAAATGAAGTTTTAATCGGTAAAACTATTCAACCACCCCTTCTAGTTTTTCACACAATGCACTAATGAAGAAGTGTTACCAATGCAGACAGAATTACAGCAGCTACTCACATAGAAGTTTTGACCACAAAATCCATTTAAAGACTACTGATGTGAGTGTGAATGTCAGACCTTACAGGTATCCACCAGCTCAGAAGGATACAATAGAAGTTAGATTAAAAAGTTGTTGGACACAGGGGTAATCAGACCAAGAAATAGTCCTTTTTCATCTCCTATTGTGTTGGTCAAAAAGAAGGATGGGTCTTGGAGGATGTGCATTGACTATAGACACCTGAACAAAAGACTGTTAAGGACAAATTTCCTATTCCTGTGATTGAGGAGCTCATAGATGAGTTGCAAGGAGCTCAGGTATTCTCTAAACTAGACCTTAGATCAGGGTATCATCAAATTAGAATGCATGAGAAGGATGTGTACAAGACTGCTTTTAAATCTCATTAAGGATACTATGAATTTGTGGTCATGCCTTTTGGCTTAACCAGCCCCATCCACTTTCCAAGCTTTAATGAACTTTGTGTTTAAACCTTTTTTAAGGAAGTTCACCCTGGTATTTTTTGATGACATTCTAGTGTATAGTCCTTCCATGTTAGAACATCTTGAGCATTTGAAATTGGTTTTTCAAGTCATGAGGGACAACACACTGTTTGCAAAGCAGAGCAAATGTGTGTTTGGAACAACACAAGTTGAGTATTTGGGGCATGTAATTTCTGGTAAAGGAGTATCCACAAACCCTGGTAAGATTCAAGCAATGAAAGAATGGCCTGTCCCTACTAATTTGAAAAAGTTAAGAGGATTTTTGGGCTTAACTGGGTATTATAGAAGGTTCATAAAAGACTATGCTGGTATCAGTCAACCTTTTACTGCACTTTTAAAAAAGAATGCTTTTAAGTGGACTGCTCAGGCTCATGAAGCTTTTGAGGGTCTGCAAACAGCCATGAGTCAATCACCTGTTTTAGCTTTGCCAAATTTCAATGAAGAGTTCATTATTGAAATTGATGCTTCTGGTTTTGGTATTGGAGTTGTTCTTCAACAGAGGGGTCATCCTATAGCCTACTTGAGCAAAACCTTGGCACCAAAACACCAAGCTTTATCCACTTATGAGAAAGAGTTACATTTTGTGGTTTTGGCATTGCAAAAGTGGAGAGGTTACTTATTGGACAGACACTTTAAAATCATAACTGACCATTTCAGTTTGAAGTATGTGTTAGATCAAAGAATTACTATTCCTTTTCAGTCTAAGTGGTAGCCAAAGTTACTTGGTTTTGACTATGAAATAGAGTATAAAAAGGGTAAAGAGAACACAGTAGCAGATGCTTTATCAAGGGTTGAGAGACAAGGAGCTTTATTTACCTTGGTTACCACTGGTGTTACAAATGAGATTATGAATGTTGTGGTGGCTACTTGGTCTAGTGATCCAGTTCTCAGGAAGGTGGTGGATGAACTGAAGCAAGGAACACTCACTGATAGTAAATACACTTGGCATAATGAACAATTAAGGAGGAAGAACAAGTGGGTGGTAGGCAAGGATGAGGATCTAAGAACAAAGTTGGTTGCTCACTTTCATGGAATAGTTGTTGGTGGTCACTCTAGAGTGCAGGCAACCACTAAAAGAATCACCACTTATTTCTATTGGAAAGGGTTAAGGAAGATGGTTAAGCAATGGGTAAGAAATTGTGACATTTTTCAGAGGAATAAGGCTAATCTCTCTGCTTATCCAGGCTTATTACAACCTTTGAAGGTTCCAGATAAGATTTGGGAAGACATTTCAATGGATTTCATAGAGTCACTACCTATGTCCCATGGAAAAAGTGCCTTGTTGGTGGTTGTGGATAGACTATACAAATATGCTCATTTCCTCCCAATTACTCACCCCTATACAGCTTCTCAAGTATCTCAACTGTTTCTTGATAATGTCCACAAACTTCAGGGTTACCAAAGTCCATAGTGAATGACAGTGACAAGATTTTTATGAGTCAGTTTTGGCAATCATTGTTTAAGGTGTTACAAGTGCAATTGAAGATGTCATCTGCATATCATCCACAAAGTGATGGTCATACAGAAATAGTCAACAAGTATGGAGACTTATCTCAGGTGTATGACAGGTGAATCTCCAAAAGACTGGGTTAAGTGGATTTCATTGCCTGAATATTGGTACAATACCAATTTTCATAGGGCCATCAATACTACTCCATATAAAGCTGTGTATGGTCAAGCTCCTCCCTTGCATATTCCTTATATGGCCAGAGATAGTCATGTTGATGTTGTGGATAGGACTTTGCAGACAAGAGAGCAGAAAGTTCATATATTAAAGTTTAACCTAAAGAAGGCACAAGACAGAATGAAAGTGCAGGCAGATAAGCATAGAGCAGATAGAGAATTTGAAGTATGAGCTTGGGTTTATCTGAAGTTGCAGCCTTAAAGACAGTTAATTGTGAGACAGGGAAAGCAAAACAAGCTTTCTTCCAAGTTTTTTGGGCCATTTCAGGTTATACAAAGAATTGGAAAGGTGGCTTATAAACTCCAACTACCAAACAATGCCAAAGTACATCCAGTCTTCCATGTATCTCAGTTGAAACCATGTTTTTCTGAATCTGCTTCCATTGGAGATTTCCCTCAATGTAATGATGAAGGATTGATAGCTGCTACACCTTTAAAGTTGCTAGATAGGAAAATGGTCAAACAAAACAACAGAATGGTAGTGTTTGGTCTTATCTAGTGGTCAAATGGTAATGTTGAAGATGCTACATGGGAGAACTTGGCTGACATTGTACAAAGGTTTCCAGAGTTTGTGCTTGATCCTTGAGGTCAAGGATCATTCGAAGAAGGATGGATTGCTATATGCTCATATGGACAGACACGTGCCAAGCATGTGACAGACTTAAACACAACCAAACCCATAATTGAATTTCCATCCTTTATCATTTCCTTTAAATAGTTGTAATCTTTTAATTCACATTTCTTAGTTTTTTATGTACTCTCTCTTTCAAGTTTGTAACCAAACTTCAATAATCCAATAACAAACCCATTTTACATTTCACTTCAATTTGCATTCTTGTTATTGTAAATTCAGTGTTATGTTGTGATTAATCTCCAATCTCATTAGGATTCAGATTAAGGATGTAACAATATCTGGTTATAAACTTCTTTTTTAAAACCGAATGTTTGGCAAGGAAATTCAATGTCGATCAAAAACCTCAAATAAAGGAACACCAACAACCACGTCGGCCCATTATTTCGATCACCAGAAAATAAATCAGAAAGTCAACTTTGACCACCATCATCATCATCATTCAGCTCTTTTGCTTTCACTTGCAGCTCATTTTCATTGTTTTAATTTCTTTTAAATTAGTTTGTACAATTTTTTAATGAAAACATCATGTTTATTTTTTAGGTATTCTGTTGTAATGTATAACTTCAATATAATGAGTTAACTCAAAACAATAAGCATGTTATGTGGTGCAATTTAAGAATATTGTCTTTGAGATATGTGTATGAGGGTGTTTGCGACTGCTTAATTTGTCTGCTTATGAATAAGCACTTAGAAGCTGCTTATAGACAAGCAATTTCAGGATATAGTGTTTGGATTTTCTTATTTTGTGATAAACGTCTGGTAAAACAGCTTTTGTTGTATCATAGTTGCATATCTCTTTTTTTTGGGTGGGGAGTAGTAATATGAGTTAGGCATGCATTTCCCTTTCTCGTTTTTCAATTTACGATATTCGAACTTGAGATTCTCATTAAGCTTGTTTTTAACGAGTGTCCAAGTTTTATTGATATTGTTTAACCCATCAGGTCTGCCATTGGATCACCCTTGTGTTCTTTTTAAAATTATCATTCCTATCCCTTGGTTAGTGTTAATGGTCTAGTTAATGAATCAAGGGATAGCCTGGATTACTCTTTTGGAAAGCATTATAATCATCCATGAGGAGATTCTTAGGTTTCTTCATGTCTTTAGTCAATGGAGCTCTTCAAGTTCTATTATTGGTCTATTGGTAGAAGTTATAAGTGTTACATTGTTAGTCACTATCATAATGCCTTAAATAAGATCAAAAATTCTCTAACCACGCAGTTTTGGTTCAGTTTATGAACCTTTACCAGATTTTGTCACGACTCGTCTTGAAGCTTCAAAGATCCATCTTTTGAACAAAGTGCAAACTTAAACTCCGGGTAACAAGGCATAAGAATGATGGTTATATAAAACAAACAAAAAGCGTGTAATGAGCTTTAAAATTTCTCACTTCTATGTAGGCTCAGACAAGGACCATAATATGCCAGCTTTGCTTTAAGGTAGAATAACTTCAGTAGTTACAGGCAATGTTCTAAAAGGCGTGATGCGTGACGTGGCGGCACAGCCATGCCTCAAGCATTACGAGCCTTTGCGAAGCCTTGCGTTTTTTAAGGCGTGCTTAATGCGGCAAAAAAATATTTATAGATTTATGTATTTATAATTTTATATCATTTTTTTAGAGAAAATTTTAAATACTAAGGCCCAAATCCCAAATAGCCAAGCCCAAACACGAGGCCCAAGTAGGAATTAAGTTTTGAAATTACGAGGCCCAAGAAGGAAATAGCCCAAATACTAGAAATTCAATCCCAAATCCGTAAATCCACTAAATGCTTCTAAAAATGGCGCCACGCCTTACCAAAAGGCGGGCCTTTTCACGCCTTTTCGCGCCTTATCCCACGCCTTTTCACACGACGCCTAAACCTCGCGCCTTGGTCCATTTCGTGGCGCCGAGGCCATGCCTCGCGCCTTGGCGCGCCTTTTAGAACATTGGTTACAGGCAACATCTTAATAAAAAATAATATAACATACAAAAAGAAGTAATTCTTGTAAGCTGTGACTCTAAATCTTGCACACATGTCTATCGAACTCTTCATTAATACATTTGTTAAGAAGCTAATATTCAACGGTACACGTGCATTAGAAATCAGCAATCGGGGTACTCAACAGCAGTTTCAATGGTAGTAGCTGAAGCTAGCACCAAGAGAGGTTCAACAACAACACCTTCCCTAAGCTCCTTTCTTAATAAAAAGCTCATTTCTTGCCTGGCATTCATGTTGTAACCTAAATGATTCTCTCTTCTTATTTTTGTAACTGTTTGGGTTTTCTGCTGCACTTCACATGGGTAAACACTCACCTTTCATTTGTATGCATATAAAGATTATGTCAAGTGTGTGGCTGAAACAATAAACGGTCAAATAGCCCAGGTTGGCCGGAAGGCTCACAAATACTTTCCTGCCCAATTTATGAACTTTAATTGTAGATAATCAGTGTACTAATCTTTGAACAAAAATTTTGGAGGCTGTATGCATTTAAAAATCGATTTTGAACCCATTTGACTCGTCCCTGTTTACCTTTTTTTACATGTTTAAGGTAACACACAATCCAATAGCCAATAATTAATTGGCAAAAAAAATGGTGTCACTATAGGTTTCAGAACTAAGATTTTACCTTCTTCCTATCAGGTCCAAACTTCTCAAACTTGACCAATCCGTTAATTAGAGAGAAGATGGTGTGATATTTGCCAGTCCCACCATTCTTTCCTGAATGGACCTGAAAGGCTAAAAATATAGAAAAAAAATTGTTTAGGAAAATAGCATTTCCTGAACGCATGAACTAAGAGGGCAATCAGGGCTTTTCATCTTTCAGTTTCAAACTTTCAATGCAACTGAACAACTTATGCTAAGCATCTACGTACAGAACACTATAACATATCATATTTCATACAGAAGACTTCATAGTACCTAAAAAGCAGGGAAAATTATATATTTACACATTTTTCATATATCCATTACGGTACTTTGAGTGGTTCGAGCCTTGAGCAATACTCATCACACGAGGTGTTTGATACCGAATAAAATATTTCTGCTTTATCAGTAGGAGACACTTCTCTAGCTTGTTAAACAAAGCTCAAACTTGATTGATAGACTATAACCATGCTCTTAACAGATGAAGATCGGTCATACACAAGTTTACATCATATCATGGAACCTCATGAGACTGACTACTAATCAGATGCTAGTTCAATTCGACATCATAGATTAAAAAGGATGAATGGTTAACCAACTTTACCAATTCTAAGCATTTAATACAGCAAAACAAGTTTCTAATATCGGAAGGCTCAGAACTAATAATTTATCTCAAGCAAACATAACGTTAAGAATCTAATTCAAGGCTGCAAAATGTTCAATCTTTGACTAAATTCAGCCACATAAGACATAATGACCCATGTGTCATTAGCTGGTAATCAGCGAAAGAGCAACTCACCTAACTATCATAGGCCTAAATCTCTGTCTTTAATCAAATAAATAACCTTTTAGCTCAAATTACTATATCAGCTCTCACTACGTTCACATATATGAACCTGGTTCAATTCCGCTTGCTATGGGACATAATCAAGGCCAATTCAACTACATGTCACAGCTCCCACCTAGTTCTAAAGATAAACAAAAGGAAACCTAAACAGAACATCTTACAAAATTCAGCTTGCACATTTTTCTACTATTAAACTCTACACACTCTACACAGCTCACACATTGGAGATTTACTAGCGCTACTGTTAGTAATGTCTCCCTTGTAGACAATGATGGTAAAAATGAAGTAAAGTCCTCACGTTGAGACCAGATTCAACTACAAGGTCCACATGCCCAGAAGCCAGAAGTGCTTATGCATAGCAGTCGCATCCATATAATGGCACTTTTACCGTGAATCATACATTTTATAATGAGGTGACTAGATTACATAACTAATTCCTAACACATTTAAGAACTAGTACACGACTTGGTATTTAACTGAAGCACATTAACAGACCTTATCTCTCACTCTTGAAAAGGCCACGTTTGCTTCTAGGCTGGCGTCCCTGTGGACTAGTTGTGTACCTATCATAACCATCAAGAACAACAAATCTATACTCTGTTATTGAAAAGAAATCACAGTAAGCATATGAATCATCCCTATGAATAGACAGCAATGGGAACAACTCCTTGTGAGGGAGATTATAAAGACAGTGATTGCCAATCATATGATAAAAAACGACCATTAAACTTATCAAATTCTTTAACTGCCTTCTTCATAGTACTTAAAGATTGATCTTTGGGATAACGCCCGTCAACAATGTCACCAAGATGTAGTGAAAAGCTGAGATTTTGATGAGCATTCCATTTTTGTATTGCATTTTTCAATACACGAATGTTGTTTCTGTAATACCGAGGAACACCATGAAATGAACGACAGTTGGGAATGTCAGCATACTAAACATCTGTGATAACCCCAAATGAGAAAAGCAGTTGCTTCCCTTCTGCTACCAGTCCATTTGGGTTCCCCATCCTTTGATAGTTGTCCTGTCATAAAACTATCGAGGAAAATATCAATATAAGCATGGAATGGCTCGTGATCACTTGTATAACACATTGTTTAAGAACAAGTGTGTTTCAAAAAAAGGAACGTTTGCAGAATAGCTCCGAAAATCACCTTAACCAAAAGTTTATGTGCAAATTTTGGTGCAGAGCATGTGTGTTTACACTTTACGCACTCTAATACCGACACTCTTAGGGAGTATTTCGGATTGCTTATTTTTTCGGCTTATCTACTTATTTTCAAGCACAAGCAGTGTTGCCTCATCTAAACTAATTTAAAAGAAATTAAAACAATGAAAATGAGCTGCAAGTGAAAGCAAAAAGACTGAAAGATGATGATGATGGTCAAAGTTGACTCTGGTTTATTTTCAGGTGATCGAAATAATGGGTCGACGTGGTAGTTGGTGTTCCTTTATTTGAGATTTTTTATGGATAATGAATTTCCCTGCCAAACATTCGGTTTTAAAAAAGAAGTCCAGATATTAGTTTTGAAAGGAAAAAGATAAAAAAAAAAAAGGATTTGATGATGGTTGTAGTTTGGTGGTAGAGGGTGGCGATGGTGGAGGGTGGTGGTGATGGTTGTGTAGTTGTAGAGGGAGTTGGTGTTTGTGATAGTGGAGGGATAATTGAGAACTCAAAATAAAATTAAGAGTATACTCAAAAAAATGTTCATGCAAAATATTCTTTGAGGGTAAATTAGACATTTCATATGCTCATTAACAAGAATTTTTAACGACCGTTTGCACAAAAGTGAAAATCACATAAACATTTTTCACAGTTTTAAATTTTGAAGGACATTTCTTGCGAAAATGACTCGGGCTCGGGCTTGAGCTCGAGCTCGTTTCGAGCCTCATATTTTGAGCTCGAGCTCGGCTCGTGAAAATTTTCATAAGCTCGAGCTCGACTAATTAATATGATGTTTTTAAGAATACAAAGTTCAAATGGAGCTCGCCTCGTTAATTACATAATGCTCGAGATCGTTTACTACTTTTAAGCTCGTTTATATGTATAGAAAATATATATATGTTATATATATATATAGGGAAGGGATCGGTGCGGATTACATTTTAAGTAGGGATGGTGCGGATAATATCACAATAACATTCAAAAAAATTAATTCAAAAAATCGAAAAATTAAAAAAAGAAAGAGGACAACAATTTATTAGAATCATTGAAAAAAATTCGGAAAAAAATCATTTTCATGGTTAAAAGGTACAATGATATTATGAATTTAGTTAATATCACCGTAATTATCGAAACTTTCTTAATATCACTACTAACTAAGGCTAGTGATGGTTTCACTAAGGCTAGCGTAGTTTCTAAACTAGCGATGATATTAAGTTTTTTCTAATATCAAAGTAACTTTTTAAGTAAAATTGTTAATATCCCGATTACTTTTACATGTTTTCTTAATATCAAAGTTAATTTTTAATATCACCGTAAGTTTTCTTAATATCGTAATAAAAAGCGGTGATATTAAGTAAAATTGTTAATATCATGAAGAGACTCATAATATCGTTAATATCGCGATAGAACTCATAATCAAAAACAAAAATTGCTCGGAAAAATCTGAAAAATTAAAAATGAAAGAAGATAACAATAGTAACGATCCTCAAAGGAAAAAATTAAAAATCGTTTACATGGTCGATTCTTCTAGTGAAATTAAGCGCAGATCTTGACTTTTTACAAAAGTCGAGATCGATCTGAATAGGCGGTCAGGATCCATCCGCATATCCGCACGAATTAAAAAATCATGACTGATCCTCATATATATATATATATATATATATATATATATATATATATATATATATATATATATATATATAGGATAAAGATCAAATAAAAGACAAATATTCATAAAAGATAAAAGATTTTTTTTTCAAAAAGTTCTCGAAAAATTCCCAAAACATTTCACAAGATCGGGTATGATGGTGCGTGAAAAAGTTGTAAAAACTTTTTCTAAAAGTGGATATTTTTCGAAAAAAATTATGAAAAAATACGTTTACGATTAAATCGTTTTTTGTGCATCAAAATTGTTTTGCACCCAACTTTTCGACTTTTTCATCAAAATAACATTGTGCATCTAATTAAAACAAGTTGAAAATTTTGTGCATCAAAATTTTTGCACATCAAAATTCATTTTTGTCTTTAAAAACGATCAGCTCAAAATTATAAAAATGTTTTCACAAAAGTTTTATCACCAACATACCCTATCTTGTGGATTTTTTTGGAATTTTCGGAGAACTTTTTAAAAATAAATCTTTTATTCTTTTACGGATATTGTCTTTTTTATTTTAACTTTATATATATATATATATATATATATATATATATATATATATATATATATATATATATATATATATATATATATATATATATCTAGGACTCGTTTACTACTTGAGCTATTTGTAATAGGTTTGAGAACCGAGGCGATTATTAAATGAGCAAACTTAAGGCTCAACTCGTTCGAATTTATTTATCAATCCGATCAGAACTTTTCACGAACAATTTCTATTGCTTCCACCCCTAAACATAACTTGCAATTTACCCCAAATTAAATAGATGCCAACTAACCTTGATGTGGTTGGCCGTACTCACAATATTTTCAACGCACGATTAACCAACAACTTAAATTATACACTTACGTTTATCTAGCCTTGTAACTCTTAGCAGAAACTTTTAGCCCGTATTTCAGTTATTTAGAATCCTCAAAATAAAATGAGTTAACATTTGTGTATCATTTTTCAACTGAAATAAAAATAGTGCATGTACCATTATTCTCTTTTTAATTTCCATTACGAAGATAAGGGCTTTCATGCTTCTTTTACTCGATTTGTTGGTCCTATAGTAACATTGACTAGGATTTATTAAGTGGCCTCGAAATATATTTTGTTTAATGTTTGTGACTTTGCACATCACTTTGTTAAACTCTTCTATCCAATTGAACTTCAACTATGGTTCAGTTTCTTCCGTGTAGGAAAGTATCAGTATGATTTTTTAAGACTATTATCTTCCTTGATGCTTTAGCATGTAATGAGGACGATTTTGGAAATCCCATTAAGAACTTTTCTCTAGCAAGAGATTAGGGTGTCTTTAGTTAGTAAAAAACATTCTAATTTTCAAAAAAAAAAAAAATAAAACCCGCTTAGTTATATTTTTTTTCAACAATTTAAAACGATAGTGAAATTCTTATTTTTCAAATTTTTACTAGAAAAATGAAAATCCCAATTTACAATTTTTAACTTTTTTCTCTCTGAAAAAAAATAAAAAATAAATAAATAAATAAGTAAATAAATAAATCTCAATCCACCGTTCAAGTATTTTATTCTAACTCTAATCACCATTGGTAATATTTCCACCTTCCATCCTTACCGTCGCCGTTCACTGTCGTAATCCAATGTAATCTTTTTAAAAATGAAAAATATAACTCCATTTAAAGAAGAAAACTCATTCCCTTTTCAAAGAATCTAAAAACGAAAAAACCATAAATTCTTTCTACAATTAAACACTGCCATAATTTGCGTTTAGTTGCAGAGAAATATTCTTACTTTTTAATTTTTAGTTTTTTTGAGAATAGAATGTTTTCCCCCCTCCAAAAAGAGCTAAGAACTTGAAAACTCGTTTAGATAATGTTATATTTTTTAATTTTTTAGTGAAGAGAAATGTGGAAGATAGTAAATTGGGCTTTTCAAATTTTTAGTTAAAGTTTGGGAAATAAGATTTTCATTAATTTAAATAAAAAAATCTCAAAAAACTGTAACTAAATGGGTTTTCTGTTTTATTTTTCTATGATTTTTAAAAAAATATAGTATTCTCATCAACTAAACACACCCTAAATTTAAAAAATCTTGGTATGGATAACAAATTAATCAGTATCTTTGATATTTGAAAAACAACCTTTAAAAAACGCTACTCAAATTTAAGTTAAAAAGTAGCCCGAAGCGTTTAACTGTTGGTAATAAAACTAGCCACATAAACTTATATAACAACGAGGCTACCCTCAACCCGTGCGATGCCCGGTCTAGTGGTTGAGGGGTGATGTTTTTATCCGTAATGTTGTATATGATGGTATTGCATTGTATTTATTATTTAGATGTCGCAATCATGAATCACAAATGTAGTTTACCTATTGTTATGGAACCCATGACACATATAGCATAACCAAGAACCCCAAAAATATGTAGTCTTTCTCGTAAAATGATATATGCAAGTACAGCGCTACAATACATAAGCACTTATTAAGAGAATCTGATTTAAAAAAATAAACAATCAATTAAAATTTACATTTTGATTTCTATCTTGCTCGATCATGATGGTGAGACCTCGAGAGGAGTGACCATCAATTCAAGTTTTAACATGTTTCCATGTTTACGTCTGTTGTCCTAATCTGATGACCATTAGTCCTTTTTTTAGCTTAGATTTAGACGGCTTAAAGCTAGATTTAGGATTAGTTTTTGTTGCAATCAGTTAGTTAGTAGTATGAGCTTCATTTGTGTTAGCTTATCTTTGTCTTTTGAGCTTATTCAGTTGCCTTTTAATGCCCTCAAAACCACCCCATCTGCCTTTATACTTGTTCTGTGTTGCTGTTTCACATACCCCATCATGTCCCTTTTCTCAGCCCCTCATAAGCTCAAATAAGCTTGACAGCTAATCCAAAGTGGCTTTTTATGTTCTAGGGTTCATGAAGTTTAGCGGTTAAAAGGCTTTATCTCTCAACATTTCTTTGAATTCAATGTTTGTCGAAATAACTTACGATATTAAATTACTAAATGAGTAAATGACAATTGAAAGTTGAAACCATTAACATATAAAAAGAATATACAATAAAATATTCGAGATACAAATAAATAATGCAATTAAAATCCTCGAACATAAAACGACTACCAATTTCCTTCCCATTACATTTGAAACTCGGATACCTCGTTAAAGTAATCATAATGAGGTATTCAACATCTTGGATAGAGGCGAACCTCCATATGATTTAAGCGAGTAATGATGCCACTCATGATCTCGACTACGGTGGTGGGAAGAAAGGGAGTGGGATCATATCATCTTCGACGGAGAAGGTACAAATCTCTTCATGAGTAATACCACCACTCATGATCTCTAACTCTGATGATGGGATGAGAGCGAGTGTGGGATTCGTATCATCTTGAATAATTAATCCATCATCATTAACATGCGTTATACCATACTTATAATCTGTGCATGCATGCAGTTAATTTGAGCAAGAAGATGCATACCAAGTTTGTCTCCCACAACGAATTCTTTTCCTGTGGCCCACGCTTGGTAATCAAAGTTCAGGGTGCCATATTATCACATATTTCCCTACAATAAGACAACAAAAAGAAGTACAAAAAAAAAGACAGAAATATACACAGAGCATGAGCTTTAGCTTTTAAATGTTTTTATAACAATTCTCGAGCATAAAAATGGCTCATATAATATAACATTATTTTGCACTATTACATTCAATCGAATCATTTCTGCTCCAAAAGATTTATTCACATTTATATAGATTCTCACTCTCCCACCACACATACATGACTGATTCAAATAAACACAAAACCTACCAAAGCACTAATGCTTGGCATGACAACAATTTAAACAAACATGAAAGTCTATTTCGGTTTGTTCGCGCAAATGTAATGTCGATGTCACACGCCAGAAATTACTGCAGAATTTTGTTCTTTAAAAAACATATGTCATGCCATCTCCAAAGTCGCAAATATACTTTTATGGCGAGTATCATGAAACAATGCTTATTGGTGAACCATCTCAAAGCCAAACTGGTTTTAGTCTTAGTTCGATGATGATATCGACTACTACTTTTAAGGAGGACAACATTTGGTCGCCAAGATTTAAGGCTATTTTGAGGACCACTTTGTATCACTAAGATTATTTGAAATTTCACAATATTTACCAAATTTCAAAATATTTACCAAATTTCAAGAGCCACCTAAGCATACTAATAAGATCTTTTGAGATACTTATTCAAAATTTCTTGCTCACTAAATAAAGAACAATGGGATGAGACAATAGTGTCAAACCGTTGGTATTACTTGAGAATGATACAATATTTGCATGACCATCGTGAAACGAACCATTGTTCGTCGCTAAACAACAAATGATTTTTTATATCTCAAAACCCAGTGTCTTCAAAATGGATCTGGTCTAAACATATAGAGATTTTAATGGGAAAAAATTTACCTTAAATTAAGTCATACAATATTGACGGTATGAGCAAATCAATAAGAGCTTGTCTTTTGCATTGTCTCTGTCAAAATATTAAAACCTATATGCCTGCAGACATTCAGAAACCAATAAACATCAAGCAATCAATCAAACTCTCCACTTTTACAGTATCAATAGAAACACATTATTATGTTTTCTGTGGAATAAATACAATATCTCAAATAATCAACTTTTATGGTTGATATAAAGCTACGTATCTTGATTAGGAGAATGTTCGCCATTAGTCACCAACATACACACAATAAAGAGTTCCAATTGTGTAAAGAAGATAAGTTAGGACATAGTAACCTTTTCCTCCAAACCGAGCACCACCAATTGTATGGCATATCCAAATGCATGGTATTTATACATGAAGCTTTACAATTGACAATAAATGGGATGATTATTAAGAGTCATCCAAAAGTTCTAATAACTCAATGTTTCTTTGTACCTCCCATGAAACCATGGCCTTTTCGTGCCTACATTGAAGGAGACCTTTCGTGCGTGTCATTCAATTCACCATATTCATAAATCGATGTATATTTTGTGGCTTTAGATAGGTTTGTAACGTACATGATTTTAAGCACAACCCCTGCACATTAAATTAAGGGGATAAGCTTTAAGTAGTATAGATAATTACGGTGTTAGGATTGAATAAGAAGAATAATTAAAATGAGAATGATGAAAATTAACTATAATCACACATTTTAAATACAAATAAAAAACAGAGACATTATCCTTTAAATTTTCTCTTCTCATTTAAAATGTGTGACTCAAATTATTTCTTTTAAGTTTAGCTTCAATTATCTTTGTCAAACATTTACATAAAAGCTTATAATGCTTGAATCACGTTTATAAACACAAAAATATTTGATTAATGCTTACAGTTTGAGTAATGTTGATTGCTAATAATAACTTTTACAAAACAAGTTTAAATAAAAAGTTTTACTTATGGGATGTGCTAAATTAACCCACTTAATCCACTAATAAAACCTATCACTTGGGTAATAATTAGTTAATGAAGATATTAATCATTATTTTATCTCTTTTTATTAAAGTTCTCAAATAATTATGATAATCATTGACTTAGTTTAGGTTTAACCGAACAAACAAACTAATATAAACACTTAAACAAATGGACATTGACTTTTATGTTTGTTCGTTAAAAAATAGTTTATTCATGTTCGTTCATTAAAACATTTATTCGTTCTAACCAAATAGAGTTACTTATTTATATAAAGTTATAATTATTTAAGATTTTGTTTAATAAAAAAAATGATTTTCATAAAAGCGAAAGACAAAACATAGAGGAGAGTTATTTTACATACCAAATTTATATCACATTAAAGAATTTCATCTCCATCATCCATCTAAAAAAATCAATACCGAGATTAAAAGCGTTTTATTATTTCACCTATTTTTATAATTTAAATATCTCTTAAACCGTTAATCGTTAAGTGAAAATATTTACACCATCGCGACGAGCATTTAATTATCTTTCATAGGCAGGCGACTTTGATATCTTTCGAAAAAGAAAAAAAATCGTTTTTACGTTTTTCGTTGTTTTCTGTTCTTGAAATTTGCGTGAAAAAATCGTATATGATAAAAATTAAATTGAATATCATGTGATATTACACTAATATGACATGTGATATTACATATCATATATCATATTACACTAATATCACATGTGATATTCAAATTAGTGTTTTATCATATAAGATTTTTAATGCAAATTTCGATAACGAAAAAACGTAAAAACTTAAAAAACGTGAAAATATGAAGAAAAAATTGTCGAAAATATATCAAAGTGCCTATCATGAAAGATAATTAAATCTTCGTCGAACGATATATTTTTTCGCTAACGATTAACGTTGAAAGATATTAATATTTGAAAAAAATGATGTAAGTGGGTTTTTAAATTGTTGGGATTAATCTCATCCATTTAGATCGAATAAAATAAATGGTGAAGATTGATCCTTGGATATAAATAATCTTTTTCCTCGAATAATCTTAAATCCAAAACATATACTCTGTGAAACCCATAAGTACTTACAATTATGTATTGATGATATTTAAGTAGAGAAAGATAAAATATATAGGTGTGTTTGGTAAAAGAAGTGATGAAATGTGAAGCGATAAGGAAGTGAAACATGACATCACGCTCATGAACTTCTTAAAGCGTTGGAAAATAAGATTCTTAAAAATAAGAAAATTTCATATTCTTTTCCAAACGAACAATAAAAATCAAAAGTTTTATCTTTCACCGCTTATCGCCGAAAACTCCAAAAGGCTACGCTCCAAACATAGCCATACTCTAATGAAGTTTTGCCACAGTAATATATAGAATTTGATCATCAACATTAACTCGAAATATTGTTTGCGTCACCATGTCCTAGTTTTTTAAATAGTTTACATTTTTAACTAATTTTCAAATAAAAAACAAGCCATCAATACCCCTTCCTAAAATTTCTGCACCCGAAAATACTTACATGCCGACACATTTCGTGAAAATTTTGATTCACGTGAAAATTTTGATTCGTCGGACTCACACACTTTCTCGTTAAGCTAACGCTAAATGAATTACAAATATTGCGGTCACCCCCGCATCATTGTAGCATCAACTTTCTCTATAAAGACTACACCCAACCATAACTTGCTAGTGGTACCATGTAGCGACCGTAACTTTTTTTTTTTTTTTTTTAAACTAAAATTTCATTCATAATTAAAACCATTACAATAACAATTCAACTAAAAAAAAAACATTACGATAACAATGCAACTAAATGTTAAAAGGGTTAGATTAAAGTAATAAATGTTAAACAACATTATCTAAGTTTGGGGTTAACTTGGTAAAGTAATAAATGTTAAAAGGCTTAGATTAAATTATACATCTTATAGGGTCACAAAAGAAAGAGTTTTTTTAGGCTCATAGATAAACACACCTTTTGGTTGTCTTCCTCATCAAAAAAACCAGTACCATATAATCCGCTCAGTACCATATAAAAATAAGCAGATAATATTCCCCATCAAAAAACCAAAGCTCTGTTTTTCCAAGATCCTAATAATCCCCATCAAAAAACCAAAGCTCCGTCATTGTTTTTTTCTATATAAAAATAAGCATATATGCCCTTAAAGCAACCTAACGTTCAAAAAATTCATGGGAGATGTGCATATTTACTCGGTTGGCTGACAAACCGAGTAAATGAAAAAGTTAGGTGTTTGATTGGTCGTGTTCGGTTGGGCTAGTGGGGGCGACGCGGTCAAGAGGTCGGTCGGTTGGGTGGCAACCGGAACCATTAGCATCAGCCTTATGAGTTACTTGTACTATTTTACCATTTAATTAACTAGATGAGTATCCGCGCCTAGCGGCAGCGGTGTCTAGTTTTCTGCAAAATTCAGACGATCCATAAGTTTCTTTCAACAAACTGTATTTGTAGCGTTAGAGAATCAATTTCGAATAACTATAATTCTGATGCGTGGTTGCATAGCAGCAGAAATATACAATTTTCAAGAAAATTATATGGAGTCGATCTAAGTGTGGGATTATATTTCTAATAGGATTGTTTTAAGTTATTAAGATTTTATTAATAATAGATTCAAATATTACAAAAAAGCAACGGTATTATGTAGTTGGCAATCTTATATGGGCTAATTACTTAAAAAGTCATCAAACTTGACACTTTTTGTCTTTGTGTGTACTGAACTTTTTTTTTCCCATTAAGTGTATTGAACTTTCAAATTCGATCATTGTGTGTATTTTGTGGCCATTTTACCCTTATTATTATTATTTTTTTTTTAATGGTCATTTTACATGGCTGAATAGTTACAAAAATGGCGCGATGATCGAAATTTAAATGTTCAGAACACACAATGAGAAAAAAAATAGTTCAGTGACAATAACAAAAAGTGTCAAGTTTGATGATTTTCTAAGTAATTAGCCCATCTTATATTCTAGTTTAGAGGTATAGCCAACGTATGTGACCGCCTTTTCTTATTTTGTCAGTACTTTAGACAGTGATAACTATTTTTTTTACATGTGTAGCGTTTATCATTTGGTGTGTGACTTTAAACTTGTAACCTTACAAATTTAATATCACAATAATAAGATTATCTTATACTATCAATTTGCATGGATATTTAAGTGTTGTTCAAAGCTATTTGTTTTTTGTACAAATAATTATCGCTAAAGAAAACAATACTATTTAATTTTTGTGATTCTAATAAACTTACATAAAATTATTGATATACCGGACAAAGGGCTATAAAATATATATTAACTTTTAAAAGACGATTAATATATGCTAGTCCCTTAAGTGTTGCAAGACCAACATTTTTCAAAATAACATTATACAAATGACAAAGTACATGTGTCAAAGCAAAATAAACAACAAAAAACTACAAATACTTGGTCTCTCATTTTTTTCAAATTTGTCACGGGTTTCACAACTACTTTATCATTTCTAATATAATTTTGTCAAATTTGAAACCTGGTTCAACCCGGGTGGTTCAACTGGTTGAACTGTTCCGGTAAAAAAAATATCGATTTAAACCGAGTCAACCCGACAGGTTGGGTCGAAAACAAGTCAAATTAAACCGGGTCAACCCGCCGGATTTGAAGCGTCCCGGGTCAACCCGGTTTTCGATGTGTATTAATAGTTTCCTTTTGAAATATATGTCTTCAACATTTTCACTTTTAGTTTCAACTTTTCACTTTTTACCTTTTGGTTTTTCCTTTATATATAGTGTATAGCAGGGTACCCGCGCGTTTCGGCGGCGGGTACCCAGTGACGATTAACCGGATAAATAGATCTTGATGAGACCTGATTCACCAGTTTGTATCGATTTCAACGGGTCCTCTCTGGTTTGTTTTCGGATGACTTTAATTGGTTAGCCAAACCGGTGGCGACACCGGTTCCCGGTTGAACACGTTGGTCCGGTCCGGTCCGGTTTTCAAAATTATATGTAACATCAACTTGTTAGCTTGTATGAACTTTTGTGTGTTTTATTAATTCGTATAATGTGTATAATAACATGTACTTTACATTTTAAGGTATTTTAAAAATAAGAATAATTGGTTGTTTTTAATTTGGTAGATGTGCTTTTAATTGATTGTACAATGTGAATAAATATTATACTTTTAAGTAATAAAATGTTTTAATAAGAGCATTAATTACACTATGCATTTTTCTCTTATTTGACCAATTTCAACAATTCAACTTTTCACCTTTGACTGTTTTTCTATTATATGTAGTATAAATATAGTAGGGTACTCGCGCGTTTTGGCGGCGGGTACTCTGTGACGATTAACCGCAAAAATAAATTTCGATGAGACCTGATTCACCAGTTTGTAACGGTTTCAACGGGTCCTCTCTGGTTCATTTTCGGATGGCTTTAATTGGCTAGCCGAACCGGTGGCGACACCGGTTCCCGGTTGAACACGTTGGTCTGGTGCGGTCCGGTTTTCAAAACTATATGTAAGATCAACTTGTTAGCTTGTATGAAGTTTTGTGTGTTTTATTAATTTGTATAATGTGTATAATAATAACATGTACTTTTCATTTTAGGGTGTTTTAAAAATATCATTAATTAGTGTATTTAATTATGTTATATTTTGGATTATGTTGTAGGTTCTTTAAATTTCTTTAAATTATGTACGTTATTAAGATTTTATTTTACTTTTAGTAAAAGATGTTTTAATTGGAGAAATGAAATGGCTTTAAGTTGAAATTTTAATTTGGTAGATGTGCTTTTAATTGGTTGCATAATGTGAATAAATTAATGTACTTTTAAGTAATGAGATGTTTTAATAAGAATTTTATTTATTAATTACACTTGATTTCTATCCGAGATTCATTCTCTTTCTCTCTACACTCATTTGACCAATTTCAACAATTCAACTTTTCAACTTTTCACCTTTGACCGTTTTTCTATTATATGTAGTATAGATTAGTTAGTTGGAAGATAAAAGTAAATAATATGTAATCAGTTTTAAAAAGAGTTAGAATTAAAGAGTTAAAAGTAATTAGATGAAAGTAACTTAATTACACAATTATCAATACATTAAATGTACTTTGACATTTATTACGGAGTACTTGGTTTAGATAGTGGAATTAGTGTTGCAATAGTAGGACTCTTACTTATTGGCAATTTTTATAATACGTTTAACTAAAAATAATAATAACATCCACCACTAAATTAATAGTTTAAATATTGTTTGATCTTTAATTTTTTCTCATTTTTCGTTTATAACGCATAAACTTTTCTCTCTCGCAATGACTATAAATTAAACTCGCAAGTGTTACATCAAATGTCACACCAAAAGACAAGTTCGTAAATATAATTATTGGTCGGTTAGTTACTGTTATTAAATTGATTTGAGACATTATGTAATCTCTTAACAATCCTACCCCTAGTTTCTATTTTTACCACAACTATTGTTCTGAACTTTCAATACGTTTGTTGAGTTGATGAGAGATTAAATATTTAAATTTGCTAATATGGAAATTACAGTATGATTGATTTGTTAACCGTGTGATTCAACGACAAACTCAGCAACCTATTTACATGTCTTAAAGTTTCAGGCTAATGGTAAAAGGGGAAGAAATGTCATATCATGGTTTCCATAATTAAGGAAATTAGCAGGGTATCCGTGCGTTACGATATCCTGTAATAAAATAATTTGCGATAAATGTTTCATTTTATGTTTTTCGTTACAATATCATTATGAATTGCGAAGATGAGTTGAGATCAATATATATCTCATATTTACTATATATCCAATAAATTAATCTTAGTCATCCATTATTATCAAAATTAATAAAAATACCGTTTTCACCTTTTTTAAATAACATATCTTGCAAATGGTAAATCTACAAACTACAAAAAATACATCATCGCGACGAGAATTAAATTATCTTTTCATAGATATGCACTTCTCTATATTTTCGATAAACTTTTTTTTTCAAAAATTCCGACAAGAAAAATCACATATGATTTGTAAAATCATATATGATTTTCAAAAATCACATATTATTTGTAAAAATCAAATCATATATGATTTTTCCAAGTCATATATGATTTTTCCAAATCACATATGATTTTCAAAAATCATTTGTGATTTGTAAAAAAAGAATCACGTGTGATTTTCACAAATCACATATGATTTTTGTATGCCGAAATTTTGAAAAAAAAAATCGTTAAAAATATATAAAAGTGCATATCTATAGAAAGATAATTTAATTCTCGTCGCGATGGTATGATTTTTTTTCACGTAACGATTAACGGTTTGCGAGATATTTAATTTTAAAAAAATTAAGTTTTTTTTTAGAAAAATGGATAGCTATGGATTTATGGTACTATAAACCAATGCCTTCAACACGACACACTATTGGAGGGAGAGAATAATTATCAACAAGATGCACTTCAGTGGTCTTGATGATGACGAAGCATAGCAACTCATAACCTTGAGCTTGCACGTCTTCAAGAGGTTGTGATATCGCCTTTAAGAGGAACCTAGAAAATCACACAAAGAGAAAACTACATAGAATGATCATTTGGATCTGAGGTTAGAGAGGTTAGAACATAGAGAGAAATTATGTCTAAAAGGGTTAGTGAACAAGAGATAAATGACTCACTATTTATAGGCAAAACTGTCTACTGTTCCACGGTTCCGGCGGATCCCTTACCCAAGGGATTCGGCCAGTACAAATCCAGGGATCCGGGTACTGGGTCAGCTTAGTACGGATTTTGGGTTGCAAATCGGGTTATGAGTTATGGGTTATGGGTTATGGACCATGGGTCATGGACTTTGGATCATGGATACCCAACAAGATACAATGTATCTAGTCAATGGGTTATGGATCTTGGGTCATGGGTCATGGACTTTGGGTCATGGATCATTAATAATATCTAACATAACTTCATGCATGATGTCATGCAATGGGTCATGGGTTATGGATCATGCTCCATGGGTATAAGTTATGGACTTTGGTTTTTACCCAACAAGATTCATTGTACCTAGTCAATGGATTATGGGTTTTGGGTCATGGGTTATGGACTTTGGTTTTTACCCATTATTTACCCATCAAGTAAACTATTGGTTTTACAAATACATATACATTTTTATAAAATATAAGTAAACAATATTACGTGTAAGTGTTTTATAAAAATCGTTTTGGTTTTATATAACTTATTTAACTAAACATGTTTTGATGGTTTTTATATGTTTAGTAAAAGTGTGTTAGTAAACTATTGGCTCAAAACTTTTATGCATTTTATTTATTTCGTTAAAATGATTTTACGTTTGTTATCGACAAAACATTAGAAGATCGTAAAATATAAATAAAAACTTTTATGGTTTATTTGTATTAACAATCTCCCTCTTTTTGTTGATAACAAAATATAAGATTATTTTAAGTAAAAAATAAAATTCGTAAAAATTTGAATTGAAGTTTTTACTCTTTTCTTCCCTCCCTTTTTGTCGAAACAAAATGAGAGTCGAAAAGAAACTAACACATAGTAGAGAGAGTTTTGAGAAAAACTTATGGAAAGTAAAAAAAATAGATGAGAAAGATTTAGAGAAAGAAATTTAGAGAGAAGAAGTAGTAAGGTAAGAAAGAGGGTCTCGTGTTAATACAAATAAACCGTAAAAACGTTTATTCATGTTTAGCGATCTCGTTGTGTTTTGTTGATAACAAATATAAAGCTATCATAAGTAATATTATAAGGATACATGTTATTTTTGTAAACTATATACATTTAGTCATTTACATTAAATGTTGTTAATAATTCATTTGTTGTAATAGGTTAATAGGATAGATATTATCCAAGACCCATGACTCATACTCATGGAGCTAATCCATAACCCATAACCCAAGACCCATGACCCAATGTCTAGATACATTGTATCTTGTTGGGTACCCAAGGCTCGTACCCATGACCCATGACTCGGTTTGCAACCAAAATCCGGACTGGTACAACCCAGGGCTTAGGATCCACGAGATTACCTTGGACGGATCCCCAGTGAGGATCGGTAGGAACCGACTCTGATGAGATTTTGCCTATAAATAGTGAGCCATTTCTTTATTATAACTCACCTCTCTTCTTACAAACTCTCTCATATAATATCTCTCTCTTTTAATCTCATATCTCTTGATCTATCTAGTAGTTCTTCTTTCTTTTGTTGTGATTCTCATATAGGTCCTTCTCAAAGGCGAGATCACGAGATACTACAAGTCATCCAAGCAAGGGGTCCTTGATTGATTTGTTCATCCACAAGATTTCTGTAGCAAGATCTTGTATTTCATATTTCACATAGTTGTTGTGTAATAGTTGTGTTGGTTTGGTCCGCCGTGTTAAGGACTCGGTATTTAGCTTTGTACCGGATAAAGTGTAAGCGACAATGTGAGGCTTCTCCACCGTGTTGAAGGAGCTTGTTGACATAGTGCTTGAACTCTCGAGTGGGGAACTCGGGGAGTGGAGTAGGGCAAGGAAGGTGTCCTTGTAGCCGAACCACTATAAATCATTTGTGTCACTACTCTCTATCATTTACTTAACTTGCTTTCTTTATTTGCTTTACTTATTGCTTTACACTTTCTATCGATCCATACGAATTCACATAAGATCGAATCTAAAGTTTTTGAAGCTAAACTTAAAATCAACAAAACTATTCAAACCCCTTCTAGTTTTCCACATCTCGTTTTAGCTCCCTCTTGACGGATGCTTCCATTTGGTGAGGGCGTCAAGTAATTAGGAAGACTAAACGAGTGTATTGCAAGTAATTTGCAACGTTTTTGCTTTGACGAAAAGCTCCCCCTTGACGAATGCTCCCTTTTGATGAGGGCGTCAAGTAGTTAGGAAGACTAAGTGAATGTATTGCAAGTGTTTTGCAATGTTTTGCTTTGATGAAAAGCTCCCCCTTGTTGAGGGCGTCAAAGTCTTCATGTGTATTTTGAAAATCTACAAAACAAAGGTTAGAAAACAAGTATATTGTGCATTATTTCCTGAAAATGAGCTTTAAATTAAGCTCAAAATTTGTTTTCTGTCCACCCGGTTCTGCCGGATCCTTCATTTGAGGGATCCGTCCAGGCTAATTGGTGGGAGTTGTGTACCTGTAGCTTAGTAGCAACAATGTATATAAATAATGACGTAAACGTCCAAGTAAGTCATGTATTGTTGCACTAAACATGTTCATATAACTATATAAAATACAAACATGTAGTTTCATTTAATAAAACGTGAGAAATGATACACATATCTCTAAAACTAAGAAAATGATACAAACATGTAATAAAGTAAGAATCCTAACAATCTAAGTTGCGCCTAGGACTAGAGAAAACACCACTTGTGCTTGCATTCCTAGGGACGGTTAGATTTGTTGATTTTATCAAAACATTCAAGAAGGTGATAGAATATGAAACGTACTTCATGGACTAACCCTTGGGCATGTTGACAATGATAGCAATCATTGTCATGACTAGAAAATTGTGGTGGTAAGAATGGAGAAGTTTGAGGAGGTAAGTTTGATAAGAAATGTGGAGGTTCTACAAAGGATGGAGGGTTTTGTGGAGGTAAGTTTGATGAATTAGGTGGTGGTTCTACCAAGGATGAAGGTGGTGACATATGTGTTGGTGTTGGAGGTAAAGATGTATCTACATCCATATGGTCTAGTTGTTGAGGTTGGAGATTCCTTGTAATCTAAAATGGACCATTTGAGGGTGAAGGAGAAAAAGTCACAGGTGCTAGTGAAGTTCCAACACCGAGGTTTTGGTGAGAAGGTTGTTGTGGTACCATTTTCTCAATTGATGAGAATGTGGGCAATGGTGGTGGATGAGAAGGCCTAGGTGGCAAATCTTCTATAGAGTATAGGTTTGGAGATGAATGAGGTGTGGTGAATGAGAGAACTCTAGGTACTAGAGGTGAGAGTTTGGTTGTTTTAGTGGAGATGGGAGTGTTTGGTTTTGAAGGTATGGTAGTGTTTAGCAAAGGTTGTTTGATGGGAACAAGTCTTTCAGGAGTTGGTTTGATTGGTAGAGTAGTATGGGGAGGAGCTCTAGTGTTTGGAGCTTTGTTGGGTGATGACTCGGTTGATGGAATTTCATGAACATGAGAAACTTTCTTTGGAGGGCCTTTGGTTGATGAGTTTGCACTAGGTGCTTTTCTCATGGTGAAATGGTAAAAGGCGAGAATTGAAAAAGGGAAGTTTAGCTACTGAGAATGAGTGTTTGAATGCTGGTTTGGAAGCACAAACTCAAGTAGTTTATAAAGGGAGAAATTTGACAAGTGAATTAAAGCCTAAACCAGTAAAGTTCTTCAAATTGCAATGATTTGCATGCTCAAGAGTCAACTACAGTGTTGCTCTATTCTAGAGAGTCATTTAAAACAATGTGGAGTAATTAGATTAACAAAGAGGGTTTGAAATGATTATATCAAGTGATATTAACCATTTTGTGCAACCGATTCCACGGATCCCTTCTTTGAGGGATCCGGCTAACTTTAAGCTAGGGATCCGGTTATCGAAGCTTATAAAAAGGATGATTGGGTTCTAGCAAGGTCTAGTACCTATATATCCTGAGTGATTTGGTCTACTAAGGTGTCTTAAATGGTAGAAGACATAAATTACCAAGTATAATGAGTAAGGATAGCCAATGATGACTTTTATGGAGAGAATGGAGTTTTTAGAAACACCAATGAGTGATCATGGATAACACTAAGAGTTTTGAGGATGGTAAATGGTTGTAGAAACCAGATGATGATTAAAGAAAAATTTAGAAAATTCCTTAAGAATAAAAAAAACAAGATTTTAGAGCATTTTGAGATTAAAATGAGTAAAATCAATTTGTTAAAAATGAGAGAAATATCAAACTAGGTGTTTTGAGACGAGAGAAACAATGTGTAAACAATGGAGCGAAAAAATGGTGAGTTTTGAAGTAATGATAAATCAAAAACACATTGAATGTGATCCTAAATCATCCATGAGTGAATGTGGGATCAACTGAGCCTAAGGAAAACTTAAGTGACCCTAATGTAGCATGTTCAACTAGTCCAATAAGGTCTAAAGGTTGGATTCAAGAAGGCTTAAAATGAGCTTCTGTCTACCCGGATCCCACATATCCTTTCCTTGAGGGATCCATAGCCAAGGAATCCGGCATCTGAGACATATTCCTTAATAGAATGGTTGAGAATTTTAGTTTCACGTATAAAATTTTGAAACTAATGATCTCTACAGTAAGCATATATGTATACAAGTAAAACATAGTAAGTATAGCATGTAGAAAAAATATGTGATCAAGTATATAAGAAAACGATCAACAAACAACTATTTCATAGACATGATCAAGTTACATTGGTGAATCAAGAGAAAGCTAAAGATTGATTCTCTAATGAGTAGGAAATCTTTTATTCATAAGCCAACTTTTATCATTCGTTGTTTTCGTTTGATGGATCACCAAGTGGGTCTTGAGCAGTTGATGATTCAGGAATGAAGAATGAGGCAATGAGAGATGGATTCATAGGTTCCATCATTTTATTCACAAGTGAATATTGAGGGCTTTGAAATTGTGGATGATAGTACATGATATGATGATAGAGGCGTGTCAAGAACATCTCATAAGGTATTAGTTTGTTCTTGTTGCCTTAGAGGTTTACAATTCACCTAGCGAAGAAATAGGCAAGATTGTATGGATGTTGAGTTAGGAGACGATAGATCATGTGAGCACAACATGCGAAAAGTATCTCACGATTTCCTGTAAGACTCCAAACATTCTCACGTAGGATGACTGCGAGAGGTTTTAGATCATCCCGGAGTTCACGTGTATAAATTATGTTTGGATTTGAATAGTTGGAATGTTGAGGAGTACATAGAAAACGAGTTATTTCTTGTGGAGAGGGTATGTTTGAACGATATGGACTGTTTTCTTCACGATAGTTGAAGAGAGAATCAAGGGACCAATCTTTAGTGAAAGCACATTGTCCATAATTTGGAATTCGGAGAATGTGAGCAAATTGCTCAAGATTCGGAACAAACTTTTGGTTTTTGATCCAAAACCATAGTGATAGAGAACGATCCTCGTTACGAACGAGCTTAACTCGACAGAAGAATTCCAAAACAAACTACGGACAAATTTTCACGTTGATGCCGAGAAGACCTTCTAGTCCTATGGTGCGGAATGAAGTATTGATACCTTCTTGGAAGATTAGAGGCAAGTTAACAACACGTCCTTCATGAAAGAAACAAGTTTCAAGATTATTGAACCTACGAACATGATTGCCGAGGGTGTTTGGTTCAAGAGAGATGTTTGGAATGTAGACATAAGTAAGTTGATGATCAAAGTCATACTCATGAGACATGTTGAGACCTATAGACATGAAACAAATATTTTACATAAGTATGTTACTACATAGTAAAGCTTCGAGAGTACGAGCGTTTTTTATTGGTTAAAATTTTAAGCATTTTAATCATAGTTTTGGATTATAGTAAAGTGATAGGATCTCCTACCGTTTTTATTTTCTATTCTATTTTATTAACAATGATACTCCTAATTTTTAACTCACTCCTTTTTAAAATCTAGTGAAACTAACTTTTATAGTAAGTTTTCATGAAATGAGTTTTTAGGGTGTTTGTGTAGGAAAAAAGGAAAGAGTGCATGAGTTTCTGTCATATGTTCTTCCGGTTCTACCAGTTCCTTTTTAAAAGGGATCCGGCCAGTTAAGATCCAGGGATCCGGGAGATCTGCAGAATTGACAGAAATTTGGTTTGACGTAGGTTCTATTTTTATAACTCACAGTTTCATGTGTTACAAAATAAATGTGTTTTAGCCAGTGTTAATTCTTGAACTTACATTAATGGTTTTAAACACGTTGGGATTTTGAACACTCGATGTGAGAAAAATAAAAAATAAAAAGAAAGCATATTACGTGGAAATAAAATGAGATAACTAAGACATCATTTATATTTCATTTCAATGTTTAAAGCAATACAAATGATCGGATAGATGATACAAATGTAGATCAATAAAACAAAGAACATGTCTCTATGCAAGAATTTGATCATGGGATAAACGAGGGCGATGAGCGAGATGACGATGATCACGAAAGCGATGTAGACCATGATGACGAAGTTCTTCCTTGGTTTGGATTTCTCGAAATGAGATGCTGAAGAAGATGAAGTTGTGAGCGTGTGAAAATTTTGAAAATGGAAGATTTAAAAAGTGGGATTTGTTGAGAGGGGGTTTGACGTTCGAAAATATTTTATGGGGAAAGATGAGTTTTTGATATTTGTGTTTTGTTTTATTTGTGTTTAGAAGGATTAGATTTTTAGAGATTAGGTTTAGACAACAAATATTGATATACCTAGGTTTAGACAGACGACGACACGTAAGCACGAAGTTCTTTAAGGAAACCATGTATATCATATAAATATATATTTAGATATTTATATGAGAGAAAGAAAAAAAAATAAACACATAATTTCCCATTAGTAACATGCAAGCATACACATGTTTTACTAATATTACTTAGAGATAAGTCTTATGAAAGTCATACCTCTATTGCAATTTGAGTGTCCTTTTTGAAGAGATGTATCAATGGAAAACTCTGGGTTCTTCGAGATCTACTAGGTAATAGGTTTGGACAACTTTTCGTAGAAAGTTATCTTATTACCCAAGAATCTTGATGGTCTGCTTATTTTGGGATCAACTAAACAAAATGACAAGTAAGGTTAGTGCATTTTGTAAAACAAAATAAGAGAAAGATAAAATGGGTGTTAACATCTAATCAACATCCAAAAAAAATTCTTGAAACATAGTTTTTGTTTTTAAGAAATTTTCTTCTTTATAGTTTTCAAACATAAGTGGATCGTATCAAGTTTTTAAAGTACAATATACTCTAAAAAACTTGGTAACGAAGCTCTGATGCCAATTGTGGAAAACTAGAAGGGGGGGTTGAATAGTTTTGCTGATTAAAAATTCGTTTTAAAGTATTTAGATCGACTTATATCAATCCATTTGGATCGTGTGTTGGATATTGATAGATGGACAAATATATAAGTAATGCAAAGAGATAAAGAGTAAAGGAACACAAAATCACAACACGAGTATTTATAATGGTTCAGCTACAAGGATACCTTTCTTGCCCTACTCCACTCCCCAAGTACCCAACTCGAGAGTTTCTAAGCACTACACAACACAAGCTCCTTAATGTGGCGGAGAAGCCTTCACAACTTCGCCTACACTTTATCCGATACAAGGCTAGACACCGAGTTCTTCCATGAGGTAGAATCAAACCTATCACAACGTTGCCAACACTTTATCCGGTACAAGGCTAGATATCGAGTTTCATTACAAAGGAGGAACTACTACCCAACACTACTACCCAAAGGAGACAAACTCCTTTTTACAATACTTGAAAGGATATCAATATCATTTAACCCAAACTACACAACTTATACATCGATGCACCATATCGAATGTACACCTTTGGCACTATACACCAATGCCTTCAACACGACACACTATTGGAGGGACAAAAGAATTATCAATAAGATGCACTTCAGTGGTCTTGATGATGACGAAGCTTAGCAACTCATGACCTTGAGTTTGCATGTCTTCAATAGGTTGTGATCTCGCCTTTAAGAGGAACCTAAAAAATCACACAGAGAGAAAACTACATAGAATGATCCTTTGGATCTGAGATTAGAAAGGTTAGAATATAGAGAGAAAATATGTCTTAAAGGGTTAGTGAACAAGAGAGAAATGGCTCACTATTTATATGCAAAACTGCCTACTATTCCACGGTTCCAGCGGATCCCTTACCTAAGGGATCCGACCAGTACAAATCCAGGGATTCGGCTACTGGGTCAGCTTAGTCCGAATTTTGGGTTGCAAATCGGGTTATGAGTTATGGGTTATGGACCATGGGTCATGGACTTTGGATCATGGATACCCAACAAGATACAATGTATCTAGTCAATGGTTATGGATCTTGAGTCATGGGTCATGGACTTTGGGTCATGGATCATGGATAATATGCAACATGACTTCATGCATGATGTCATGCAATGGATCATGGGTTATGGATCATGCTCCATGGGTATGGGTTATGAATTTTAGTTCTTTCCCAACAAGATTCATTATACCTAGTCAATGGATCATGGGTCTTGGGTCATAGGTTATGGACTTTGGTTTTTACCCATTACAAGTTATACAAAGTACATATACATTTTTATAAAATATAAGTAAACAATATTACTTGTTTGTGTTTTATAAAAATGGTTTTGGTTTTATATAACTTATTTAACTAAACATGTTTTGATGGTTTTTATATGTTTAGTAAAAGTGTGTTAGTAAACTATTGGCTCAAAGATTTTACGTATTTTATTTATTTCGTTAAATCAATTTTACGTTTGTTATCGACAAAACATTAAAACATCGTAAAATATAAATAAACGTTTTTATAGTTTATTTATATTAACATTTCCACTACATCCAAATCTCACATACTTTGTATAACTTGCTTTGGTCATTGATATTTTTTTTGCAGACAGGAATAATGCATAATTGCTAAATTCCAATCAAACTTTGAAATTATTAGAGTGCATAATGTCTTTAAAATACTCAAGTATGACTTAATTTGACAAATTAAAGTTACATAATAATTTTTCTCTTGCTAAGTTTTTTTTAACAAATCTTTACATGAAAATTTTAGTCTGTGTTTTCAAGTAAAATTTGCATATCGCACGTCTACAAGATGTGTGCAAAATTTGTTTATCTAGATGACCGAAACTTTTGTGTGTGTGAGTGTATTACGGGGCATGTTGTTTTTAAGAGCATTAGGTACAGTGCGGTGCTATAGCCTCATGTTATAGCAAAAAGTGTTTTCATGTTAGCTTTTTACTCGATAACTAAGAACCTATAACTCAGCCAAAGAAACACCCACCCTCATACTCAAGTTATAGGACACCTCTGAAACCTACATTCTTTTTTCTTTTAAAGCAACATATAAAAATTAAAATATTACATACTTTAAATAAAATAACTTACCAAATTTATGCATTTTAAGAACTAATTATGTAAGAAAAAAATTCTAAGGACTAACAACGCAAACCTAATAAGGACTAACAGTGAAAAAACTTAACAAACGAGAATTAAAAATTGGCACAACCAATTTCAAAGGACTGAAAGCGAAAAACTAAAATAAAATTAAAAATATTCGTCATCTACCTCTCGTTGGCACCTAATAAACAAACATAAACAATTATTTTATGAATAAAGAGTAAATAAAAAAGAAGAGAAATAATGCATAACGCGGCTGACCATCACGGTGTGAGAGCTTATAACGTGAGGAACAATGTGGTTCACTCGCGCCATAGGTCAAAAATGCTGGCTATGGCGCCCCTTACCACGTGAGCTCTAAGTGTGATATGTTTGTTTGGTTGATTTGGTGGTCCCCGCTATAAATGTTTTATGGCTGAATTTGATGAAGAAAGTATAAGTTGATGTAACAGTGGTAGATGAAGTAACTACTATATCCGATATAAGATAACTTTTACAGCTTGGCTTTAGTCATTTGAGGGGTTGTTTGCTTGGACGATCTTGACATCAAGTAATGAAATGATTCTCAATTCTTGTTGTTTGGTTTTAATGTGCACAATTAAAGATATGCTATAATTCCATCACCTCACTCCTCGTAAAATAAAATTTCAGTAGCGAACCCCAATCTCCTTCATTTTCCCCGCCACGCCTTTCTCTCTCAATGACTTTCAGCGACAGGTTGAAGAAGATGCGACCAAGTTTTTTTTTTTTTTTTTTTTTTTTTTTAAATGCAAGTCATATGTATACTTACACTTTGATTTTCAAGTCATATGCATGGTTTCCAGTTGTATACATGCATGGTTTCAAGTCATATGTATACAACACGTTGCATACATGCATGTTTCCAGTTGTGGTGATATCATACATTTCCTGCACCTTTTTCATATTTCCACTTACATATACAGAAAACAATGAAGGATAAACTGAAAACAATGAAGGATAAGAATGGAGTACGTACCCCATATACTCAAATAACTCAACAACACATTGCATGGAAGCCAATAACTCAACAACACATTGCACGGTAATAAACATCCTTTTGTCTCGATCGTGCATGCGATTCATTTGCTAAAAATTGTAAGCGATCGAGTTGAGCCACAATAAGGCCGATCGACTCAAATCGATCGCCTGAGGCTAAGATCGAGTGTGAATCGCCCTCATTGGGGCTAGCCTAAATGAGATTTCATCAGTGTTTAAATGACAATGGAGGCTATCTTTTTTTCTCCACCAATCATTTTTGCTCTTTTTTCATAAGGTTATTGTACATAGAAGTCATTAAAGTTTGCACGAAATTTGTCCTAAATCACTAAAGTTTCAAAGTTGTGATTCAAGTTACTAAACTTATAAAAGTTGTCATCGAATTTACTGAACTTATGAAAGTTGTCATCCAGGTTACTGAAATTGTAAAGACATGACATTTATTACTTAACATATAAAAAAAATATACGTAAAAATCAATAAAATTATAGACGTGTTTGCTTTTTATAGTTTTGTAACCTGAATGATAACTTTAAAACTTTAATGACTTAGGACAAATTTTGCGCAAACTTTAATGACTTTTTTGTATAATAACCCTTTTTTCATATAACAAACAATTTGTTACATTTTCTCTCATACATTTCTTTCAAATTAAATCAAATCCAAATCCGATTATAACCCCTTAACAAACCAAACGCACCTTGAATTTTCTTTTTGCAATTATTAACTTAAAAAAAATATATACGATGCCAAATGTCACATAGGGTGTGTTTGGTGAAACTAGCAGTAGCAGTTTGCAGAAGTAGTTAGCAGAGTTAGCAGTTTAATTTATAAAAGTGTTTGGTGGAATAACTGTAGCCATAATTTTATTGTGTAAAATAGCACAATGCTAAACACTAAATGCTAGTAAATGCTTATTCAAAAAGCATTTAGCGTTTAACATTTTTTTGCTTATAAATACTAACTGCTAATCATTCCAAACAAGCTTTTTTCAAAAACGCTAAATGCTAAATGCTCCATTTATGCTCGCTACCAAACAAACCCATAGATTGAAATTATTCAAGAGTGCATAATTGTTTTTAAAATAGTTATACAATGACTCAATTTGACCTATTAAAGTGAAATAATAATTTTCCTCTTCATAAGTTTCTTTTATAACAAACTTTATATGATTATCCTAGTCGACTATCAAGTAACACTATCCAGCACATCTACAAGACTACACACAAGTCAAAGACAAACCATATCGCCACCTCTATCAAATAAAAACCTTCCATCGCACATCTACAAGACTACACAAGTATATACTAATATTCAAAGACAAAAAATATAGAAGAAACTTGATTTCATACCCGATTTTGAATTTTAAATTCTACTCGACATATTTCATGCCTAAATACATACTTAATTAATACAAACTCTAAAGTAGTACAATAGAAGCAAACCACCCAATAGAAAATTGTTGACAATCACCCAACGTTCAAATTCGAATTCAAATTAAACCCACATGCTAAAACAGACAAAAAAAACAGAAAAAAAAAAAGCCCAATATTCAAAATCTTAAAAACACTTGGAAAAACTCAAATACCAATTAATTATTTACACTTTCACCCCCTCATTTATCAACCCAATGTCATAAAACAGACAAACAAAGCCTTTTGTGGACCCCACTACTTGTCCGCTCCTACTAACGAATACATTGTGTTTAATCCAACGGCCAGGATTAATCCATATTTCAAATCATCATCTTTCCCTCCCATTAAATAACCCAACCCCTTTATTCTTTCTTTATTGTATGGTTTTCAAATTCGTTAAACCCTTTTTCTGACAAAATTAACGGATACCCTTTTTTCAAAATTGTGTCAATTTAAGTGGGTCTTTTTTAGATTTTGTTAATTCGTTGTGTATTTGAAACGCCTAAATTGTAGGGTTTTGTAGAGATGTCTAGGGTTGAAAATAGGAGGGGGATGGGGTCTTCGTCTGTGGCCAAGAGACAGGCGGAAAATGTTGTTGGGAAATCCATGGCGGTGCCGGCACATATGGCGAAGAAACGGCCTGCGCTTGCGAATGTTACGAATCAGAGGCCGCGTAACGGGTCGAATTTGGTATGTTTTTTGTTTCTTGAATTTTGATGATTTGATTGGTTTCTTGGTAAATAATTATGATTTGTTTGATGTTGAGTGATTTTAAGGATGTTTTTGATTATATGATTATGTTTTTGGTGTTTGAATGATGGAAAAGAGATTATGATTATGTGATGGATTAACGAAACACTCGTATAAGTAACATCTGATTATTGAGTTTTCTTTATGTTCAAGAAAATGATTATTCGGTTTTGATACGACTAATAATCTGATGGTGTTTGGGATTGCTTATCTATGTAATTGAATTTGGGTGTTTGGTTGATGACAAAGTGATTATGCTTATTTGATGATTTGATATTATTGTGTTTCATGGCAACAGATTATGCGATTTGAGTATTGAATAGAATCAAAGTAGTTTCGATAAACTATTCCAAACACTCTTTAAATCTTGTTAATAGTTTTTGTTCTTCTGTAGTATTATTATTAATTCAAATATGATGTGGATCTAATTGGGTATGTGTAATTATCTTCAGACTGTACCACCTGTTTCGAAGATCAGTGAACCGAAGAAAACTGTTAATAACACCGGGATCTTCTCAACATCAGTCCCTTTGAAGCAAACTGGCTTGAGTAGGAGTACATCCGTAACAAGAAAAGATGCTACTGTATCTAGGATCATTGTTCCTTCTGTTCAAAGTAAAATGGATATATCTCCATCTAAATCAGACGGGTTATCGGTCTCAATGGACGAGACAATGTCTACCTGTGATTCTATGAATAGTCCAGACGTTGAGTACATTGACAACAATGACATTGCTGCAATCGAATCTATTGAGAGGAAAACATCTAGTAAACTCAGCATTTCGGATCATGATGACACACCAGGTTACTACTGATTTTGGTTTTTGTGATCATATTATTTGTAATTGTTGACGTAAGGTTATTAAATTTTGTGATGTTAATGTTTGTAGGGAATGTGTGTAAGCGAGAGATACTTATGGAGACGGGGACAGGTGAGAAGATTGTTGATCTTGATGTGGATTTTATGGAACCACAGTTGTGTGCTACTATGGCTTGTGACATTTATCAGCACCTTAGAGCAACCGAGGTGCGTTGTTTATATAGTTGGATTGCGTAAGAATTTAGGTTTTGTTTATTGAGCTTTACTTATTTCTTGTTGGTGATTTCAGGCAAAGAAGAGGCCCTCAGTTGATTTCATGGAGAATGTCCAGAAAGACATCAATCCCAGTATGCGTGCAATCCTCATAGACTGGCTTGTTGAGGTGAGATGCAGGACCTTGTTCTAACCATGAAACATGAAACATAACAAAACTTATATTTTTGAATAACAGTAATGGATTTAAAATGGCACTTCTATTAATTTGTATTGGCATTTTCTTTTTATGTTGTTATATATTTTGCTAAGTCGAAATGGTTAAACTGTAGGTTGCTGAGGAGTATAGACTTGTGCCTGATACATTGTATTTGACCATAAACTACATTGACCGATTCCTTTCTGGCAATTTAATGGATAGACAAAGACTGCAATTGCTTGGTGTTGCATGCATGATGATTGCATCGTAAGTAATCTTTCATATTATTCTTTCTGATGTTTATACTCTGCATATTCTGTTTCAAAATCTCACAGAACTTATACTAACTTTGCAGAAAGTACGAGGAGATCTGTGCACCACAGGTGGAAGAATTCTGCTACATAACCGATAATACATACTTCAAAGACGAGGTGTTGGAGATGGAATCGTCGGTTCTAAATTTCTTGAAGTTTGAAATGACTGCCCCAACTGTCAGATGTTTTTTAAGAAGATTTGTTCGTGCTGCTCAAGGTGCGAACGAGGTAAGCGAATTAAATCTATTTAATAACCACTTGAAAAAATAGAAAGTTTAGGTCGTAGATTCTTCAGTTTTGACCATTCTAGAATGATTAAATGGGTCGATTTGGGTTTTATTTTGTTTCCAGTGGATCAAATGTTTAAATTACCGATTTATTTGTAAACAGGCTCCTTCTATGCATTTGGAGCATTTGGCGAGCTACATAGCTGAGTTATCTCTTCTGGAGTATAATATGCTGCAGTATGCTCCTTCTCTTGTTGCTGCCTCGTCTATTTTCTTAGCAAGATATGTGCAATCTCCATCACAGAAACCTTGGGTATGTAGCATTCATATGCTTTATTCTTTTCTGTAAATATACCCTCTTTTAATTATAGTTTATAACTTAAATATATATAAAATTTTACAGGATTCGACATTGAGGCATTATACACAGTATCAGCCATCAGATTTAAGTGAATGTGTGAAGGCTCTACATGCTCTTGTTTGTGAGTGCCCAAATTCTAGTTTGCCAGCAATCAGGGACAAGTACAGTCAACATAAGGTGAGTAATTGTTTAGTGTCACTTGACATTTTAAATTAGCTATTTGTGTACAATGTGGATATGGAGTCTAACGGTCTTTTTTTGCGTTTAACAGTACAAATCTGTAGCAAAGAAGTACAACTGTCCTCCATCAATACCAGTCGATTATTTTCAGAACGTTAGCTGCTAGGATATGTAGACAGAAGCAGCAAGTAGCAAGCTTGTTTCAACGTTCTGTTGGACAGATGTGCTTCAACTCATGTGATTAAATATCTTGAAGTATAGCATATGCTACTATTGTTCTACTACTGCAACTTCAATGAATAGATTGTTTAGTTCTTTAGTTTTTTAATTCTTGTCTTCTGTTCATGTTTCTTTCCTATGCATCGATCATTGTTGTTTTAATCTTTAAGGAGAAAATGAAGCTACAAAGGGAACATAGGAATAGGAATATCACTCGTATCGGTGAAAGCAAACAACAAATTTGAATTTCAAAGAGCAAAATGAATAGGTCGAATGTAAGTGATATATACTTGATTACATTAAAAACTCTCCTTGTAAAGTTGATATTACCCTCAAGACTGTAAATCAACAAACGAAATTATGCTAAAAGATTTATGTGATCATATAGATTTACCATGATGGGCTTCAAATCCATGCCATATAGGCTATCTTAAATGCAAACTACATGTGTTACCTCCACTAATTTACGTTCAAGAAATCTGAGCATAGACAGACGCGTTTGGTAGAGAGAATTTTCAGAGATTAGAAATGAGGCCGATAATAGAAATTCAGAGAAATGAAATTAAGTGAGAAATTTATTGAATTCTACTGTTTGGTAGTGTCAGAGATAATTATAACCGGAAGTTAAAAAAAAATGAAATTAAGTTCAATTTCTCCAATTTTTTTAAGAAATAATTATAATAATAATCCATTTCTTCAATTTCTCTAGCCAAATTACACTACCCAATTCTCTCAATTTCTCTTCATTTCTCTTCATTTCTCTACTAAATTCTCCACTTCTTTAATTCACCGTACCAAACAATAGAAATAAGTCCAATTTCCATTTCTCTGATTTCTTTTCTCTCTACCAAACACACCCTTACTCTCTTATATTTGATGTGGTTAAAGCTAAAATTGCTTCATTTACCGTTGATACTCATTAGGCTTCATTTACTTTTGATTCTTCTTATTTTAGTTGACGTTGACTAATTTCGTGTCATTATATATATCAATGTAAGTATAAATACCCTTTGCCTTATACACCAACCATCGACACAACCATTTCTAGGTAGCCAACCACTTTCGACCACCTAACTGTTCTACAACTACCTTTAGAATACTAATTTACTAAATCAGTGATTCAGGACGATTAATGTTTTAATCTAAAAACCTATACAATTTATGCTTATATGACACTTATGATTGCCCATGCTTATTTTATTATCCCACTTTAAAAAAATACATTCATTTATACTTTATTTGTTCAAATAATTTGAAAAAAGAAGAATTAGAATGGATTGAGATCTTATGATCCTATGTTAAGCTCGAGATCCTACGCAAGATCTTATTTCTTCAAACCATTCGATCGTTTCTTTTAACTAAAAATTTAATTGAACTTTATTTACTATTACAATATATTAATACTAGTTATAATACCCGTGCACGCACGGGATTTTGACAAAAAAAATTATTATGTATTACATCGAATATTGTGTCTTTAAAGGTAATTGTATATAATTATATAGTTATAAGTTTCAAGACGCACGAAGTTTTACATAAATCAAATTTATTTTAACATTTTAGTTCAAGATATATACATATAAGAATCGCTAATGAAAATTATGATATAAGTACAACTAATACTTATGCACGAGTTTTTCATTATGCATTAATATCCATTAGAATTTGGTAAAATATTTATAAAATTTCTGTTAGATAACCCAAGATTTAATTTTATTTAGCTGACAAAGATGTTGATGTTGTTATTTACATTTCACTACTGATATGATGTTGTACACATGATGTAAGTTTAATAACACATAACGAGCGTTGATAAAGTTAAAGATACCCTTCAAGTTTTTTAAAATGTTTTCTAGATATCTTTATATAAATAAATAAAATTATACGAGTATCATATAAGATAATCACAGATATTTATTTTTATATTAAAGTACCCGTGCTTACAATTTGATAATTATATTCCGTTTCAAGAATTTACCAGTATTTAAAATGTAAACTCGTGTTCACATAGGTTAAACTTTTAAAATGAAATAAATGAAATTCTTATCGAACGATATAATAAAAAAATTGATACTTATAATTTTATGCAAATTTATATGTTGTTATTTTAAAACAAATATTACATTATATTTTTTAAGATATAAAGTATGAAGGGTATAAAGTATAAGAGGGTATTTGTTTATAATTCAAAGTATTAAAAAACATGGAGGCTTATAATATTACATTTAACTCTATATAATTTTTAAACATTCAACTACTAAAGTTTTATTAATTACATCATCTTTTTTAAGTTTTTTATTTCACAAATTTGACACTTATATTTTTATATGTTTTTTTTATTAATCAAATTTCTCCATCAAATTATTAAAGTTTGACAAAAAAACAATTTAAATTTGACTTTTATTAACTAATCACATCACACGATTTTTTTACGCATTAAATCGAGCCTCTTATTACCAATTAATTTTTCAATCAAAATAAATCGACAAAATTACTTCAAATAACGTAATTCCTTTATTATATAAATAATTAATAATATATTATTTTCGTACAAAAGTGAAAAGTTCTCCCACTCGATAGTGTTATTGGTTGGATGTAGATAGATGCATCCATATCACAAACATCTACTTGTTGGTTTAAGTTATTAAACAGAAGTGCGGTTTTTATTACCATTCGTTGTGCGGTTTTTATTACCATTCGCTGTAACACTTGATATAATATTTTGGGCCCTAATATTTTTTTTTGGAACAGCATTTTATTCAAGAAAACTAGATTTACAAAGATACAAGAAGCTAGATTTTGGGCCCTAATATTTTGAATGTCACTTTATCCTATTTCAATGATTATTTATGTACTTTTTGTTTTGATATGTATCTCACCCAACAATAGGTGTGGTTTCTCTATTCTTTTTCTAGTTACGATTCAATGAAAAATGTGATTTAGATTGTTTGTCTAATTGATATATAAACTTTTTTCTTTAAATAGATATATAAACTTTTAAACAACGGGCCATTTTAAAAGTTTAATGAACTCGTTTTCCAAAATTGATAAAGATCGACTGTTCAACACTAGCTAAAAGATGAAGTACGGAACGTTTTTAAACGCATCATCAACCGATTTTTTAGAATAGACATAGACTGATTGTTCGATATAAGATAAAGAACATAACATTTCTACAAGTTTCACAAACTCTACGTAAGTTTAAATCCATACTGGTTTTTTATGTGAAATAAAAGCATACATGATACATGTGAAAAATTAAAGCACTGACTTCATAGATTAATTTAAAATTTTTAGCCACTGACTTCATAGATTAATTTAAAAATTTTAGCCAAGTTCTAAAAATAAGTTAAGGTTTCGTTGAACGTATATACCACATCTCTACAACTTGTCTTTTATAAAAATCAAGTGCATGCAGCAACACGTTAAGTTTTAATGACGATATCATGCACATCTATATATATTTCTTCAAGATATTAATGCTTTGAATAAACCGATTTATTAGAGCAATCCCAATAATAACGGCATAACGCCGTTTATGGTCCTAATAACGTCGTTATTGGCGTTACACCTTTGGAGGCACGAAAGCGTAACGCCGTTAGTCCCTGCACGTTACCTATATAACGCCTGCTATTTGCTTTTTTTTTTTTTTTTTTTTTTTTTTTATGCCCTTAAACGAGAAATTTTTATAAATTGTTAGAATGTTATTGATGTTATTGGAATGTTATTGTTGTGGGTGTTTTGGAGACGCATTGAAATGTTAAGTTCGACGATGTACCGACGCGAATCTAAGTATTTGCCAAGTATTTGCTACGATTGTGCATGATCTTAGTATAAGATGATTTGATACGCAAGCACTTTATTCATGTACATGCTAACATGCATGAACATGCAAATGAAATTTTATATATCCTGCTCATTTTAACACTAAGATTTTAGAACCGTAATTTTTACATCTTAAAATATGTCTATTTGCTTAGATTGGTATGTAACAGCATATAGACGTACGTGTTAATGTTAGGTATAGTAACACGTCAAGTTACACAAACTCGGCTTTGGGTATCCTGGCTAGTGGCTACATATAACATATCAGCTTCGACATTTCTATGTCAATACATGTCGGATTCAATTGGATAATCCTATCCACTTAACGTGGACTTACATGTTAATGTTAGTTACATAACTCGCCAAGTTACACAAAGTCAGCTTGAATGTCTTGGGTACATATAACATTTCAGCTTCAACATTTCTATGTAAAAACATATTGGATCCAATTGGGTTGACCCACCAACATTTTTCTGTATGAGTGTTGGTTTTATAGCTAGAAAGAATAATCTAATTAACTAATCAAACCAACGTATTTAAGAGGTTATAAACACTTGCTTGTTTCGTACTAGTATGTTAGATCTATATATATATTGATACCTATATTCAATGCCTGATTTTTCACCTTAGCACATTCTCTACCAATTCAAGTACAAAATTTGAGAAGCCGACTCAAGGCTCACACGCCCGCTCCCAATTTGGCGTTGTTTAGTGTGGCATCACGAGCCTTGTATAACAAGTAATTAATTACTGAAACACATAATTAAAATAAACATGAGTGTGTTATTATTTGTATGCGTAGATCTAGGGTTTGCAAAACCTAAACCCTAATTTTTTTGGGGGGGGGGGGCAGTTTTTTTGGTGCCCTAATTAGGGTTTTGTAAACTAAAGTTTTAATTGGATTAGAAACCCTAGGTTGCATGCAATTTTATGTGTATTGCGTAACTCTGTTTAATTGCATTAATTGTTAAGTGTAATTTATGTCCATGATAATTACATGCATGTTTTATCATGGATCTGCTTTTATTGTATGTCTTCTTGATAAGTGAGATAAACTAAATATTATGATAGATCTTAAATTGGGGAAGACCTCAATAATTATTAATTAATCAATTATGTGCTATGTGGTATGTGTTTAATTTTGACTTACGCAATCGATGAATCGATGCATGTGGCTCACCTTGTACATTATGTCAAACGGGTGAAAGTCTTAATTAAACATGTACATATTGACAGATCTAGAATTGATTATTAATAAGATTTATCAAAAGGTTTGCATGTGGCTATTTGATATGCATGACTTTTTTTTGTTATGCATTCATTGTTTATATGTTTATTTTTAAATACTTGCTTGTTTGTTATGTGTAACAAGGGTATTTTTACAAGAAAAATAAACTGACCTAAACAATGGTGAAACATGTATTTTTAAGCATAGTAATCATAATCGTTTAATTGATTGGTGACTTTGGTACAAATGGTCTGAACGGCTCACCCACTAGAATGAACTATAAAGGGGTTAATAAAGAAGTGCGCACAGTCACACTGAAAGGATGTCTAAGGTTATGCTTTAGCGCTTACCTGGTCCTCTGCCCCCTGTAAGTTCGAATGGAGCTACTTAGTAAGCCATTATATGTGCAAGCTCATCTTAAGGGCGAATTAGTTTTAATTCCATGCGCCACTTCGGTGGTAATTACCCGAAACACTAAGTGTTTACACTTATGCAAAAGTACGGTATAATGGATGATAATTAACACTAAATTCCTTGATTGGTGAATCCAATACCTCAATTAAAGTTTGATGATGAAAAGCTTAAACATTAAAACAAGGATATAAATGTTTTAATTAAACCTATGCTACGAAGATGAATGCATGACATCTTTGTTCATATTTGATTTGACATCAAAATTATTACCCTTAATTTAAGTTGTATGCCATCCAACGAAACGGAAACACCTGAGATTACCTTTTATTTGCGTGAGAACGTGATTTAGATCGTAATCAAAGGGTAAAATATCCACGTGACGTGAGAACGGGCATGGATGATTTTGCAGTTTCTTAAGTTGGACAACTTAATTGAGTTTTGTAGTGAGAACTGGCAACTCAAGGCATAAGATGGGGATAAAACATGTTTACATGGCAATTGAAATTGGCTAAATGTAAATCCCATAAATCTA